>LUCM01005385.1:608490-657677 GCA_008360955.1 Fasciolopsis buskii
TAGATAGATTCTCGAGGTCTGTTGCTCGCTTTGGCATGTGCTTTGCACCTTCAAAGTGCAAATTGCTGTTACGGGGCTGGACGACAGTAGTGCCGAACTTCATACCGGATGTAGAGGAACTAACGATTGTGGACCGTTTCAATTACCTCCACAGCTGTGTGACGAACAACGGTAACACGACAGTAGAAGTAGACACGCGTATATCGAAGGCTCGAGCTGCTTACGCTGGACTGAAGCACTTGTGGCATCTGCCTGATATTTCAGTGAAACTAAAGTTGAAAGGCCGTATTTACTGTTCCACAGTGCGCTCAGTTCTGTTGTACGGTTACGAGACATGGAGTGTACGTGGGAGACGTTAGTCGGTTGTCTGCATAGTATCGTTAGGACTAGATGGAGTGACCGGGTGAGCAATGTAGAGATCAGGAATCTAACATTAGGTGCCGGCTATCAGGATACCCCATTTCAGCGTAGGAAACATGACAGACTATGCTGGTTGGGTCACGTATTGCGTACGACAAACACTTGTCTACCATATCGTGCCCTTTCTTAGGTTCCTCCCAAGGAATGGAAGTCAGCAGATGAAGTAGCAACGTGGAATGAGAAAATGTACAGCGAACTTAGGTAATGTAGGTGTCTAGCGTCTTCGTGATTGGGGCTCGAAAGACCCGTCAACTAGGTGGCTGAAGACACTGAAGGATATGGCGGTGAACCGTGAACAGTGGTGCTCGTGTTGTCATTTTTTATCGATTCGGACTGATTGAAACAGCGCGTCTGTACAGTTACACTGTGTTCCGTGTGTTGGCTTCAGTAGCGTCTTATTTTTTCCCGCCTGTGTAGGTCCACTCCCTGTTCGCCTTGGATATTCACTTTTTATAGAATCGTGTGACTCTGAGAAAAAGACAACGGTCAGTGTGGCTTTTCTTGCTGTTTAACGCTGGACGATTATGATGATGATGATGATGGTGATGATGATAACAGCAGACTAATTAGAAGAAGCTTACTTTCTTGAATGGAGGGTTGATATCTGCGGAGGCTTTTGATACTTCTGTAGACCTTACCTAGGAAGAGAATGAACACCGTGCATGTGAACTTAGAAACAATTATCAAGGCGATGGTCAGCGACTGAAAAGAAAACCAAGTAGCAAGATGATTATTTCAGAATCCGTACACAGTTACGGTGTTAAATTTGCATTTCCATAGAATTTATAAATATACGAGTAGTAAAAATAATTTTGCCGATAAGAACACTTCAGGCGATACCTAGGATGAATAGTACCAAAGAAATAAGTTAACCAGTCAGCATTCTCCTGCTTCCCAGCTATAATCAAGCAAATTGAGGCTGCATATGAGCGAACGTGGAGCATACGTATCAATTATTTTCGAAAAATGGACTGCTATTCGAATAACCTATCAACGTTGCCAGAAATCACATGCCCTAATACGGCACATTGCTATATGGTTTCTTTAGTCGTGTAGGGTGCAACGCCTTGCAAATATCGACCCCCCACGCACCGATAGTCCCCAGGTTTCTTCGAAGAGTTGCAGATGGATCAAAGATCCACAGATAAGAAATAAACATGAAACCACGAAGTACTCATTAAATTAAACGAATAACCGAGCGCTACAGATAACTCAAAGCGATAAAAATGGGACCAGAAATGACACTTCCAAGACCATCTAAAGCACGTGCACACTAACTAACTAACTAAACTTACCGGTTGGCTAATTCGAGGAACGTTGTATGGTCGAGGAGGCGGAATGGGTGAGAGGATTGTGGTCACCGGTTGTGTATTCATCAACTTCGGGTTGCGGACATTGCTCAAAACCATTCGAGACTGGTTTATAACGGCAGTTTCAGTAGCACCAACGGTCGGTGACTCAGTAGATTCACGAGCCACATTTGTGAGCAAAGTGACCTCATTGGCAGTCGTATCTCCATCAAATGTGGGAAAAACTGGGCGTGAAGGACGCTGACTGCAAAGACTCCGAAAAAGGGGAGCAAAATGAATCAGGAAATCAGCCATGTACATCGATCTTTTCATTGGCCTCTCCGGAGAGGTCAAGATTCAGAGAACGGTTGAGGGCCTGCAACTACGAAAGTTAAAACAAAAATTTTCTACCAGTGAAACAACCACCTAAATTCCATTGCCGAAATGTTTTTCTCACTAGGACCGAGTAAACTGTAGGATAACAATAAATAAATCACACTGGTGCAGCGCTCGATCAAGTGAAACTGAAAGCACTTTTAGATAACCAATTACCAAGATAACAAGGGTAAAGTTAGAGAAAATATAAACGTGAACATTAATCTGCGCAGCAGTTGCAATGAACACTAGAAGGACACTGCATACTTCCGAAAATTTTGAAAATCCTCTAGTTCCTGAAATACCATCAAATAATGCAGGGCACGTTCTCTTCATTCTCGTCATAAATCCTCAACAGCAAGCTTCTGAGTTTGCTAGTACTGCGCTGAAGTCGACAGTTTGCCGGGGTTCCACATATCAAAATCAGTCGATTTCGGCAACCTGGACTTGAAGAAAAAAGGTCACCACTAATAAGGCGATACACTACCATCACGAAGTAAGGTGGTTTGATAATTTCTGATAAAAAAGAAAGCCTTGGTAGACCAATCAGAAAACAGCCATGATGGATTGTTAGAAAATAAGCAAAAGGCGGTTATAAAATCCAAACATTCAACTACATCGATTACCTACGACGGGCGCCGGTTAAACTCAACAGAACGAAAATCGGGACAACCAGAAACCATCACATCTATAAAAACAGATTTATATCGCGTCCCTGAAAGATATGAGAGAAAAGAGACCCGGTGTCACACGTCCCAACAAAGGTACAACAACATGCTTTACGTACACTCAAACTTCAAAAGTAGAAACCATCGCGGTCCATTTGGTATCATTTATCCATCTAAGTTAGGCATCTTCCAACCCAAAGGATGCTGCTCCTTTTCGTTCTGCACGCTGCATTGGGTACATGGGGCAGAGGACTTGAAACGACGGCGGAACACCAATCCACATATTAGGCAAAACGAAGTCAAGGAAGAACAACAGTGAGGTCTTGTGTGAAAGATTTGGATGAGCTCCTTCGAAGGTGCTTCCGTCACGAACCCATACTGTTCTGTTGCCGAGTTTGGTTGGTCTATGCACACACTGAAGCACAAGACATAATTACTCGTGACGCACGATATCACAGGAGCACACAGCCTGTGGTCCAGTAGGACACGAACACACACACACACACACAGAGGTTGGAGACACAAAAGTTCGGGCTCAAGACTCAAGGCCCGTAGTCGCACAACGAATGGGACAGATCTGCTGCTCCCTTGAATGAGCAGCCACACGGAACAATAAGCGGCGCGAAATACGAACAGCTAGCCCAGCCCGCTAGCGGAAGAGAGAAGACGAACACAGAGTACTGCCGCGCGTTTATTGGTGACCCACCAACACAAGTCAGAATTCAAGTGAGCTCTATCGTTTATATAGTTTTGTTGAGTGGCCTTGAAGGATGGGTGGAAGAGCCAATCACAGAACGGGCTTTTATGAATCTTTTCGCGGACATAAAAATATTCAACCGCGCAATATTTAAAATAACTTCAATTTAGAAATAGTGAGAAAAGGATAGATTCTTTTGGAAAATTGGTAGCAGAAATGAAACCTGCGGCTCCAAAAACCTTGGAATGGTCATCGACCATAACACATACTGAGTTAAAGTCCCACTGTCTTGCTTATTAGGGTTTTAAGTTAAAAGCTCCGGTTAGGGTTCCCAAAGAAACGCTCCTATGATCTGAGCAGGCGCGAAGTCTCCTTTGTCCAAATACCCCTGATATCCTTTCCGTGAGGCATCTTACTAACTTCCATTCCTTTGATGTACGGCTCATATAACGTGCCACGAATGATTGAAGGTTGGTAGACTTTTCCGATGGTAGTAATAACGGGAAGACAGAAAGGAGGATGAACTCAAACCTAATTAGTAACCTCACTTCACTACTCTCAATGTTCGCAAGCTAAACTCTATAACACAACATACTGCCCAGCTACGACCACATTCTCTCGCTTCACCCTTCGTCTGTCAAGCGATCTGGTTCCTAGATCAAGCCAAACACACACTTAGACTGGGCTCCAATCAGCGGTTGTTTGTGTGCTGTTCAATTGGGCGATTCTGTGCGTATCAACAGCAAATGTCTGTAACCTCGTTGCCTGTTCATCGTCTCTGTGTGCGCACCAAAGACAAAGTCTACTGGGACCTGTTTCGATTAGTCCAAAGTGTGTATTTAACGGGCATTGAGGTCATTGGCAGTGATTTTATCGCCCAACTTGGCTACTTTTCGAAGCCAAAACGACACATCGGAGGTAGATTTTCTGTCCCAGCCGACCGAACCGACAACGGAGATCGTTTCGTTCAGGTTCGTTCGAACTGTAGACTACTTCTGGCGGAAGCGAACATTCGTCGTGGAGGCGATATCGGCCAATCTGGTTCCCTCTTTTCATCTTCACAGCGTTGTACTGAAATTGACCACACTGGCACTGATCACAGATCGCATGGATCAGTCAAAAACTCGAATATTCTGGTCCACACTTATGGACCCAGATCATGCTTTGATCGGAGTACGATTCGGTTTGCGCGTAGTCTGTGGTCAGGCCAACACGAAAACTACACGTTTTAAACAATTAATTCTAAACGATAATCGTCGATTTGAGTTCTGGCCGTAGCTCTCAACGCGGTTATCGTCACAACGAATTGTCAGGATTGCAGAGAATATTTGGGGCATATCATAACAGCCACGCACTCGGCGACAATCACCATGCAGGACTGTAGGTGATGTGAGTCTTAAAGAAGGTATATATCCTTGATTTCAGTTGTTCTGTTGGATGCTTACGGATCTGTCCCTCCGGATGCCACGTACAATGAGATGGGCAAATCCCCGAGACATCAGCTGATCAGGTGTCTGGGAAATGACCGTGAATAGTGGTGTATAGAGGAATGTAGGAAAATGGAAAAGACTGTGGGTATTGACGATGGTGGCAACTTCTACAGGCCGATTAAGCGTATTGGTCCGGGCAAACCAGGCCTGAGTGAGGTGATCCAGGAATCCGACTGCTCATTGATTCAGCCTCAAGTGCATCGGTTGGAGCCTTGGGAAAAGCACTTTAGACATGAGTTTGGTTGGCTGACTGCTACAGTGGACCTCCAACTTTGGTCTGCAAGTGTAACAATGTGAGTAGATGCTAGTCCTCGGTGAGGAATGGAGGTGATCAGGGAGATGGGTAGTCTTAAAAGTCATAGGGCAGCTAGAGTAGATGAGCTAGTTCCGTCCTTCTTCAACGAAGGTAGGTAAGTGGTACTAGGGTGCAGTATTTTGAACAGGCATTGAATCAGAATAGACTGAGGTGGTTGGGACAAGTTTTTTACATGCCCGGATTGGCCTTATGCTGCATCCAGTTCTTTTGATGGAAGAATTGGTTGAGATAGTTCGGTTTAATTACTCGGATAGTCGTCGCTCTTAAACTCGCCATGTATCAAATGAATCTTCTGCACATAGACAAAACGCTCCGTTGGTATTTGCCAATTTGAGGCAACTGTTTCATCGACACGACATTCGCTCACCGACCGAAGGTCGACTCTATCAATAACAGTAAGGTCGGTGCTGCTATGCGACTCCGAAACCTGGTCTTTGGTGATTGACGAAATGCAGAAACCTTCGGTGCTTAAACAACGTCGTCTTGGCGGAAATGGTAGATTATGGCGGGAAAAATTTTTCAGTAACTCAGTGGTTAAAAGTAAGTTACTGGATCCCGCAGGTTCAATCTTTACAACAAGCACTGAATAGGAATAGGTTAAGTTAGTTGGAACATATTTTACACATGTCCACAGAACGACTGCCTCCTTGTACGCTGTCCCCCGAGACAAGGCAGTTAGTCGATGACATGGGAAAAGTCTAAAAACCTAACCCAATTGATCGACTCATCTCGGCTTAGGTTGGCCGGCGGGTTCGGGTCCACGAGATGACCCAAGGGATGGTCACAGACAATAGGTGTCATGTCTCAATGTCGTAATCAGTTGCATTCGAAATGGTTCTTCCTCTATATCATTTTTCAACTGATTATTTTCCACTGTTTCTGGTTTTCCTTTTTCGCTTTACGGCAGACGGTGTTGTGCGGTAGCAAGCAAAACCGGGTCACGCTGGTGTAAGGTTACTTGGTTATAAAAAATGAACTGAACTAGCATAGTGACCGAACTAATATAAGTCGAGTAAAGCTTCTCTTGCTATGACCGACCCAATATCGTCAGTTTCGATCAGTGAAGCTATTTTGAATACATCGCTTGACTGTTATGGAGGAGAGTACGGCCACAACAAATGGAGAAGGTAATTGATACCTCAGCACGAACCAATGAGAAGCAGTCGCACGACGAAGCAACAGCGACTGTCAAAAGCGCTCCCAACAGATAAAGGTCGCGACAGCAACAGACAGGCGCAGCAGAACCAGAACTCAAATAGATAGCACAACTCTCCCACATCAGGGCAACAGTTCAAGTTGTCACTTAGGCCAATCGGACCAAGACAGCAAGAGGGAGGCCCAAAAGAACGAAAGTAAGGGTCGTCGGCACAAGAGCAAAACGGCCCGGGAATGATAAGCTAGTCAGAACATAAGTGGCGCGTGAGCGTGGTTTTGAAAAGAAAAATACACAGGGCTGAACAAAGTTTGGGGACCGTGACTTGTTTCGCTGCGCAGTGAACGTGTGAGCCACCCGCTTTTCCTCTCATTACACTATATGTAGTGGAAAGGGCACGCCCTGTGGCCGTTAGGCTACACTAGACAGAGCAGGAGAAGAACCGGAAACCATGAGCCTGAAACCTGAAGTGGCGCAGTACCATGTGACGTCCCAATTGCGCATGTGTTAACCAGCCGGGGGCCAGCGAACTGCCGTCTACCACCGCAGTGATAGGTGGATCTACGATTCGATCCTTTGATGTCTTTTTCGAGAGGGATGAAGGGCACTCAATCTATCAGACCACCACCGATTACTGGAGACCACAATCTAGTTAGGGACTGAAATGTTTCGCGCAAGAACTCACCCTCGAAGGTTCTGATATGACAAGAAGAATGCCATGGCAAACAATTTGATGAGAAGTATCAACAACGTATTACCAGGCTGAGTTGCAAAGCAGTCAAAAATTAACATAGCTTGACAGCAATCATACGAAAAGTGTTTCATGGAATCCACTTCAAAGAAAGATATCAATGATGCACTCTCAATAGATCTTGAATCGGATCATTTTTAGACATTCATTGTTTGCAAGAGATAAAATGACTGAGAATAAAGCGGTAGTGAATAGCTTAGATGAGAACAATTAAAAGGGCCACTTCTGAACATTTAAGGACCTCCGTTTGTGATTAAGCTTTCTGAAATCACTCATGAGTAAAAAAATCTATGGTCCAATCAAATTTAGGATCTTCAAAGGGAAGAAAAGAATTCTAACAGAATGAACACAACCATAAAATTCTAAATTAACAATGAGATGATAAAAAAGGCACTAACGGTGTAACTGATCACCGGGCTAGTGCATGGAAAATGCTCACAACCGATTGCGCGGCATACCTCTGGGTGGCCGGATTCAGTGCAACTCGTCGAACCTGGACGGGGGTTTTGCTAAAAATCGCATGTCGCTGCACGGGCTGAGATCTTTGAGAAGCCGAAACAGCATAGGCATCCGACGGCAGAGTAGCAAGAACAAATCTGGCACACAAGCGAGTTTCATGAGTACATGCAAAAATCATTGGTTTTCCAGGCCGGTCACAGTATATTCGCAGCACGGGGCTGACCAGGTCGCAAAAGTTTAGCAAGGCCTGTTTAGGAATAATAGAAAGATTGTAGCGCACCTGTAGAAGCGACATAGGGAGCGGTTAAGCAAAATGTTATTTCTCTGGCGACGACAGACACCTATGTAATAAATGCTTAACTTGAGATGAGGTTTGCAGTGATTGCGCAAAGAAGAGTATTTTAAACACGCCTTCGGACCACTTCCTAAGGGACGGTTAATTTCAGCTGCAGCAACTGTACTCTCAACCAAAATCATCACCTTCGATACAGCTTGCCTTTCTATTATGCCAACGAAAATCGCTGTGAATCAGATCCCTGAGGAAATTCTTACAGAGACGGAGGGCTTCGAAGATTAAGTCGATTAATCCATAAAGCAACAACACCTGAGTTTCATAAAATCTTCTAGCACCAATATTCATAGCTTCTACGAGCTCAAATATTTACACAAGAGCCACTGTCTCATTAACAATTACGCTGAAAACAATCCACGCAACAATTTTAGACTTTCTATACTCTCATACTAATGTCCGGATATATTATCGGATCATGATTTTATGAAAATTCCAAAAAACAATTGAAACTCCACTTAAGAGTACCAAGTCATCTCTTAGCAATTGTGATGTGAATGTCACAGGCATCAAACAATCGACACCTTTTCAATAATTTGCTGCCAGGTTGCAAACATACTGCTACTAAATCACAGATTCATATATGAGATTGAATAACCTATCTAATCAGAAATTTATCGACTTCTAAAGTAGGGGATGCTTGAGACGTCATCTTCGTCCCGACCCACAAGAATGTTTGTAACAACTATCTGAGGACAAGAAATGAAGCGTGATCATTGATTACAATCAAAGCATTAATATTTGCACCTTTCTGAAGGCTTACTTAGTACGACCAATGGATGGAATACCATCCAACATACTTCTATTTACCGTTTTCAGTCTCTTCGATTTACTCAGACCATGCCACCGTGCATATATTTCAAAAATTACAAAAACGCGTAACCATACATGTGCGGCAGGGAAAAACAATGAGAAGTCATTAAGTTGAAAATCAATATGGTGGAAGAACAGTTACGATTACGGAAACATCTGCGACCGCCGCATTGTGCTAGACCACCTATTGTCTGTGACCATCCCTTGGGTCATCTCGTGGACCCGAACCCGCCGGCCAACCTAAGCCGAGATGAGTCGATCAATTGGGTTAGGTTTTTAGACTTTTCCCATGTCATCGACTAACTGCCTTGTCTCGGGGGACAGCGTACAAGGAGGCAGTCGTTCTGTGGACATGTGTAAAATATGTTCCAACTAACTTAACCTATTCCTATTCAGTGCTTGTTGTAAAGATTGAACCTGCGGGATCCAGTAACTTACGTTTAACCACTGAGTTACTGACAAAATTTTCCCGCCATAATCTACCATTTCCGCCAAGACGACGTTGTTTAAGCACCGAAGGTTTCTGCATTTCGTCAATCACCAAAGACCAGGTTTCGGAGTCGCATAGCAGCACCGACCTTACTGTTATTGATAGAGTCGACCTTCGGTCGGTGAGCGAATGTCGTGTCGATGAAACAGTTGCCTCAAATTGGCAAATACCAACGGAGCGTTTTGTCTATGTGCAGAAGATTCATTTGATACATGGCGAGTTTAAGAGCGACGACTATCCGAGTAATTAAACCGAACTATCTCAACCAATTCTTCCATCAAAAGAACTGGATGCAGCATAAGGCCAATCCGGGCATGTAAAAAACTTGTCCCAACCACCTCAGTCTATTCTGATTCAATGCCTGTTCAAAATACTGCACCCTAGTACCACTTACCTACCTTCGTTGAAGAAGGACGGAACTAGCTCATCTACTCTAGCTGCCCTATGACTTTTAAGACTACCCATCTCCCTGATCACCTCCATTCCTCACCGAGGACTAGCATCTACTCACATTGTTACACTTGCAGACCAAAGTTGGAGGTCCACTGTAGCAGTCAGCCAACCAAACTCATGTCTAAAGTGCTTTTCCCAAGGCTCCAACCGATGCACTTGAGGCTGAATCAATGAGCAGTCGGATTCCTGGATCACCTCACTCAGGCCTGGTTTGCCCGGACCAATACGCTTAATCGGCCTGTAGAAGTTGCCACCATCGTCAATACCCACAGTCTTTTCCATTTTCCTACATTCCTCTATACACCACTATTCACGGTCATTTCCCAGACACCTGATCAGCTGATGTCTCGGGGATTTGCCCATCTCATTGTACGTGGCATCCGGAGGGACAGATCCGTAAGCATCCAACAGAACAACTGAAATCAAGGATATATACCTTCTTTAAGACTCACATCACCTACAGTCCTGCATGGTGATTGTCGCCGAGTGCGTGGCTGTTATGATATGCCCCAAATATTCTCTGCAATCCTGACAATTCGTTGTGACGATAACCGCGTTGAGAGCTACGGCCAGAACTCAAATCGACGATTATCGTTTAGAATTAATTGTTTAAAACGTGTAGTTTTCGTGTTGGCCTGACCACAGACTACGCGCAAACCGAATCGTACTCCGATCAAAGCATGATCTGGGTCCATAAGTGTGGACCAGAATATTCGAGTTTTTGACTGATCCATGCGATCTGTGATCAGTGCCAGTGTGGTCAATTTCAGTACAACGCTGTGAAGATGAAAAGAGGGAACCAGATTGGCCGATATCGCCTCCACGACGAATGTTCGCTTCCGCCAGAAGTAGTCTACAGTTCGAACGAACCTGAACGAAACGATCTCCGTTGTCGGTTCGGTCGGCTGGGACAGAAAATCTACCTCCGATGTGTCGTTTTGGCTTCGAAAAGTAGCCAAGTTGGGCGATAAAATCACTGCCAATGACCTCAATGCCCGTTAAATACACACTTTGGACTAATCGAAACAGGTCCCAGTAGACTTTGTCTTTGGTGCGCACACAGAGACGATGAACAGGCAACGAGGTTACAGACATTTGCTGTTGATACGCACAGAATCGCCCAATTGAACAGCACACAAACAACCGCTGATTGGAGCCCAGTCTAAGTGTGTGTTTGGCTTGATCTAGGAACCAGATCGCTTGACAGACGAAGGGTGAAGCGAGAGAATGTGGTCGTAGCTGGGCAGTATGTTGTGATATAGAGTTTAGCTTGCGAACATTGAGAGTAGTGAAGTGAGGTTACTAATTAGGTTTGAGTTCATCCTCCTTTCTGTCTTCCCGTTATTACTACCATCGGAAAAGTCTACCAACCTTCAATCATTCGTGGCACGTTATATGAGCCGTACATCAAAGGAATGGAAGTTAGTAAGATGCCTCACGGAAAGGATATCAGGGGTATTTGGACAAAGGAGACTTCGCGCCTGCTCAGATCATAGGAGCGTTTCTTTGGGAACCCTAACCGGAGCTTTTAACTTAAAACCCTAATAAGCAAGACAGTGGGACTTTAACTCAGTATGTGTTATGGTCGATGACCATTCCAAGGTTTTTGGAGCCGCAGGTTTCATTTCTGCTACCAATTTTCCAAAAGAATCTATCCTTTTCTCACTATTTCTAAATTGAAGTTATTTTAAATATTGCGCGGTTGAATATTTTTATGTCCGCGAAAAGATTCATAAAAGCCCGTTCTGTGATTGGCTCTTCCACCCATCCTTCAAGGCCACTCAACAAAACTATATAAACGATAGAGCTCACTTGAATTCTGACTTGTGTTGGTGGGTCACCAATAAACGCGCGGCAGTACTCTGTGTTCGTCTTCTCTCTTCCGCTAGCGGGCTGGGCTAGCTGTTCGTATTTCGCGCCGCTTATTGTTCCGTGTGGCTGCTCATTCAAGGGAGCAGCAGATCTGTCCCATTCGTTGTGCGACTACGGGCCTTGAGTCTTGAGCCCGAACTTTTGTGTCTCCAACCTCTGTGTGTGTGTGTGTGTGTTCGTGTCCTACTGGACCACAGGCTGTGTGCTCCTGTGATATCGTGCGTCACGAGTAATTATGTCTTGTGCTTCAGTGTGTGCATAGACCAACCAAACTCGGCAACAGAACAGTATGGGTTCGTGACGGAAGCACCTTCGAAGGAGCTCATCCAAATCTTTCACACAAGACCTCACTGTTGTTCTTCCTTGACTTCGTTTTGCCTAATATGTGGATTGGTGTTCCGCCGTCGTTTCAAGTCCTCTGCCCCATGTACCCAATGCAGCGTGCAGAACGAAAAGGAGCAGCATCCTTTGGGTTGGAAGATGCCTAACTTAGATGGATAAATGATACCAAATGGACCGCGGTGATTTATTCTATCAGTGAGGTAAATCCTAAGCGCTCAATTCTTGTGTTCCTCCGCTGCTTTCTTGGCCGCAAACTGTTTTCGCTATTGACTGAGGTGGTTTACCTAGGGAACAAGCAGTTGGTCATGGAAACCAACCAATCGGGTATCTGAGACTGCTTTTTGTCTGCCCTCTGTCTATATATCCGTCAGGCATGCTCGGACCCTCGGAAAAGAAAACTAATTTGTGTAGCCGTTTGAGTTGCGGATGAATAGAATCTATGATTTTACGTCAAGATGTAGGTCCTTTGACACCCTTAGGTATTCGTACTAACAAATTTGATATATCTCCTTTAAAAAAGGCCCAACAGTGCGTTTACCGCCACAACATGAAAAATGATGAAGTTCCAAACGGTTCTGACAGATAGACGATCCTGATCAAATTCATTCGCGGCGAGTGACAAATTCACATTCTCTTCGTGTTAAACGTTTTTTAGAACTTATTTTTCTACTTCCTTTATTAACGAAACAACAATGTACATCATTTTTCAGGAAGAGAGCCGCGCTCAGCAGAGGGCTGCCAAGTGGAGAGGTTGACCGGCGGTGGCAGGATTCGAACCCATGACATTCACGTCCAAACGCCACGGCCTAATCCGCCTTGCCACCGCCGGCCAAACACTTACTTTTATTACCTTTCATTCCCTACTGACCAGACACAAACCGAATAAAGCTTAGACTAACGGTATTCGTAATTTCGCTATCCCACAACTTCTCATCACATGATGCACCTCACCTGATCTACAATCGGTAATGGTCGTTCAGCTGTTCT
This sequence comes from Fasciolopsis buskii, assembly GCA_008360955.1. Lineage (NCBI taxonomy): Eukaryota > Metazoa > Platyhelminthes > Trematoda > Plagiorchiida > Fasciolidae > Fasciolopsis > Fasciolopsis buskii. Next base: position 621,415 of record LUCM01005385.1, read on the forward strand.
CTCCTGTATTCCCAAAAACCGACTTACGCTTAGTCGGCACATACTTGTTATCGAATGAGTACTGGCACTTACTTCGGTGACAAATGACAACTCGCCGTCTCCCAGTTTGTTGTCACACTTTATCCCTTAGGACGGTATGCCTTTCACGATTGTTAACTCTCTCGTCCCTTACTATTTTTAGTTCCAGTCCCCGCATGTATTAAACCTTGGCGGTTATGAGATGCGCCTCTTCCAGTGCAATCACGATTGAAATATATAATAAAAATTAAGCTGTTTATTTGCAGTGAAGCCCTAACAGCTGCAAAGATTCTAATTACTTCACATTTTGAGGCATATTTAGAAATGAATGTAAGAAGGATCCAATTTCAGGTGTTTTAAGCAGAAACCTTAGTACTGGAGTCACAGATATTAGGGTTTAAGAGGACGACGACGAAGCTATAATTTATACCATTCTAGTTGACAGGCTTGTAAGTCCAGTAACCATCCCCAGAACAAGGAAGTTTTTCACAGCTATCTGTCTCACTTATTGTCCTGATCGAAATGACTTAACAAAAGTTGTCGCTTTCTCAGATGAGAAGAGCTACGTAGATAAAAAAAGAGGTGAAAAAGACGAGGAAACATGTATCAAACTGACGAATTCGATTATTGAAGTTCTTAAATGAATCCGGTTTGTTTACAACCTGGAAATATTTAGATAGTCCACATCAAGTCGATCAAGTCTACCTCCCACTAAAACGACTATAAGTTATCCATTTGAGGGGAAGGTATGCATAGACTTGTAGATAACATTTTCGACGGGGTTAGACTGGGATAAATTAGAACCAGAATTGGTGACCGAGTTGAATATCTCCGGGCGACAATCAGGATCACTCGGGCGTATCACCACTTATGGCGAGTGGACCCATAGTAAACAACTGTCACAAGGTAGGAACCAAATCCAGAACACGTTGGGGCAATGGTGATAGTGGAACAAACAGAATTGAAATCTCCGTTTCACTTTCTTGTGATATAAAGAAAGTTTGAGACAGGATCCACAAATTTTCCTCCTTCGGTTGTTTTATAACTATGACTGTAGTGCTGATTTCCATAGAAGTGACGGTATTAACGGGCTGCGGTTTGTCATTGACCAAACAACGATGCTGCCTTGCAATTGGAGGTCGGTTCTGTTCTCGAAAAACCTGAGTGACGCTGATGATACGGTCCACAATAAATTTTCGTGGAACATGAGGATTTTCGTGAAATCCACTACTTCTGTTCTGAGATCTAGCAGCAGCAGAGCAAAATCAAAAATGTTGTTGCGCTATATCTCCAACCCTGTCCACTGAGGTAAACCAAGACTAGTTCAATCCGACTTTTCGGTTAAAAGAAACACTCAGGTAATCGGTAAAATATAAATATACGTATATATAGACATATATATACATACCTATTTTCATTTCATTGTAACACTGTAATTACGGACAATTACACTAACCCGTAATTCCTTCTGACTGAAGGTCAATTCGCTTGGTAACCCTACAAGATAAGAGTCAAATTCATCGGCACTTAAAGGCAGCTGCGTCAATATAGAGGTTGGATCTGGGGTGTTAATATAGTAGTGAAGGAGAATTACCTCCTTGGAGTATGTAATTCTGAAAGGTACATTCTCCTTCTTTTAATATGACCGTGATTTCTTCTGAGGATTGTTTGAAGTTGTTCAGAACTTCTATCAATATTCTGAACAAAGAAGACGGCATTAAACATGAGCATAATTACCTTGTGGAAAGGGCCAAATGGTTTGCTGATTCTTCAAGAGAATACAAGGCTTCCAGATGTTCGCAGTCCATAATTGACATGTTGAATGTCTTAACAATACCGTACTTGCAAAAGAATTGAACAATTAACAACGTGCGGTCATCATTAAGGATGATTCGGCATTTGTGTACTGCCCTCTCAAGTGATACAGAAGGTTTAAATATGTTACAGCATGACTGAAAACACTGCTTTGGAAAAATGAAAACTTACTCGACTAGCAATCTTAAATTTAGTTACACCTTCGCTGGGACAAGTGGAACATTTTTCAAAAAAGCACGGTTTGAAGACAACAGATGCATACGCCGAGCGCGACTGGTTAACAGTCTTCAGATAGAGCTAAGAAAATATTTCAACAATCTTCACATCACAAGCATACTCCGTCAATGGTCCAGTTGAAATAAATTTCATTCCCCAATTTTGCCAGCGAATTGACACAACGGATGAAAACTAAGGGATATCACAAAATACAACGGAAATACGCACCTTTCAACTCCGTCTGGTGTAAGGATAGTCTCATCCGGCACACTTTATGGAGTCTGGTGGAACGGTGATAGGCTGGCGCAGAATGAGCCAATTACTCTTGTCAAGTCTGCATCAGACTGAATTCAAGGTAAACACGCTGTAGTGATAAGAAGCGAATATGTTTAAACGTGCGAATGCGACATGAGGAGTAAAAGCGGATTCGTTACTTAAGGTGGACCCTTCCCCACGTGAACACTAAACTTATAGTTTGCCTCATTTCTATAAAGCCGCTATGACAACTTGCTGTCGTCCGATCCGGTATCAAATATGGCCTAATGAAAACCTATGATTCTGTATCGATCCAGCTTCCAAGGTCATAGCCGATGGTTCCTCCTTTCCAGTGCAGTGGACCCTAACAGCTATGCAGCACGCTTTTCCCATTACACAAATGCAATAAAAATTCACAAACCACTTCTCAACTGGCACACAAAGTAAAAAGTCAGATACCGCTCTTCAGGCACTGAGATTTTTGACAAAAAAATTCTATGAATTGCGCGTAAAACACTGAAAAGGAAACATTTCCCCTTAGTATTGTCCTAATTCTGGTATTCAACATTACACAACACTAACAAAATGAATTACACTAAGGCATCGATAAAAACCGATAAAAGAAATGATCGTGTAACAAATGAGCCGGCAGATTAGTACTCTGGATAAAGCGGGACTGCCAATCATCGAAAAGAGGCAACGCAAATAAGAAATCGCAAAATTTCTGTGAAGCAAACCTTTTGCGATCATGTTAACAATCCTAAAAAAGCACAGCAAAGCCAATTCTAGCAAACTTTCACTGATTACATTTTAGGGAACAGTCGTAAAAGTAGATCTCGTATAAACAATTTTCCCAAACAGCTTTACCATTTGCCATGGCACAGCCACTTTAGAGTGGGAATTTTTTGCTTCTCAATAACTGCGAAAGACGTTCACACTAATCTGCCTCCTGAGGAGACAGAATAACAGCATACACGTGCAGATACACATAAGGATAATCGCACGTGGATAAGGACAGGCACATATGAAAACATGCATAAGCATATACATACATATGCATATACAAACAAATGTGCATACAAATATAAATATATTTTCATGAAATAATTCATCATGTGATATCATCGCTCAACTCACCATAAAGAAACCATAGAAGCAGTGTACAGTTGTTTCATCCTTGTTAGAACTCATCAGCAGTGCATATCCACCGCGCCCGAACTGGGACGCGGACCCAGGGCGAACGAATTTGAGTCGAACTCCCTAGCCATTACGATGCCGGGCGGGCTCTGGACGGTTTGTTGAACTTCACCACATGATTTTGCAGCTATCAGTCACTGATCTGCACGGTTACTGTCCGCTTGCTCACAGTGGCCGACCCCTACTGATAGATGACTTCTCTGTAGGTAGCCTAAGTGCGACGAAGGCTTTGGATAAGACCTACAGAGCTTGATTACTTGGTTCGTGGGTGGGGAAGGGATTTGTGGTGTTACATGCACAACCTGAATACACAAGAACGTGTTGTGCTAATTATTTTGTTGTCTAGGGTTTGTATTGGGATGGAGGGTGGGCCAGAGGAGTTGAGGCGCAACCACAAATTGTTTTTGAGAGCACAGTCGAGGGTTGTGAAGATGGATTGTGACCGCTTCCGCAGTGCTCAAGAGGCGACACTTTGCCAACCTGGATTGTTGACCTCTGACCTTATACAGGGTCCGGAAAGCTTGCGTCACATTCACGGTTTGGTTAGTCTGTGATAGATGTGAAACGACTGCGCTATTAAGTGACTTATTTGTTACAGTGCCTAACCATGCCGGGTGGTGATCACGGATGCCTTCAGACAAGCGCCTGGTCGTGCGGCCGATGGTACATTGTCCCACAGGAACATGTGATACAAAACGAGGCTGCAGAATCAGGGGCGCGATATGAACAAGATTCGAAGCTTGGCTGCGTAGAATGTCTTATTGATAGCGCTAGTCAGTCTTCGTCATGCTATCTCTGCTAGCGTGTCACCTTTGAATGGCAGAGATATGCATATTGGCTTTCTCTCCACCGTCCCCCTCCTGTGTTGTAGGTCATATCCAAGGCCTTCGTCGTACTTAGGCTACCTGCACAGAAGTCATCTATCAGTACGGGTCGATCGCTGTGAGCGAGCGGACAGTAACCGTGCAGATCAGTGACGGGTAGCTGCAAAATCTTGTGATGAAGTTCAACAAACCGTCCACAGCCTGCCCGGTAGCGTAATGGCTAGGGCGTTCGACTCACAATCGTTCGTCCTTGTTCGGGTTCGCGTCCCAATTCGGACGCAGTCTATATGCACTGCTCATGATTCCTAACAAGGATGAAACAACTGTACAGAGCTTCCATGGTTTCTTTATGGTGAGTTGAGCAATGATGTCACATGGTGAATTATTTCATAAAACATTCCACCTACTGCTACTAACATGTATCAAATAATTATATTTTTGAAAATTTATAGGGATACGTAAACACACATGCGCGAAGAGAAAAAAGTAATGAAGAGCAGCGAAAGATCAATTCTAAGCTAACAAAATGAAAAACAATACGGATGAAGAAAAATTTGGAATATTCAAACATCCCTGAAAGCTATAGTCAGATTCCCTATTATGTGACCATTATTTCGTAATCTCGTGGGCACGAACTGGCCAGTCAATCTGGACCGGGATGCATCGATCAAAAAGGTTACGTTTTCCTGTCACAACGAGACTGCAGGATGGCTCATTTCAAGCCGAAGATCCAATCATGCCTCGAAGGCCAATGGGTAGAGATGCCTGACGAGGTAGTCTCCTGGTCCTCCCAGTCCGGGGTTTATCTGAGTTAGCAGCTCAGGCAGAAAAATGAGCGGAAGAATAATCGGTCCAATTAGATGGGCTTCCACTCAGCTATACCCCCGCTGCCTTGCGGTCAGGTTCTTGTCAGAACTAAAGGCTTTGGTTGAGAACCCTAATCGTTCTTCTGCCTAGCGACTGGACGCCCTGTCCATCCTTCCCCGTGAGTTACACGCCAACAAATAATTCTATACTGCACCGGTCGTCGCGCAGGATGATTAGGACCGCGCTGCCCATTGCATCGAGTACGGTGGGTAGTGATAAGTATGCTACTGCTCAGAGTCCTCTCCATTTTATTCAACCTGTCTCTTCTGTCTCCAACCCATCTCCTTGCCCACTCTGCCTACCCATAGTGTCCCCACTGATAACACGCCTGATACTCGCAACGGTTCGTTGTCAAGTTGTGTAGTAGGTGGTTTTCAATCTGCTAGCTCATATTTTCTCAAGCCTCGTCAGCCTCTGAATCTCGGTTCCTTCAGTGTGCACACTTTAATACAGGCTGGCCAAGTGGCATGTTTAGCTCTGACAGTGGACTCACTTTCGACTGTCCGCTGCGTGAGTGAAACGCGAATTCATGATTCGAGTAGAGTAATTCAACTGACTGCGCCTAATGTCTCGTCAAGATTTTTTTCTGCACAATTCAGGAGACGAAGCGGTTCAAGCTGTGAGTCAACGCGGTGTGGGAACAGTCTTAAGTGAGAAGATCGAAGCGGCCCTTTTGGATTGGATCGTAGTTAACAGTCGCCTGTGCACCGTGGGACTCCAGGGATCAATCGCCGTCCGGAAGGATAGTTGAGTTAAGTGCAGTTTGTTTGTCATTTCGGAATACGCCCCACAGACATGCAAAAAGACAAGTTCTGTGATGACCTCGTCACCCTTGTTCGGAAGAACCAAGGCTCTGACACTGTAGTGGTAATAGGTGATCTCAATGCACAAACTGAAAAATAGTGCATCGGAAACCCGTTTAGGTGCGTCTTGCCCGTTAGGCGAGCAGATAATGAGGAAAGAGTACTCAAGTTCCGTGGAGAGTAACTTGTTCCTATCTAGTGTCTGTCGATCCCCCAACGGGATTGGGAGTGGAGTCGAATACTCGACCTCTGAAGCGGGGAAAAGAAGCCGGTCCCGGCGAACTTTCCCCAGTTNTACTGCTCAGAGTCCTCTCCATTTTATTCAACCTGTCTCTTCTGTCTCCAACCCATCTCCTTGCCCACTCTGCCTACCCATAGTGTCCCCACTGATAACACGCCTGATACTCGCAACGGTTCGTTGTCAAGTTGTGTAGTAGGTGGTTTTCAATCTGCTAGCTCATATTTTCTCAAGCCTCGTCAGCCTCTGAATCTCGGTTCCTTCAGTGTGCACACTTTAATACAGGCTGGCCAAGTGGCATGTTTAGCTCTGACAGTGGACTCACTTTCGACTGTCCGCTGCGTGAGTGAAACGCGAATTCATGATTCGAGTAGAGTAATTCAACTGACTGCGCCTAATGTCTCGTCAAGATTTTTTTCTGCACAATTCAGGAGACGAAGCGGTTCAAGCTGTGAGTCAACGCGGTGTGGGAACAGTCTTAAGTGAGAAGATCGAAGCGGCCCTTTTGGATTGGATCGTAGTTAACAGTCGCCTGTGCACCGTGGGACTCCAGGGATCAATCGCCGTCCGGAAGGATAGTTGAGTTAAGTGCAGTTTGTTTGTCATTTCGGAATACGCCCCACAGACATGCAAAAAGACAAGTTCTGTGATGACCTCGTCACCCTTGTTCGGAAGAACCAAGGCTCTGACACTGTAGTGGTAATAGGTGATCTCAATGCACAAACTGAAAAATAGTGCATCGGAAACCCGTTTAGGTGCGTCTTGCCCGTTAGGCGAGCAGATAATGAGGAAAGAGTACTCAAGTTCCGTGGAGAGTAACTTGTTCCTATCTAGTGTCTGTCGATCCCCCAACGGGATTGGGAGTGGAGTCGAATACTCGACCTCTGAAGCGGGGAAAAGAAGCCGGTCCCGGCGAACTTTCCCCAGTTCCATTCAAACTGGGTGGAGAAGCTCTGATGATATTCCTTACCTCCTTCCTTAAAGATATTCGGGAAAAAACGTATTCCGTTATCGTGGGGTGAGTCACTGGTTGTACTCGTTTTCAAGAAGGGCACACGCAGTGACTGTAGCAATCATCGGGGGATTAGTTTAATCCCGATAGTTACTAAGGTGCTGGCTTCAATAATGCTGCACCGTTTGACACCAATTCGCGAGAGTAACATCAGCGACCAACAGGCCGGATTTCGGCCAGGTCGAGGTTGCATCGACCAGATATTCACTTCTCGCCAAAAACTGGAAACGCGCCACATATAAGCGCCCTACGATCTTTCTTCAAAGGCGTGTTCGACTGAGTGGGTCGGACAGCACTATTCAGTGCTCTCCACCGGAACGGTATGCCAACGAATTTCGTAAACCTGTTGCGAGTATTGTGCCTACATACTTGTGATCGCGTGAAGGCATACTGTGAACCATCAAGTTCATTCGAAATGAATAGCGGTGTTCAACAAGAGCGTCCAATCCCTCCACTGCTGTTCAACTTCGTCATGGACGAGGTGATGGAAGATGCTCTAGGAGGTTTTCAGAATGCACGAGTCGAACTGGGAATTGGAGGGAAGCTATGTGACCTAGATTACACAAAAGACGACGTGTGCCTGTTCGAATCTGCGAACCATGCACAACGCGCACTAGATAGATTCTCGAGGTCTGTTGCTCGCTTTGGCATGTGCTTTGCGCCTTCAAAGTGCAAATTGCTGTTACGGGGCTGGACGACAGTAGTGCCGAACTTCATACCGGATGTAGAGGAACTAACGATTGTGGACCGTTTCAATTACCTCCACAGCTGTGTGACGAACAACGGTAACACGACAGTAGAAGTAGACACGCGTATATCGAAGGCTCGAGCTGCTTACGCTGGACTGAAGCACTTGTGGCATCTGCCTGATATTTCAGTGAAACTAAAGTTGAAAGGCCGTATTTACTGTTCCACAGTGCGCTCAGTTCTGTTGTACGGTTACGAGACATGGAGTGTACGTGGGAGACGTTAGTCGGTTGTCTGCATAGTATCGTTAGGACTAGATGGAGTGACCGGGTGAGCAATGTAGAGATCAGGAATCTAACATTAGGTGCCGGCTATCAGGATACCCCATTTCAGCGTAGGAAACATGACAGACTATGCTGGTTGGGTCACGTATTGCGTACGACAAACACTTGTCTACCATATCGTGCCCTTTCTTAGGTTCCTCCCAAGGAATGGAAGTCAGCAGATGAAGTAGCAACGTGGAATGAGAAAATGTACAGCGAACTTAGGTAATGTAGGTGTCTAGCGTCTTCGTGATTGGGGCTCGAAAGACCCGTCAACTAGGTGGCTGAAGACACTGAAGGATATGGCGGTGAACCGTGAACAGTGGTGCTCGTGTTGTCATTTTTTATCGATTCGGACTGATTGAAACAGCGCGTCTGTACAGTTACACTGTGTTCCGTGTGTTGGCTTCAGTAGCGTCTTATTTTTTCCCGCCTGTGTAGGTCCACTCCCTGTTCCCCTTGGATCTTCACTCTTTCTATAAAAACGTGTAACTCTGGGGGAAAGACCGCGGTCAGTGAGGCTTGCCTTCCTATTCAAAGCTGAACGACCACGACGATATCCGTTATCGGTTACATCGACTGGGACGAAAGTCGCCTTCCGATGTAACGTTTCGCGTCCGCTAAGCACCCAAGTTTGGCGTTAAAATCACTTCGGAGTACTCGAGATAACTCTCAGCAGAACTCGTTTTTTACCTCAAAATAGCTGCAGTCAGTGGGCACATACGACGACACTTCCATCGACTGCTACTGACATGCACAGAACCGTCCATATGAACTACACACTGACGACTGTTGACTAGGACCCAATCTAAGGGTGAACATACATCTCGCATGCACAGGGCGATTCCAATATACCAGCCTGACCAAGAACGTTGGAAACGGGACCATAGGACATGCGGAGAGTAAGAGGGAGTGTGGTTGCATCTGAGCTACGAAGAGTGATCATGGAAGGGGGATCCTCTATGTGCGTTTCGGAGACACAACACGTACATATTTTAGAACTTTCAAAGGTTTTAGCTATGCCGCCTTGGTGTGTGCGGACACTGAAGGCAGCTAAGTGAGGTAAAGACAGATTTAATTAATGCGTGTAAATTGTTTCTTTCTTGTCCCGTAATGTTGCCATCAGATAAATCCGTCGAGTAGCAAGTGGCCGTGGCACCTTGCATGGTCTCTACATTGGGAAAACGGAAATCGCGAGGTTTCCGTTTCACTCGAAGTTATCGGCATACATATATATATATATATATATATATATATATATTGAAAACATCTGAATACAGATCGCTTGCTTTTGGAATCATGGAGAAGGAAGAAAACAATGAGCGAGAAGAACAAAAAAGGAACAAAGCGCAGAAGTCTTCATATAAGATAGTGCTTCTATTTTCCGGTTCCACGTCATCGGGACCCATCTGTGAGCTAGACGTTACCCGGATCAAAAACCGGAGTAGATGGCTGACTTAGGGGACTCCATTTCGAATGTTTCGCCAAGTGACCTAACCCACAAGGTAGTAGGACAATCTCAGTGCCAGGTAACCCACTGCGGAACGGTGACTGATGGCTCGGTTCATACATCCTTCGGATATGGGGAATTCCTCCTCGTTCTCTAACGGCAATGGGAACACCGCCGTGAGAAGGCAATACGTAGGTCTTTTTAAACAGGCTATGCGAGACACCGATTGTTTGGGAACACCTCGACAGGCGCTCAGAGCAAACAGCTGACGCGGCGCCTGAGCCATACACCTCCGTCCACGCTGAGGTATTAAGACGCTCAAATCAACCCATCCTGGAGGACCGAGAAATTATTTTGTCAGACCCTTACGCATTAATCTTCGGCTTCTGATAAGCCATCTTGTATACCTAGTTGGTCCATGGAGGACAGCAAGCCGGCTGACCACGTCAGCCAGCAGTCTTCTGCGGCGGTGCAGAGCGGACTCACTAAGAGACTGACTGCAGCCAGGGGATTAATATTAGGCGACAGTCTCACTATGCATTTTTGCCTATCCGTATTGATACTGGCGTCAAGATTTTCGGCCTGGCTTTCGATCTGCAACGAAATCAAGCAAACAGCCGATTGGCACAGTTGTCGATCAAACCGCCAAAGACTCTTCTTACTAACTTCGCTTGATGAATTTCGTCACAGTGCAGGCATTCAGCAAAAGCTTCCTGTGGTTTCTGCGGCATTCCCCTCGATAAAACGCAGGCTAACTTTGGCCACGTCTCTTCTCGGGGGTATTTCAGGATATCGGAATGGAGAACTCGTAGTTTGATTGGTGGTGTACTTCAGTGTAGCAAAGACAAACACCAAGTTAATGACAGAGCAAGTTTTACGTTTCACATGCACTATACTATCCAAGACAGCGATGAAGCAGCAAATTAAAGACAGATTTTCAATTGTTGGGCGGTGGTTAAGTGGATGAGGTCATGGCTTTGGGACGTCAAGATGGCGGGGTTCGAATCCTACCACCACCGGTCAACTGCTCCACTTGGCAGCCCCCGTTGGCCCTCGAAATTGATGACTCGAAAATGCCATTAGATAACCAAACCAAAATGATCACCTGAAAACGAAGCTCTAGCATTTTACTGGCGGATTTACCGTAGCCAAGGATAAGAGCCTTCTTAAAGCGAAGGTACGGACTCAGCTGGTATTGGGTCAAACAAATTCCTTACTCTTGCCGCCACATCCAGTGACATGGATTGAATAACGTAGGAATACCGAGTGCGTCCGGCGCTGCTGAGGCTTATGTTGAAGAAGGTCCGGATTTAGTGGAACCAAATCTCGGGATTACTGGCGGCGAATGCAGACTCTCGTAGTCAGACACAGTGAAATGCACACAAACGATCAAGATCGTATCAGGGAACTGACGAAAAAGTAAAAGTTTCGAACACGTCCACAGCCGGTACAGCTTTACCACATTGGTGGTACAACTATCACTCTATCAGTATAATAGCAATTGTGCAAAGAAAGTGTAAAATAACTAGCTAACGGAAGGGAAGTTAAAAATAAAACCAAAAGTGGCCGACGAGAGAGAATAGAAAACAAAATGTTTCACACAAAATGTCCGGTGATTGGCGATTCCAATACCTTGCTGAAGTCAGGATGTGAAGAAAACTTCCAAAACAGCCCCAGTCACCGGCATTTTTTCGCCCACAGGATTTCAACAACGAGGAGCTAACAAGGAGGACGGGCCACTAATAACATAAAAATGTGTTGCGCAACGTCGTGCTCGCGTGTGTATATGTACGTGGATTCCGATGTGCGTTGATCGTGCAATTATGAATGTAATTTCAAAAAATTGCTTTCCATCGAAGACTTTGAACAGAAAAAGCTTGCGGGGAACACGGATGTGTTCTCTGGATCGCTTGTTTAACGAAACGATGACTGCCAAGCGCAGTTGCGATTTGCACATTGTTCACGCACACTCCTGTTACATATATTCAACCTCCTACCGCTCCCGACTATCTTTTCGCTGTACCGGTGGAATGTCTGAGTTGTCACGGTTGCAGTCGTACAGAGCCGAGTAAGGGTGACGCACAAGTGGTCATACCAGTTAGGGGCAAGCAAACGTAATACGAGATACGTGTTAGGAAAATCGGTTCTACAAATTGGCGAGACCGACGTGACTGACTTGTCACACGAGTCCCGATTCTTTTTGCTGACGCCTTGTGTGCCGTTTTTTCCCTCACGGGTAAATTTCATCGGTTTTTTTCGTTGCTGACTGCTTTTTGTGCTAATTTTTACTGGTTACGTTTTCTTATCGGCAGCTTCCAGCAGGTTTTATTCACGTACTATTTTTCAAATACGGTGCCGAGTCCACGGAGCGAAAACCGTTGCCAGATCCAACAGTAGGAGCCCTAACACTTCGTATACCTTCCTTCACGTCGTCCGGTTCTCAACTCTGGTTTACTTAAGTTGAACTGCAGTTCGACAATTACGGGTTAACCAATGATGTCAGTCGTTTCAGATGGGTCGCTGGCCGTCTTCCCCCAGATGCAACCCCTCAGGTTGGAGACATCAAAGTATCTTCACGCAGTTAAGAAACGTTGAAAGAGGTTGTTATAACTGTGACTGCCCCACTGAAGATCAGCGGATCCGGCAGCTAATTCCGGGGTCGAGCTTGGGAACAGAGAGCCCTCAGAGCTATTTCGGAAAATACGGCGTCTCAAGGGCGCACCGTTCGGTGACGACCCGATGTTGAGATCCGTGACTTCAACGGTTCCCACCGCAACTATCCCCTTTGCACAGTGCTATCCGCAAATATTTACTAGAGAAGACTTCAGAAATCGTTGATGACATCAAGTCGCGCTACAGTCCAGGTACATCAACATGGAAGACACTCCCTTCCTCCAAAGTCGCATCCTTACATGCATAGGACGAATTAACAGCTACCTTGGCGAGAATCGACGAGTCATCACAACGGCTAGAAGTAGAAAGAGATCGGCCATGAGATCGGTTCAGCCAGCGTCGAGGCATGCGCAGTAGTTCCTCACCGAAGTGACCCACCAGCGGGAGGTTACTGCAAGTACCATAACTGGTTTGGGAGTTTAGCAAAACACATTCCAAAATAAGAAACAGGGAAACCAGGGTCCCGGTTCGCGGTTTCGGCTATCTGCCATTTGTCGCCTTTTAAGCATAAAGGACTCAACAACAAACCGACTACTCCTGGTGGATACAGGTGCCGAGGTTAATGTAATCCCCCGTGATCTGAATAATGTGGCCGCTGCACAGGCAAAGACTACCGGATGCAAACAGACATCACTCCCTTACCCTCTCTCTAGGTCTGAATCGCACATTTCGTTGGGTATTCACCGTCGCAGACATTCCATACCCTATCACTAGCACAGACTTTCTACAGCAGCATTTCGACCTACTAGTCGATGCTCGACGCAGGAAGATAACAGCCAAAGCTCGCTGACCGTGACCGGCTCGTACACTATTTCAAAGCAGTGGTGGGAGCACAAAACGGACATAACACAATCACAACAACGCTGGGGAAGCCAGGCGTCAAATTCTTAGGGCATATCGTCTCATCCTCACGTATAGCTCCACTGCCGAATAGTCACTGCTATTCGGGACTACCCTGAGCCTCGTCCGCATAGACAATTATGACAGTCTACCGGCTTGGCTGACTTGTATCGGCGTTTCATCCCTAACTGAGCGAAAATAATTACACCCCTCACAGTCTTGTTGTGTAAGTTCGTATTTTCTGAGGCCTCGAAACGGGCGTTTACTTCTACTAAAGACGCCATTACCAAAGTAGCACTACTCAAACACTGTGACCCTTCAGCACCCATATTTCTGATAACCGACGAATCAGACGCTGCAATCAGAGCCGTACTTCAACAGTACACTGACGGCTCTTGGAGGCCTTTAGCATTTTTTCCAAGCCGCTGCAGCCGGCAGAGTCAAGACAAAATACGTCTGGCAGGGAGTTGCCCGCGATCTACCTCGCTGTCCAGCACTTTAGACAAGCGTTAGGAGGTCGCCCATCCAAGGTGTTCAGAGATCACAAACCGCTGGTATATGTTGCATTCAGCCACCGACAGATACTCGCCACGCGAAATTCGTCACCCAGACTTTGTTTCACAGTTTTTGTTGACATACGACGTCTCAGATGCAGACAACTCCCCTGCTAGCACAGTCTGTGCATTTTGCTGTACAGAATGTAAGTGCCAAATTCCTGCGTATTTTTGGCATCAAACCTGTGACTGGTCCGCCAAATTTTCGTTCACCAATGAGAACGCAGCGCGCAGCTGCTACCCTTGGTGAATGCAGGAAATGTCATTGCGTACGTGGCCGATTCTGTATCCGTAAGCGCACAAATGTGATGTACACACAACCCATTACAATCGCCAATGACGTGAATCGAACCAAAAGGGGTTTTATGCCATATCTGAAGCGGTAAGGTAATGGGGTATGCATGCGTGATAGCTGTCATGACAACTAAAACCAGTTTCATAAATTTGTGTGCTCAGTTGACTACTGATTACAGTCAGTAGCGCAATTTAGCTTCGTGACTGCGTAGCAACGGGAATATGCCATTATCGGAATAATTTATTGCACTACATATAATTCTCAATTTAAATGAAATTTACAACAACATACAAGATTACATTCCATAAACATCACTAAATGAAGAATATATGTGAAGTGATTCCGATGTTCGCCGTTATATATGGAGGTCTGACGAATCGATGACAACCGTTGTAAATACGTGGCAGATTACGTAACAATAGACTTAATGTTTATTGATTTTATTTCATCTGCATCTGTGTATTGTAAGAATAACAATAAATTACCCTTGCCCCATAAAAGATTTGTTGTTTTCCAGTGCGGTCCGTGACCGAATCATTGCAATGGTATTGCACTACAAACTGCCGGTCGGTATGATTTGCGTCGGAAGACATCTTATTGTTTCGTTGATGAATATATCTACGTTTATTTCACATTGTAAATGCGATAGTTATATATAATAATACCCGTTGCATTTAGTGAAGTTTGTGACGTCAAAGTGGTCACCTTTCAGTCTCCCGACGAAAAAGAAAACGGAAACACTGAAAATTGTTAAACATGATTCTAAGGCAGCAGAGTCTCTTTGCGTACCCGTGCTAAAATATGATTGTATCTCTGCCTTGTAAGCACGGGCTGCAAGGTTGCTTCATATTGTCATTAGAATGCAGTGGTGATTATGAAAATATATACCCACCCCGACTGAACACCATTAAGGCTCATTAGCAAGTAAAACATATCATGTTACATGTGATATATGTCACGGCATACTGAAAACTGAGCAGAAGAGTTTGGCGCTGTCACATTCTAATCATGACTATGCAGTAGATAGCCTGTTTATTCCATGAGAGCCTTAGCCGGGATAATACTTAGGGTGAAGGTGTCATCGTGGATCAGCATATTTAACCGTGGGTCCGTCGCTAATGCAAAGTCCAGCATGCAGCAGTTTGCTTTGTCCCCAACATCTGGGGTAGGCCTCGATGCAACGGCACAGGCTCAGGTGATGGGCCCTGACATCGACCAGCTTCGACAGGACAGACCATCAAGTTTAGCGGACGTACCTACCACAGCGTTGCAGAATGCAACGCTGTCCGGGACGTATCACAAGGTCATCCAAGGTCGGTTGTGGCAGCAGCTTGATGTTATCTCACATCTTTTGCGCTACACTACCTCGCATATCATCAAATTTGGTTCTAGATAGATTCATGACTGCACGGCGAGATGCCTGATCGTCCGGGTTCTTGCGCCGAGAGCTCCTTGAATCTGACGACGATTCTACAACAGGACCGTGGAAACGTACTACAAGGGGAAACAACTAAAGTGATGCCCCCAAGTGAAACGTCTCAACACTACAATTCACAATGTCCTCTCAAAACACAGACCGCCACTCGTTTTTCAGTCTCCCTCTGAATTTGCGCACTGATCCCACCTCGACTACTTCCTCCGGTAACTTATTCCACAGATTCAGCACTCGTATTTCAAACGATTTGCTTCTCAAACCGGTGGTCACCAGTTCTCGCGCAATTTCTCCCGTTACTCCTTGAATTATTGTTCCTCTTATCTGGAATAGGACTCCACGGTGATCCCGTATCTCGGCCAGACCATTATTGCTCTTGAAGGTCCATATTAATTCACCTCTTTCCATACGTCTTTTCAGGGAGTACAAGACAAGCGCCATCAGCTTCTGCTCATATCCCATTGGTTTCAAATGTCCGAACCACCGTTTAAAAACACGCCAAACCTGTTCTATCATTTTACTGTTTCTCACCAAATATAGTCTCCATGCCGGGAAACAGTATTCCAATTACGGTCTGACAAATGCCTTGAACAGCGACGGAAGAACGTTAGGCCTCCTAGATCTTCCGATTGTCTTACGTTGGCGTAGGGCACCCCATGTCGTATTGGCTGCTTTCTGACATTGCACACTAGGTTTGAAGTCTGCACTCACGACTATCCCGGGGTCCTTTCTTGCTGACATTTTCAATTTCAACGGAAGATTCCAGCTCAACCACCACTAGTATCCTTTATCCAGATCCCTTTGGATGGCCTCACTGTTTGCTGTCCCTGATGGTTTGATGTCACCGGCCCACATGAGACACGGATTTTCCAATCCATTGGCTATGTCATTGACATACATAAAGCAGGATAGTGGCCTTAAGACGGACCCCTGAGGCACCTCGCTCTGTAGCAATACTTTGTCCGATGGACACCCTCGACTCTCATCCGGAAAGATCTACTCTTTAGACTTTGTGCTATCCAGTTGTCCACCGAAAGCCTTCACTTTCTGGTCAAGAAGCCTGTGGTTCGCAGAATCAAGGGCCTTCTGAAAGTTCATATAGCAGACTTCTACCTGTCACTTTGTCTACGAAGCTTACCAAGTTGGTCGGACAGGAACTTTTGTGCCAAAACTGGTGTTGCTCTACATCCATTAACTTGTTGGCCTCTAGGTAATTGACTATCCTGTCGCGAAGGGCTCTTTTAAGAGTTTTAGCATGATGAATGTCAGGCTTACCAGTCCATAGCTGCCAAAGTTGTCCCTGTCCCCAACTTTATGCACGGGTGTGACCTAGACGTTAATCAGTCAGCAGGAAGTCGTCCTTCGTCCAACGATACATTAAAGAGCTGGGCACAAGGCCTCACCGGGACCTCCGCCAGCGGTTTTATTATGGCTGGTTGGGCCCCATCAGGCCTTGCCGCTTCAAACGGGTTCGTTTTCCAGGCTGCCCCACACCTCTTCCTCCGTGATCTCTCCGTCCAACATCTCCGCCATAAGAGTGATGGGACCGAGTGTTTATCCCCGTGTCCCTTGATCCCGCCTGTATACTGCCTGAAAATTTCAACAGACGGTAGGCTTTCTCCTGACTGTCGGCCAACCTAATTCCCTGGTGATTTTTCACTCCAACTGCGGCCTTTCGCAAAGCAGCCTTAGAGTGCGCATAGTTGAAATGGGCTTTGAGGTTCCTTTTAGCGGTCCCAGTGATCCGCTTCTCTTAAGCGGTTCGGCACTGTGGTTGGATTCGTGACATTCTCTTTCTCTCCGCCATGTGCCTCAGTCAATCGCAGTAGCCCTGTGTCTTTATATCTCAAGAAAGCCTTATGATTTCGCTTCCTGGATAACGTGATGCTACTCCTCCACCGTAGTGGTGGCCCCTTTCTCCTGATTCTGTGGAAAGATGCAACTAAGCCTGTCATTGCTAACAGGTTGCTCTTAATTGCCTCCCACTGACGACCCACAAAGTTGCTACCTCTCACTACTTCCCACTGAGTTTGGAGACCCGGGTCCACCAGTCTACTTCGATCCCTTCCTGAGAAGTTCATGTTATATTTACCAGGGGCTACCAGCCACTGCAGGCTCAGTCGCCTACGGATTACGGCGGCGTTCCTATTATCTATTGGATCTTCCAGCTCATAAATCCCTAATCGTACGGTTTTCTTGCAGGCACAACCTTCGTTCAAGAACTGCAGGAGTTTTCGCCCAAATCTGTTATGCGGGACTGTCTTGCAAATCCATTCATTTTTAGGCTCGTTAAAATCTACCGGTATGACACATTAACCTTCAGAAACTGTACCAATACTGAGAAAGAGAAACAGTTTTCTTTTTTTCTCTGGCTTTGAGCACAAGCTAAGTTACACACCTACAACCGAGACTCTTTAACCACTGGTTCCGATGTACAATTTCAGGGCCATTATGTTTTCGGGCATGCAGTTTGTGGCCTTCCATCGCGCCGTTCTTTTCAGCCAATATTATCAACTCCCTGTTTCTGATTCACCCATCTGTTATAACCAATCTGAAGAATGAACGATCTCGCGCGATAACCTCACTGTCACCCTAACCGACCGCAAACAGGTCTCACTTACAGTCACCTAGTCTACTTCCACAGTTCCCGATTGTACCTCCGGCAAACTACTACAAGCACTTCAGGCATTTGTGTGAAACACCCTTATAACTTCCCTCACCGCCATTTTGACCGCTGGACGGGCGGTGGTGTCGCGTGCTCGGGACTTACTCCCGACGCCCTCACCTATTTTGTGCGTGACAGTCGAGAGACCCACCCTCCCCCCCGCGCTCATAACATTCTTATTTTGGTTCTTAATACGTATGACAGTCGCGAATGTTGGATTCACACTTAGTGGCTCAGGATGCGCCAGCCCACTGCGTTCGTCTTTAGTCGTGTAGCACAGAATGTCATTAAGTTTCCCTCCTTTACCCAAATTTGCATTGTCAGTCTGGGGTCCTGCAGCCCCGAGGTATTGATTCCTGGCGATCCTCCCTTGTTATCATTCTCCTTGATCTTCCTTGTGACGGTATCATCCAGCTATATGATAATCACAGCTCTGGTGATCGTCCTGATTCTATCGGCTGATGTCAAGAACTTGTTCCTATACTGCGGATTGGCGAATCCCCCCGGCTTTGGCTGTGGGTTCGGGCAACTCGTGCCACTGACTCCCTCCGGGCGAAATACCATTTTCATAGCGACATGCCCCGGTGTTGCCATTATTCGAAGTAGAACTACTACGCATTATTTTGCGGCCTTTCCCTCTGTCTCCCCTCCTTCTTAAAGTGCGCCGAGATCCCATGGATGACGACATTTGGATTTTTACCCTATGCAGTGTCATCGGTTGTTTGCACAATATTTGGCTCCCGGCACACCTGATGCAAAGCTTGCTCAACGTTCTTCAGCCTTCAGCCGAGTCGACGACCTTTGCCACCTCCTGGATTTCTGTGTTTGTGCGCTTTCGCCCCCTCTTTATAGTACCCTTTTGGTGGTCTCTTGTTCTATTCCTGGTACGCTCTTCTCCTTTGCTTTTGTCCTCCCTGATACAGTACTTTCGTTTTACCGCCATTCACGTGCACATGAACCGAAGATTTTATTGCTTCTTTTGCCAGCTGGTCAGCAGAGACTAATGCAGTAGGCTCTTCTTTCACCGGCGGCACCACATTCCCTTTTGCCTTGCCGCGCGAATGGTTACCACTGCGATGAGCGTCGCTCAGCTTTACGCTCCCCTGTAAACACCTTTCGGCAAGGTTTGCTGTTGGCATATCTTAGAGTTGCTCGGGATGGCGTTTCGTATGAGCCTTCTGCAGGCTGGGTAAACCCAGCTTAGCTTGTTTAACTGAAAGTGCATCTCATAAATGTCCGTCTTCATGCACAGTGGAATCATATACCACACTTGTCGTGCTGGATCCCTGTTACAACCCTGCCATTGGGGCAAGTAGGTCTCCTACAGTTCGTCTCCTGTCCAGGGCTTCGAACAGAAGGTCTAACATGTATCCCCTTTCTAGTTTGAGGAACCATGGATTTTATCAGCCCTGATTTAGACAAAATCGGAGGCAGAGATACATAAACCTTGCTCCGTCGAGAGGCTTCATGGTGCCGCAATGCACTCCTAATTTCCGATTGCCTACGTGCATTTCCTCAGTCCCCAAACACCATCTTCCTAGTATGAGCTAGAAGGCCACGACTTACAGCGTCGTTTGGCGACAAAAGCAAGGCAAGCCGCACTGCCTACTGCCATTTTCGCAGTTACAAGTTTGTTTAAAAGAATGATTATCCAAGAAGAGCAGCAAGTGAACCTAAACTGGAAAAGACAATGCCGTGCCTGTCAGCATAGGGAACAAAATCTAATTGTACAAAAGCACGTGTTTTCAATCATTCTGACTTGATAGAAAATGACAACACGATCGCCACTGTCCACGGTCCACTACCATACCCTTCAGTGTCTCCAACCACCTAGTTGACGAGTGTTTCGGACCCCAACCACGAAGACGCGAGATACCTACTTTACCTAAGATCGCTGTACATTTTCTCATTCCACGTTGCCATGTTATCTGCTGACTTCCACATGGCCTCCTCCTCTCCGTGCGAGGAACACAAAATAGGACACGGTGTGATAGACGAGTGTTCTTCATATGCAACACTTGACCCAACCAGTGTAGTCTACTAAGTTTCATACGCTGAAATAACGTATTCTGTGAGCCGGCACCTAGTGTTAGATTCCTGATCTCCACATTACTCACCCGGCCACTCCATCCAATCCTAACGATACTACACAGACACCGGTGATCGAAACCTCCTACCGACGAGCACCTCCCACACACATACTCCATGCCTCGTAACTGTACAACAGAACTGAGCACACTGCGGAACAGTACACACGACCTTTCAGCTTCAGTTTCACTGAAATATCAGGCAGACGCCACAAGTGCTTCAGTCCAGCATAAGCAGCTCGAGCCTTCGATAGACGCGTGCCTACTTCTACTGTCGTGTTACCGTTGTTCGACACACAACTGTGGAGGTAATCGAAACGGTCCACAATCGTTAGTTCCTCTCCATCCGGTATGAAGTTCGGCACTACTGTCGTCCAGCCCCGTAACAGCAATTTGCACTTTGAAGGTGCAAAGCAAATGCCAAAGCGAGCAGCAGACTTCAAGAGTCTAGCTAGTGTACGCTGTGCATGGTCCGCGGATTCGAACAGGCACACGACGTCATCTGCTTAATCTAGATCTTACAGCTTCCCTCCATTTCTCGTACATTCTAAAAACCTCATAGAGCATCTTCCATCACCTCGTCCATGACGAATTTGAACGACAATGGAAAGATGGGACAGCCTTGTCGAATGCCACTGGGCTAGTCGTTTTGAATGAACTTGATAGTTCACCGTATACCCTCACGCGACCACAAGTATGCAAGTGCAATGCTCGCAGTGATTGTCGTGCTTTGGAACGTAAAACAGTGTTACGACGTTCATCATTGGAACTTCTGCCAACTTTGGGACAATAGTTGGGAAATCAAACTTCTGGGTACAAAACATCGAAGTTCTCTGACTAATTATGTTCCTCCATCGGAATTAATTTTGATCATAAACGGCATCGTTTTGCACGATGCACTGGGTTCATGCACTTTTGCACTTGCATGATCTTATCCTTTTTTACTAGGTCGTCCTGCTGAAAGCAGCTTTTAAAAGCAACCATCGGGCCAAGACGTCCAGTACTAACATCCTCTCTCTCTGCACGAAAATGTCAAAACCTCCACTTGCACTTCATTCATCGATCTATATTCATACTTTTGTCATCCGCAAATAAGAAAACTGGCTGGAGCCGGATTTCATTGATCCACACATGTAAATAGCAGCTTCAGACTAAACCAGCAGAACAAACTTTTTGAACAAAACATGAATGGGTATGGTGTGGCGGTTTGGCCCGGCAAGTCCGTAATCCTCTGTACGTATTTGGTAGACGGTATTGGCTGTCATTCTAGGTATTCTCGCCATCATCATATGGAATTTATACGCTGCCACTTTTATCTCGCAATGCAATATCTAATCGTTTTTCGACTGTGTTCTAGTATCTGTTATTCCTCATTATGATGATAATCTGCACATTTTTGTAAGTGATATCAATCATGCATCTATCCAAGGAATAACTTTGATTTGACTGTCCTCTGCTTTTCTCCCAACAAAGGCGAATCCACTGCAAAAACAGTTATTAACCACTGCCCCGATTTATTCCTCTGAAACTGGGTGCTTCTGTTAAGGATAATGGTGCACTCCCGAACGGCCTTCCATTGCTTCAAACAAACAAAAGAAATCCAAATTCACCTCTGTAACTTTTCACACAGTAGCACTAACCTTCTTCAGAAGTCCTTTTTAGTCACACCTGCTTCAGTCTATTTTGATTCCCTTCTGAATGACAATGTCAAGCCTTTCACAGAGACGGCCTATGCAACTTTGATATCTGCTGTCCCTCAGAAACACTACTCTTATCAAATGGCCATATCTTTTCACGGACACTGAAATCTGTAATGGCCTACAGGGAGCATTTTAATAAATCCAGCAATAAATTAAGCGTGCGATCTGTTTCTCACCTAATGCAAGCTTAAATTCAACTTATGGACACTGCATTCGCCAGCCAACACGTGAATGACCATAACAGTCAAGTCCCATAGAACGACGTTCTACTTTTGTGTGGAAAGAGGAAGAAACGTACGAAATTTCATGCGGATGTCGACGAAATCAGTCGTGCTTTCATCCAACCTTCCGCTTTACCCCAGTTATATGCGAACAAGATGAAGTTACAACGGTGTGGTCACACCGGCAGCATACCAGCATACAAATGCCACATTCCCACAGGAATCTTTGAGATTGACCTGGAAGTTATTCCTTCCCCTCACACTGTCAGAGACCTGGGTTTGCATTACGCCAGCACGTTCAACTTCTCAGAACACACCCTGATAACAGTTGCAAAAGCTAGGAGCCTACATTTTTGGTGCACAGAACGTCTAGAAACCAAGAAAGCAAGTTGTTAACACATAAAACACGTAAGACCTGTCCTGGACTACTGTTCTGTCGTGTGTTCCAACGTGCGGCAGAGTGACACACTGGAGATTGGGAATGTTTAAGGAAAATTTACAAAACGACGTCTTGGATACTCTACCTCGCTAAACTGCATGGGACGTTGCATAAACCTACACCTCGATCCCTCATGGCTGCGTCGAGTTCAGATAAACCTCTCTTTTTGTCATAAGATTATTGGTAGATGTGTGCAGTTGCACACTTTAAGTAAAAAATCTCTTCCCTTGGTTCGCGTCGAGCCGTGGTTTGGTGTCAGTTCCTATGTCGAGGACAGCACTCAGAAGAAGCTTCTTCATCAGCAAGTATTCCTAACCACGGAATAAACTACCCCAACACATAATGATGATATCTTCTGCCCCTGTTACTTTTAAAAATGAGATTGGGTAGACGAAAACTGTATAAATTTTTTAAACCCGCACGATCCTTGCACTCCAATAGAAGGATCCTTTGAGCCGGTCTAAGGAATTGAGTGAATACAATGCCAAAGGTCTTATCTCAACTTGCCCAACAAGGTCTAGCCATTTTTGTTTCCAGTAGTTCCCACAAGTAGGTATCATGGTTCGTAGAGGCAGAAAAACTCCGTCAACGAAACAAGTCAGCGCATTTTTCACCTAATTTTCTATCTCCTTTAGTGCGTATGCAGCAAGGCATATAAAAATGCATTCACTCATATCGCATTCTGACCTACTCCCAAACTAATATCCACATAAACCCTTTCTTCTGAATGCATTTGACCATTAGACCCTTCCAAGCGCAAAGTTCGGCATCACCTGATGCCTCACTCTGCATAATATTCATCACGCCTCCTTCTTGCATTTGCACGCACATTGACCCTAGGCTTGAATAGCTTCTGACTGCCATCTCTTTCAATTCCCGCTTCATTTGTGTGCTTTTGCACTCGTACCCCGCCGGGGGCTTACAATTCAACTTCTGGTTCTATCCTTGCACGTCCCAACACAATGGGAGCAAACTGACCTAAATCTCAGATTAACTCTCCCTGGACGTACTAATACGACCTGCCCACGACCGCGACGAAGTGGACATTGCTTTTGACCTGCATGATGCACCTACGTAAACTGATAACCCCGTTGCAAGTCCGCCTGGATGTCGATGCTCCATAAAGTGATCCACAATGCCTGCAATTCTTTGAGCGGAGAAGTCCTCCTAACTACGCAGATTTACTGCTGAAGCTGCCAGCCCTTGGCTGACATGCACACCTGGACTTCCAATCGCCACGAAGGAGCCCACACTTAGATCACTGTTCCAGATGTCGCTACCATCGTCTACCGCAAACATCACCGCAATTTTACTGTCAACATCCGCGGCTATCGCTATACCACTAATTGCTATCCGGTAACAGCCCAAACGCAAACAAAAAGCAAAGAAATCCGTTTATGTTTCACATTAGATTACCAGCTCTAGCGTATTCGACGCGTATCATATCAACTCTCGTTCTTCTCAATGCTGACGGCGTTTCCATTATTCATTTCTTCAAACAATGGTTAGCCAAATCTCTTCACCAGTATTCTTCGTCCCTTCGCATTTTCAAAATATCCTTAACTATTTTCTTTGCTCCAGGGTCTATGGTAAAATGACCGGCGTTTTTCCACGTCCATTTTAATACAGGGTATATATCGGCCATCGATACACTTTCTGCCAGCTGTTTTGGTCCGTTTTGACAAGTTCTTACCTTGCTCTCAAGGTCTTTGGAGGCCTTCAGGGCAGTTTAACATTCATGTCCATCTTACAGACCCGTTAAATCTGAATACTGCAGACACTTCCACACCAGCCGCCATCTTCCGATTGGTTTCTGCGCCTGAGATTTGCATCATTGGTGCGTATAAACACCATGTTCTTCTTAGTATTCCAGTTTTGCTATTTCTCTTCATTTTGTACCCAAATGTTTACTTGCTTGTTCGATGTGATTTGCGATGCCCCCTGCAGAATTTGATTACGCCACCGAGCATGCCTCTTGAAGCACGCGAGAAATATCAATATATACACGCGGTGGGTGTTTTTCCTTTATTCATTTCTTCTTTTCTTATTTCACTATTGCCCCCAGAATTTTGACTGAGCTGTGACTTCATTTATTGAACCCAAGAGACTGTGCAATAACAATACAAGCAGCAATAAAGGTGGCTGAAACGGTCGACAATCGTTAGTTCCTCTCCATCTGGTATGAAGTTCGGCACTACTGTCGTCCAGTCCCGTAACAGAAATTTGCACTTCGAAGGTGCAAAGCAAATGCCATAGCGAGCAGCAGGCTTCAAGAGTCTATCTACTGTGCATGGTCCGCAGATTCGAAAAGGCACACGACGTCATCTGCTTAATCCAGATCACACAGCTTCCCTCCATTTCTCGTACATTCTAAAAACCTTCTAGAGCATCTTTCATCACCTCGTCCACGCCGAATTTCAACGACAATGGGGAGGTTGGACACTCCTTTCGTACACCACTAGTCGTTCGATACTTTACCAAATACCTTCAGACTATTTTTATTCATTCGGTTACCTTTACCCACCAGTTTTCGCAGTCATTCTTAAGGCTCATCTTTAACTGACGACGCAACTGTTGATGCCTCTTATTCATGTTCCTGAAGTTCGAGTGTTGGCGTTTTTTCCCAAATAGACCCAGAAAATCTTGCGAGATCCACTGTCCTTGATGAATGGTAGAATTAGGACAACAGTTGAAATCTGCTGCCAAATGCATAGCCCGCTTGATTTAATGCCACTAATCGTCTATATTGTTGTTCGTTGCGGTCATCAGCCCCTCGAATAGATTCTGCTCATAACCGTTGCGAAAGGCTGAATCAGACAATCGGGTTTGTGGCCTGCGTCAGTGGCCGTTGAGCTGAAGTGAAAAGTGCATTGAACCTAACGCATGATCCAGAACGACGTACGTCATCCGGCATGATCTTCGGGTCTGAACCGAACCGCGTCAATGGAAGCCTAATGCAATATGATCAAACCAGCTCAGTACATTCGTTGAGTTAGAGCGTCATATCACCTTGCGAACTGTGACGTAAATTCGTGCCATATAGGAATAAGTTATTACCCACAGCGAATTGGAGAGGTCTTTCCTCGTCTTCTGTTCGCTGAGCAGGCAAGGCGCAGCACCCACCTAAACAGGGCTCCTATGCACTCAGTTTCCCAACTTGTGCATCAAAATCACCTGTTACCACTAAAATGTCAGAGCTTTTGTTCTTCCGAACAAGAGTGACGAGGTGACGGGTTCGTTATAAAACTGGTCTTTGTGCATGTCAGCACTGCAGTCTGTTAGGGCGTATAGCAAGGTAACAAATAAACTGTGCTTAACACAACTATCCTTTCGGACGCCGAATGATCCATGCAGTCTCACGGCTCACAACCGACCGTCAACAGGGCTCGAGACAAAAAGAGCTGCTTCCGTCTTCTCACAGTGGGCTGACTCACAGCTTGAGCTGCTTTGTCTTTTGAACTGCGCGGGGAAGGTTTTGAAAGCTTGCGTGCCTCCAGGATCCAACGATTTTTACCGGATGGATTATCTCAAGCCGATGATAAAATCATGCCTCAAACTTCAATGGTTAGAGGCCTGACGAATTAATCTCCTCGTCCATCCATTCGGGTGTTCATCTGATTTAGCAGTTCAGTGGAAGAAACAAGTGGAAGAACAATTGATGCAAGTAGATGGGCTTCCACTGAGCTATGCCCCACTGCTTTGTGGTCAGGTTCTTGTCAGAACCAGAAGCTTCGATTGAGAGTCCTAATCGTTTTTCTGTTTGATGGCTGCACTTCCTAGCAGTACCGGTTTTCCAATTCCCACCAGTTTCACGACGGCAAATTTTTCCGTATCGCAACAATTGTCGCGCAGCATAATCCGTAGCGCGCTGCCATTGCATTGAGTGGGTAGCCCGTAATTAGTCTGCCACTGCTCAGAGCTGAAGAGGAGCGTATATTGACGACTTGTTGGAACCTAATCAAAACGAAGCATGACGCCGTTTTCCGTTTTTTTCATCATTTTGACTGCATCGTTGGACCCGCCATGGCTACGAGCGTGGATTTGCCGTTGGATGTCATTATTCGACCCCCTCTGTCTTTCACGAGGTTTATTGTCAGAAAGCGCGGTAACAGACTCCGAAATGAACAGTGTTACTGTTTGCTTGTTGTACATGATTACTTTGTTCCAGATGTTAATATTGTAGTTTGAATCCATTTTTGTTCCTATTTGGGTCAATTAAGTCGCTTCGCGTCATTCGAACGTTCTTCCGGGGGGCCAATTCAGTCCATACGGGGGTTATCCAGGGCAATCGTTGGCGTAGTTTTGGTTGAACGGATCAAAACTTGAGTGCCAGATCTGGCTAGCAGTGACCCAACAGGATTGAGAAGCTAGCAGATTTGGGATTTCCATTACAAGGACGGAAATGTTAATAGCGCATATAGCCAGTGTGCGAGATTTGAAGCATAAAGCAGGGAATTAATCTAGCTTGGGGGTCAACTTAGGGTTATGGTGATTAATAAACGCAGAGAGATTTATGAATCATCCGGCCCACATTTTGTCGTGTGAATGAAAATTTATCCCAAGTAGTGAAAAGGACCAGGTATAATGTCAAGATTTATGACATACGATGTTCAGTTAAAGTGAATTTGCCCTAAGTCAACTGTCCCAGGGATTTTCGTTGTGTGTCGAGCTGTTGCCGTGTTTTATGGTAAAGTACATATGTGGTAGGGCAATCACGGTCGTAATGGGATCGGGTTTCCATTATGATGCAAAGTAATCCAGTTGAAAACAGGTCGGTAACTAATTTGGAGCAGCAGGGCTTATTTTTTGACAGTTTTCATATCTACCATGCTCTGCGCTGCTGATCTAACAGGGGGAATAAGAATGTAGATAGAGAATCATGGAGGGTGATGTATTGAGAATAGGGGAAATCGCTAGACTACAGCATAGCTTAGTCAATTACTGTTGAGTTATTTCATTTTCTTACGGGTGGCATAACTGCTCAGTCATTGCTGACAATAGTCTTGAGAAGAAAACCGGTATAAGATGGCACAGTCTTTGGTACCTAACTTCAGTTGGAGCCAAAATTCTAGGTGGGCGTTGAAAGCTTGGTCTAGACTGATATTGATCCTAATTGAGCTGAGAAATGTGGGTACGCTGAGAACTTAGGACAACACGCTCTTGAATTTTATTAGATTCTGACAGAACTGAACATGGGCCGGTTAACTATTCCTAAAAATTGTGAAGATGTTGATGCAGAAGACTTTTGGAAGGTGGTATTCCAGGAAAAACGGTAGATTCCTGAGGGGGTAAGAGCACTCATTAGCGGATTGGATGAAGTTTTCAGCCGTGTGCGCTTGCGATCTTAAGAGATTGAAAAGGACTGCGAGGTTCAGCTTAACACGATATAACCAAAGTGGGTCGAGGTGCAGTAGACCTCATCGTTCTCTATAACTAAGACTTGATTTTAAACCAAGAAGATTCACTGTGAATGCCTATTGTGCTATTTATATTGCAACATGGTCAACTCGGAGTATGTTCAAGAAAATTATCAGGCGGTACGCCCGTTGCGGTCCACAGCGTCGGCTTACATCCTAGAGTGTTGGACGTATTTTACGATGAGCCCATTATACCTGCTTGAGCTTGTGATTTTACAAACCGCTTGTTTGTGGAAATTTTGAGTGAGTATGATTATTGTAAGCCTAGATCTTTTACACACTTAGTCTTTAATATTGCAAGACCGCTAATAAATAGCCTTCTCAAGGGAACGTGAAACTTACAGACAAGAACAGCGCTTTTGGTGACAGAGAATTTCATCGCCCATTCCCCACACAATTCGCCTAATGGACTTAAATCCTACATGTTACTGGCATTGGTTTGGGGCAAGGAAGATAGCTGGAAAGAATGGACTTTTGTGATGTCGTCAGGGACTAAGAAATGTATGCTCTGGCATATTGTTCGAAAGTTGTAGTTTACATAGAGCGGGAATAGTGAGGGGCCGAGGACATCACCTTCTTTAATGCTGCTATACACCGCTTCTCGCTGTGTTGTTTTCATTATTGTTTTTGGCAATTAAGGGTGTTATTGTGGCAATTTTAGCAGAATTAGATCCTTTTTTCTGGTTTGAAAATTTCCCAAAATGTTTCTGAGCATCCCCATTTGACCCCATCCCCTGCCGACCATTCTGCCAATATTTAACTCAAACATGGAGTATCACGTTTTTAGCTTCAACTTGGACCTATTTTAAACTCTTTCGTGGTGATTATCACATAACATCACCGTCTGTTGATTCGCTTTTTAGGGCAAATTTGCTAACTGGCCGGCCTACTTATCATTTCACCTACACGCTTCTGCACTTCTGGACACCATCCCGTTTACTATTAGGTTAGTTATCAAACTTCTTTGGCACCTCATAGCACTTCCGGGCGTTTGTGACTTACGAAATGCCCTACAATGCCTTCACCAGCCAAATGAAAGCCACGTCAGCGCTGCACCGCTGTACTCAGAAAACACTTAAAAGCCTTCATTCCCACTAAAACATGCTCAGTCAGGCTTACTGAAATATTTATTAATTCTGGTTTCAAAGGCCCGGGTGTCTTCAAAAGACCGCGGGACCTAGAAATCAAAATCCAACAGATCGAAGACTAGCCACTGGAAATGTCCTTATTAGCCAACTTAATTGGCCCATCCAATGACCTTAATGCTAGCAAACTCGCTGCAACAGGTCTCTTTTTAGATTCCATAAATAAAAAAGCCCACAAACACAGTGAATGCAAAGAATGCTGTTGTTTTTAATACACCTGACTGTCTCCTAGTGTCACTGGTCCAATCTACTGTACCCTTCAACAACTACACTTTTAGACGATTCGCACACTATGCCTCATCTGTACTTAAGCCGATCAACTTCCTGTCCAAGCTCTTAACTCCACACACCTGTTGCTAGTCTGTCTGAGAGAAAATCTATTGATGTTAGTGACACCCCACCTTCGGCTTTACCCGCTGCGAAATCGGCAAACTCTGGACACTTTCTCCGATGGTCGCAACCAATATTGGTAGGCCTGGATGAAACTCTCATCCCTTCGCCCGTCCAACAATCCCTCAGACGTGCTCATCTAAATCTACCAACTGTTAAACCAAGCTAATGATTGCCGTCCCACTGATGTCTTTTTAGGCCAATACCAACCGCTCGGTATATACTCAGTCCCAGATGCGTCCGCCTGAATTAGTTGAATCCCGGAGGAAGTGCCTATCACTTGATTATCCGATTGAAAACACAACCCGCAAATCAATGGCCATCCTGCCAATCCAGTAGGCCAACCTGCCTGTACGCCTCGACTGCCTGGCACCCCAGGCACACTCAACTTGAATAAGTTATCCCGGCATGCGCTTCGCCAAGTAAGAGGGCCCAAAAACCCACGGTAGCCCAATAACCGCCGTTTAAAATGACGAGGTGATTGCCAACTTTAGGTGCGCCTCTATCCTCCTTACGTAACACAGTTGCTACCTTCTAGTACGACACCAATATCCCTCCGTATTTAGCACCTGCCGCTTATTCCTCTACTCTGACTCAGTTACCAGGTAACCTTATTTAGATGCATTCCCCTTATTTACCCCAAGCGTTCAACCAAGCTACCGGTAGGCTCATAACTTTGCACGATTTGGCTCTGGCTGCCCACGGGTTATCTGGCAAACTCTAGATAGCTGTATTTTGCCCTTTGATCCACAGTCTATCGTGGGATCACCTTTTCAACCCACTCACACTCAGCGTTTATCCCATTTTCCCCGACAACCAAGCACTGTTATCTTTACTGATGCGAATTCCAAAAGTATCGTCTATCCACATACTCACACGCAGGTACCAGGTGACCGGCTTCTTCTACGGCATTTTTCAATGTCCCCACCCTCGACCTAGCACATCATTTACGCCAGGACATGGTTACCAATCGACCAATTAAATGATATCATAAACCCAAATAAACACCATGTAAAAACCAGCTCATTAACTCCCAAAAGTCGTCCATCACCTTACTTTTCACTTCACCAATCGCTTAAAATAGAGATTCCCTCCCCGACCAGTTTAATTTCCTGTGACAAATTTGCTCTCTGATCACAGCTATGCAACTTTCGAACCCCTAATTTATACGTCGATTATTTAACACTGCAGAAGGCAACTATTGGATATCACGTGAACTTAAATGTTCCGGGAAAATTTTCAACAGCTCCCAAACTCGTGCTCGATAATTGATGAAGTGACGGAACTAAGATTGTTAGCAGCTAAATCTATTAGGATTTTATCTTGAAAACAGAGAATTGGTTAACAGGCCACAGCTCAAATTCGTCGTTTACATTCCCGGGGAAAATCCCAACCAAACGAATAGACCAAACTATATAGGAGGAACATGATTCGCCTGCGTAAACTACCCACAAAGCATCAGGCCAAATTAAATATTTCCTACTGAGACCCCTGAACTCGATCGAAAAAGCATTAAAAACAGCCGAGATACCAGAGCAGATAAGATGCGTATACCGAGGACCCAACTCGAATAAACCTGATATCCCGCATCCCAGCCAAGCGTTCATCCATCACTCTGGTCTCTCCTAAAGCCGTAAGATAATTGCAGGTGACTTCAATGTCCTCTAAATTTTTGGTCCTCTTTGTCCGATCCACCAACCCTACTCGACTTTGTTCTTGGAACGCACACTCATGAGAAGAATCAACAGATGACCACTCCCACAAGGTTTCATAGCATTTTAGACCTAGTTTTATGCATAGCATTCCTAATGTAAAGATTTCGTTACTACAACGCTTTCCTGGGAGTGACCACGAGATGGTCGCATACAACTTCCCTCTCCGTAACAAACTTTCCTCACCTATGTGTACCCACCATGCTGTCTCTTCCTGTAGGTCGACGCGTTGGGACGAAACCCCTGACGCTCTGTGGACCTGTGATTATTCCAGCTTCGTTTTATCGCCTGGCCCGCAGAATGCGGCGGATGACCTTTGCGCGAAACGTCGTTTTACCAATGTTCGGGCATCTACCCCAATCACATAACGTAAACCCTAGAAGCCTATTAAAGTTTGTCAGCTCCAGATGAAACTTTGAAGGCCCAGAAAATCTTCCATGAGACGGGAGACTTCCCGCTCACAATGCAAGCTAAACTCTTGCAACAAGATTTTTTTAACGGAGTCCAAACTAAGGCTCAAACGGCCAACCCATTCCGGAAGACTCCCCATAATTTCAAAGCCCGTTCGCATCCCAACTATCCGGCCATTCCGAAATTCATCATATTCAACAGCTCACGTATGGAGTCCCGTGTAGAAATCGCCGAAGCATTCAACGCATATTCCTCTTTTAATCTAATTAATGACAATCCGCAATATTGTAGAATCCATCCGATGCTGACTTCCATTGGATTATCCTCCATTTCGTTTGACGTTTCTGGCACAATGATAGTGATGAAAAGTGTTAGGCTATCCCGCAGGCTAGGCCTGATTACATCCCGCCCGTCTTATTTCGCACAGCTGGTCTAGATCTTCCTCTGCTCCTTCCAAATCTGTTCTCACTCTCCACGTCTTGCGTTAATTTCCCGTCACAATGGAAGACCTCTATTATTGTTCCACACCACAAAAGGTTTCTATACATGAACCTGAGAAATTTCGCCTCATTAACCACACTCCAGTTCCATCCAGGCTTATGGGAGAAGTTGTCTCGTCAGTCGTATGTATTATCAAGGATTATCGCGGCTGCAATCATGCAGTATTTTTATGATTTCATTTCTATATGCTTCTTTAGGTAAGCTTGTGTAGTTTGACCAGTCTTCTGCTACCAGTGTGCTATTTAGTTTTCAGCTTTTTGCAAACTTGACCCTTTTTAGGAATTACTAACCTGGAGTTCAGAAAGATTAGATAAAATTCACCGGAGCATTTAAGTGCATGTGATATTCAAGAGGAGGCTATTATGGGGGCCAAATAATCGAACGGTACGTCGGATTTTTGGATAGTGCATTGCCGCTTGGAGGTAGTAAATCTGGCGTAGTTAGATATACTGGCCGCAGAGGGACTATCTAATTTACGGGGTTGTTGGACCAAAACGCACCGTGACAGAAGAAACTGTGAAGTTATTGAAAGTATTTTCGTAAGGTGGGGTAGGGGATATGGTATCAGTTCGGGTGGGACAGTGTTAGGTGTTCCATTTGTGACTTTGTCAAGGCGGAACTGTCCAAACGAATAAGATCTCGGCGTTTAGACGTGATGGTCACGGGTTCGAATCCTCCCACTGCCGGTCAACCCCACTTAGCAGCCCTCTGCTGGCCACGGCCCCATTCCTGAAAATTGGTGTACATTGTTGTTTCATTAGTAAAAGGAACTAAAAGATTAAAGATAAAAGATAAAAAACCTAAGGGAAATTTTGGGGCTTTGGCTAATTACGAATTTGAAGCCGTCTCTCAGGCGCGTGTACGTTTTTGTTGGGATAGATGTCGCTTTTGGAACCCGAAGGAGTGAGGAGAGCAGTATTTGGTAGTTAAGGCGTTTGAGTAAAGCGCTGGACTAGAGTGGGTTGAGAAAGAATTCACAGAGGGCGAAATATGGTTATCTGCAGTTTGCCAGGTAACCCTAAAGAAGACATGGTTAAGTCGAGCAAAGTTATTAGGACAAATGCAGTTGGGTTGAATGCTTAGGGCACATTCGTAGGAAAGTGGCATTAGCTTTGCGGGACTGCATTTAATTAAGGTTAACCAGTAAGTGGGTGAAATCAGTGGGAGGTGTGGCAGGCTCTAAATATGGAAAGGCTCCAGCATCGAATTGGAAGTTAGCATCTGTGTTCTCGAAGGGGAGGGTGCAGGCATGGATACAATGAGCCAATTACCTCGTAGCGGATATTTTGGAGAATGTTTAATTCAGTAATCGCATGTTGTTTAATTAAACCCCATCACCGTCGGGTAAAAACGGCTGGGAGGATGTGCTAATACATTGTGGAACTTTTAGTCAGGACGAGTGGATGAGCCCCAGACAAATACTTAAGATTACTTCCAAAAACATAGAATGGGTGAAATGATTTGTAATTTTTCGCAGATGCTTGAAGCAGATTCCCCAGAAAATGGCTTCATTTTTAGAAAACGAATCGTTCGTAGTTCCATGCCTAATAATTAGCGTATAAGTAGTATATAAAACCAATTACCTTAGCGCGGATCTCATAGGACGGCTCTGTGCGATTGCAATACCGACAACCTTGACACCTGACCGGTACAGCATAAAAACATTCAGCAGCGGTATGAGGTTGAATATATTTGACAGAAGCATGTCGGCAAAGTGCTCCTGAGCAATGCGAAGATGTCAACGGCGCTGGGTGGTCAACTTTGGGTTGAAAATGCGGTTCTTGGGGACATACACAAGTTCAGTGGTTTTAGGAAATAATGGTAAATAGTCTGGGGTCTTATTCACATACACTCAACCAACAATAAAATGAATATATCGGTTCTGGATAGAAGAACGTTTGGTAGCTTTTGCCGCATTGGTAGAGATGAATTAAGACTTTAATTCTAAAAATCTCAACTACGGTGGCAGAACCCTTATCTGACTTCTAAGCATTAATTGCTAAAACGGAATTCTAGAGTAGCTCAGTTTATTTACTTTGGACGTACAATGGAGAACTAAAATGATTGTGATAAAAACTGATAAGCACTGAAAAAAATACAAAAATGGTAGAAACTAAAACGGTGTACCGTTGTAACACAGATAGCTGTCTCACCTGAAGGATACCGCGCTGAAGTCCGAAGCAAAATCGTGGGACTTTAGTGATGGACCTGAGAACTCTCCAAGGTACCTTCATATACTTACACCCAATCACTGAACCTTAGGACCAATATACCATTTATCATTGCCCCCTTGCCATGGACGCAACTATAAGGATCATTGTTGCAATATGACATATATATGCCATGTGTTAACATTCCATGAGTATCATCATTCACAACCATTAATTTATATTCAGGACCGTCAGCCAACGGTTCATGTGGTCAAACATGGCAAGGAAATACGTACTTCGATTGCACTGCAGGCCAGTAGACCGAGAGCTTCAGCAATAGGTGTAATCCCAATAGGTACTGCCATGCAATAATTAAATATACCTTTACATAAATTTAAAGGTCATCAATCGAAAACGGATGCATCAGTGGTCCCAGGATGCGATGAATATTTTCGATTCGTCCATAGGACATTTTTGCATGATACATCCAGTGCACAGGTCGGAGACCACGCGAAATTGTGATTCTATGGCAGTTAATACAAATCGAGAATATCCACTAACTAAAAGCAAAGTAAAAAGCCTCCGTGGGACTAATTGGATAGTTATTAAATGGATGATTCTCGAAGGCTATTACCAATACTCACTCTGGAAACGACCGATCTTCAAATTAAAATCGTCAAATCTCTACTGACGATGTGTCCACCACAGCAAAACGATTACATTTGGACGCTGCTTATGCCGTGAAGTAGACATTTATGTATAATTGAAAGTTCTTGCAGATATAAAAACTGTTTGTATAGCCATGGGAATTTGTGAAGCAGTCGCTCCATGTGAATTTATGCGTATAAATACAAACAAGTGGTGCACCATAACTTAGCTATTTGGTTTGTGGTCGCTGAGGGCTAAGTGATGCATAATTCAAGCAAACGGGTTTATCAGTACAGTGGCTATGCATTGTTCTCACGTGTATATATATATGTATATATGTATATGCACATATATGCATATGCTTATATGTATATGCACACTTGCATAAATGCATGCATATATGTGTGCATATAAATAAGCACATAATAATCATAATAATGTATATTTCTCAGTTTGCGAGGGGCATGCGCAAGGCAAGATCAAAATGGTGCAAAAAAGGCACGGTGCAAACACGGAAAACGGAAACCAAGCATACAATGCAATGTGTTTTTGTTCACAAGATCATGACAGGCAATGTGATTTGCCGGGCACGATGTTTCAAGTTTTAGGTCAAAGCTAGATAATGATTCGCAGAGATTTTTCTCTGACTGATTACCAATCCTGCACTTTGGGCGATAGTTTGTTTGAATGCATCGAAGATGCTTATCGTCCGCGCAAAATATATCCATATGAATGAATATGTGTACAGATATATGTAAATGAATGGTAAATAATTGCTAAAAAGACGCCTGTCTTAGGAATTCACTGGTTATGAATAACTGAAGGAACGTGTACCCGGTGGATGGGCAAGAGATTACTAGTGGTCACTGTTACGCTCCAATAATTGTGTACCCATACAATCGATAACCTTCCATGGTATTACTTTGACCTGCTCACACTTACTCTGCAAACTGCCCTACTGACTGCTGACGTGTGATCAAAAAAGGGGCTTAGGGCCGACCCAGATCAGTTTGCCTGGAACCTAAATCAGTCGTATTTCCTTAATCACCTGGCCGTCGATTTTCAAAGGCCGTGCAAAATAGCAAGCTACCGAAGTATTCAAGTTCATGCTTAGCCCTTCGTACGGTCTATCCTACTAAGTTCCACTGCTATTGAAAGGGTAGAAGGAGACTCATGCATCAACTAACGAAGGCTAATGCAAAAACGGCAAAAGGCAGTCATCCCAAGAGTAAACAGTGCCCGTGATCTGATAGTGGTGGCCTAAAGCGAAGCCGTTTT
>LUCM01005385.1:659973-682926 GCA_008360955.1 Fasciolopsis buskii
TTTTGTAGGTGGAATGCGGCTACTGCCATTGTTCCGGGCTTTTGGGAATTGATTAATTATGAGAGATAACCAACAACCCCAATTTCAGTGACGATGGGTTTCCTGAAATGTAAGAATGTCTTCCGTTTTGGAAACCAGTTTGTTGTGCACTTGGTGGGTTTGGCTCGTCATGTTCAGTGGGCTGATTTTGACATCATTGTTGTGTCCACTCGCGTATTCGCCTTGAGATCGTAGGAGAAATAGCGTAAACGCTTTCTTAAACTGATAACCTTCCCGATGTTAAGCAACTTCCTTAGAATAGGGTGGAACTTGTCGTCGCCCAAGCTGACCGAGAAGAAGAAAAGTAATGGCATACGCCAGTTGCCTATGACTTCCTATATGTTGGAGTGTAGGAAGCGTGCACTGTCCCGATAGGGGGCGTTGAGTGGGAAGCCAATAACCGCTGACTAGCATGGCTGCTGTCATAGATCCAAAGATTTACAGTGAGACAGCTGAAGTCACATTTAACGAAAATGCACACTTGGCATGTGGTTTCATACATTGTTTTTGGAAGGAGACCGAACATGAAGCATTGAAGACCATCAGCACGCAAGCAGCGTACAACCGTGAACATTATGTCTCCCAACGTAACCCTCTATTTTGCAGGACTATTAATTGATGCGCTTTATATCAGCACACCTCGCAAAAGTGCTGACTCTGTGGAAGAGCCCACCGTAGATTTCCATGCCACTGGGCGGCTCATAAACGTCGATCGACAGCTATCCTTCTAA
This sequence comes from Fasciolopsis buskii, assembly GCA_008360955.1. Taxonomy (NCBI): domain Eukaryota; kingdom Metazoa; phylum Platyhelminthes; class Trematoda; order Plagiorchiida; family Fasciolidae; genus Fasciolopsis; species Fasciolopsis buskii. Next base: position 660,744 of record LUCM01005385.1, read on the forward strand.
GCCTGTATCAACCAGTTGCTCCGGACGATTAAGTATATTAAATAATGTGTTAAACAACATGGATCCCATTAAGAGACTAAACTTCAAGTGACGATTTCCTAATTTTACTCTGTAGCTTTATATGGGCCGAAGTTTTTGTCACTAGACACTGTAATTGATCCACTTTTGCGCGAGCGGTTTCGAACCTCGACTGAGACAGATCAGAGCAGCAGAAAAACCTTCGGTAACAGCGGCTATATTCGATTCAAACTATTCCTTGCTGGGTGCAAAATTCAGATTGCCCTTCTATTGGTAAACGTGCTTGTTGCTTGTGCGCGAGGGTGCGGACAAGCCTCCACCTCTGCGGGCATATTCATGGGAAAATAGAAAGGAAAATGCTGTTCATTTTGTGGATCGGCGGTTTGCAATACGTTTAACTGCACCAAACGGCAATCCACGACAATCTTTTGCACGTTACCCGCTCAAACCAACAATTCCCTCATGGCATTTATCGCACGACAGTAACGACATAACATAAAAGGCATTCCTAACCCATCGTCACCCAACGGGATTGCCAACTCTCCTAGGTACCGCCGTGTTGTTCGTGAAAACGTGCACACGTCCCCCTCGGAAAAACACGGAATTCGTTTTCAAAATCTGGGAAGGCATTCTGAAAGTACGCGAAATCTCCGAGGAAAAATATGCCAGTTGGCAAAACTTGCAGAAGATGCGTTTGCACTACCAGCCATGAGGGCGCAATTATGTTGGTTTCCAGGTTTCAGTGTACGCATGCCAGCCAGTTAAAATTTAAAGAACCACCTTTGAAATAACAAGCCCGTCTGTATATTTTCCTATAACTGATAACTTTTTAGGCATTATTTCCAAAAACAGCTCCCTTGAGAGATCAGCAATCGTAAAAGGTGGACCAAACGTCAGTATCGCCAGGTCCGTTCACAATTATATCTGGTCGTCGGCCACTGCTATCACGCGGAAGCTGAACTAAATCTAATTGTCAAAACACCGCCCGACCCAAGGAGCTTGAAGTGCAAGAATAAGGACCTTCAGGCACCTAAGCGTAAAGTGATGAGGTGTTACTGGAATTAGTTCAACACGCTGATCAAGCGACCAAATGCAGATTCGGGCGAGTATCTTCAAAACCTGATTCCGTGCCAACGAGAAAACCATACGATTAGGGATTTATGAGCTGGAAGATCCAATAGATAATAGGAACGCCGCCGTAATCCGTAGGCGACTGAGCCTGCAGTGGCTGGTAGCCCCTGGTAAATATAACATGAACTTCTCAGGAAGGGATCGAAGTAGACTGGTGGACCCGGGTCTCCAAACTCGGTGGGAAGTAGCGAGAGGTAGCAACTTTGTGGGTCGTCAGTGGGAGGCAATTAAGAGCAACCTGTTAGCAATGACAGGCTTAGTTGCACCTTTCCACAGAATCAGGAGAAAGGGGCCACCACTACGGTGGAGGAGTAGCATCACGTTATCCAGGAAGCGAAATCATAAGGCTTTCTTGAGATATAAAGACACAGGGCTACTGCGATTGACTGAGGCACATGGCGGAGAGAAAGAGAATGTCACGAATCCAACCACAGTGCCGAACCGCTTAAGAGAAGCGGATCACTGGGACCGCTAAAAGGAACCTCAAAGCCCATTTCAACTATGCGCACTCTAAGGCTGCTTTGCGAAAGGCCGCAGTTGGAGTGAAAAATCACCAGGGAATTAGGTTGGCCGACAGTCAGGAGAAAGCCTACCGTCTGTTGAAATTTTCAGGCAGTATACAGGCGGGATCAAGGGACACGGGGATAAACACTCGGTCCCATCACTCTTATGGCGGAGATGTTGGACGGAGAGATCACGGAGGAAGAGGTGTGGGGCAGCCTGGAAAACGAACCCGTTTGAAGCGGCAAGGCCTGATGGGGCCCAACCAGCCATAATAAAACCGCTGGCGGAGGTCCCGGTGAGGCCTTGTGCCCAGCTCTTTAATGTATCGTTGGACGAAGGACGACTTCCTGCTGACTGATTAACGTCTAGGTCATACCCGTGCATAAAGTTGGGGACAGGGACAACTTTGGCAGCTATGGACTGGTAAGCCTGACATTCATCATGCTAAAACTCTTAAAAGAGCCCTTCGCGACAGGATAGTCAATTACCTAGAGGCCAACAAGTTAATGGATGTAGAGCAACACCAGTTTTGGCACAAAAGTTCCTGTCCGACCAACTTGGTAAGCTTCGTAGACAAAGTGACAGGTAGAAGTCTGCTATATGAACTTTCAGAAGGCCCTTGATTCTGCGAACCACAGGCTTCTTGACCAGAAAGTGAAGGCTTTCGGTGGACAACTGGATAGCACAAAGTCTAAAGAGTAGATCTTTCCGGATGAGAGTCGAGGGTGTCCATCGGACAAAGTATTGCTACAGAGCGAGGTGCCTCAGGGGTCCGTCTTAAGGCCACTATCCTGCTTTATGTATGTCAATGACATAGCCAATGGATTGGAAAATCCGTGTCTCATGTGGGCCGGTGACATCAAACCATCAGGGACAGCAAACAGTGAGGCCATCCAAAGGGATCTGGATAAAGGATACTAGTGGTGGTTGAGCTGGAATCTTCCGTTGAAATTGAAAATGTCAGCAAGAAAGGACCCCGGGATAGTCGTGAGTGCAGACTTCAAACCTAGTGTGCAATGTCAGAAAGCAGCCAATACGACATGGGGTGCCCTACGCCAACGTAAGACAATCGGAAGATCTAGGAGGCCTAACGTTCTTCCGTCGCTGTTCAAGGCATTTGTCAGACCGTAATTGGAATACTGTTTCCCGGCATGGAGACTATATTTGGTGAGAAACAGTAAAATGATAGAACAGGTTTGGCGTGTTTTTAAACGGTGGTTCGGACATTTGAAACCAATGGGATATGAGCAGAAGCTGATGGCGCTTGTCTTGTACTCCCTGAAAAGACGTATGGAAAGAGGTGAATTAATATGGACCTTCAAGAGCAATAATGGTCTGGCCGAGATACGGGATCACCGTGGAGTCCTATTCCAGATAAGAGGAACAATAATTCAAGGAGTAACGGGAGAAATTGCGCGAGAACTGGTGACCACCGGTTTGAGAAGCAAATCGTTTGAAATACGAGTGCTGAATCTGTGGAATAAGTTACCGGAGGAAGTAGTCGAGGTGGGATCAGTGCGCAAATTCAGAGGGAGACTGAAAAACGAGTGGCGGTCTGTGTTTCGAGTGAACAGTGTGAATTGTAGGGTCGAGGAGACGGTCAACCGTAAATTTGCTCAATTTTTTTCTCAATTGTAGGAACTAAATTTTATATTACACCCTACTATTATAGAATTCTCGTCAGACACTGGAGCTCTTGACGCAGGATCCCGGACGATCAGGCATCTCGCCGTGCAGTCCTGAAATCGAACTGGAACTAGAATTGGATTTGAAGGCGTTTGTTGAACTAGACTGGAAGTTGACCTTAAGTGAGTTACTAATTTAAAACATCCCAAGGCCACCTTCGGGTCCGGGTGACCGTCGTTATCGTTGTGGGCTACTTCCCTGTGAGTTCCAGACGTCATGCCAGAATTCTGACTTTTTGCAAAATACCTTTTTTTTCTGTTCGAGACTGACATCTTGTGGTATTGGGCTGCTGTTTTTTCCCAGAGCATGAATGATTTCTTACTTTGGTTATTATATAGTGTTTTTAGTTATTTTTTAATTGCTTTTATAGAAGACATTAGACGGGATTATCTGTAGTAAAATATACTTTACTGTTCTTTTTTTATTTAAACGTGCTACAAAGCATTAATTTAAGGCTAAGTAGCAGAAATACTTATATGTCCAATGCATTGTCTCCAAATAATGGCTTAATCACTTGGACGCATAAGGTCTGAAAACTCTTTTATTAGGTTATTAGCCTTCGACAGATATAATGCCGTTATTGTGGCTGGTTGACTGCAGAAGCCATCATGACGCCAATGTTGTATACAACTCTAATGATGTTTGATCCAATTTTTACTTATCATCTCAGCGTTGCCCTCTGGTTTAATTTCTATTCAGCAAAAGCAAACCAGTTTTCACTTGATGTTGGATGCACTGGACGTTTGAAATTCGGAACAGTTATAGCAAATCTTATTAGCACACTGTCCTTCTCTAACATTCATACTCCTTGCTATCTCACTGTACCGAAGCTTTCTGGAATCATTCCTCATGTTAAATTCGGAAATCTGTTTCCCTCAAATTCAAATGTCGGGTAAGGGGCGTTATTGGTATTTCCTGGTCTTTTCTAGATGTTCTTTGAAATATGGATGTTGCGACGAATTCTGGGCTTTGAGATGTGTAGTGTGGGAATTAGGCGTGATTTGACTGGAAACTTAGTCGGTGAAAAATGAGAAGAATATTCGATTCGAACAGATGAGGTTCCACTCAGCCAACCCCCGCTGCATCGCAGACTGATTCCCGTGAGAACCAAAGGTTTTTGTTTATATCCCTAATCGTTCTGAGGCCTAAGAGGTGAAATCTCCAACAGTATCTTCCGCAAATCTCCTACAATCATAAAACGGTAAATTCTTTAACGTCTTGGTCTCCGTGCAAGTCAACTGCGATAGTGGTGCCCTCGATCTCAAGCAAAGTGGATGCTGATAATTACGTTCCGTTCTAGGTTAACGCCTCACAGGCTTTGGGGTCAGACCTTCGAATCCATGGTTTTTTTTATGATTCCCATAGAATACTCCTTTCTACGATATGGGCAACCGCAATATATCGCTCGTCCAAATACCGATAGCACCTCTTGCATAGGGAATTTTACTAGCCTTCTATATCCCGGTCTAGGGACCACGGAATACACTACGAAGAACTTTGGCTTGATGGATTTATCTGATGACAGCATCAGTGAAGGAGGAAAAGATCGTTTGGTTGCAGTACTTAAGTCTAAATAGTTAATTCACCTGGCTGCCTTCAGTGTTCACATGGTAAATCGAGTAGGACAACAAGCTGCCCTGGTTACAACTGGTGAAGCTTAAAACATGTATACTGTCTCCGAGACGTGCATATCTGATCTCACTCCATAATCAATCATCGTAGCCCAGATGCAAACTTCTTCTCTCATTTCACTGTTCGTGTGACACGTGATCTGGCTTCCAGAGCTCGTGGTCATGCTGGCGTGAGGATCGCTGTAAACGTGCGAGCCGGTTGTGAAACATCAGACTGGATGCCAGTCAACAGTCATTTGTATGCAGTGTGAAGGACATTGACTAAAGCATCGTTATCTGTTCGTTGTATTTGTGTACGTGTCCACTGAATACACCTTTGCTGAAGATCAGTTCTACTGGGTGTGCGTTCAACAGACGTTGTGTTTGTTGCGGATTATTTTAACGCCCAACTGGGCTACATAGCAGAGACCGGAGGTCGACTTTCTATCTCCATCGATCGTACCGACAATGGTGGTCCCATCGGGCAAGTTCGTTCCGATTACAGACAGTTTCTGGTGAACACAAACTTTCACTACAAAACGACAACGACCCACCGGACGTCATCCTCTTACCTTCAGAGCGTGGAGCTCAGCATGGCCGCAATGTTATCGGTCACCATTGGCGCGGATCAACCAAGGACTGTCACTCATTTCGGTTCACATCTGCAGATTCAGACCGTGCTTTGGTCCGAGCTCGCTTCTGTTTGCTTGTATTTTGTTTGTATCACCACGAAAACCATGTGTCTTGCACAGATGCTTCTATATGATAATCGTCAATCTCAGTTCCAGTCGCAGCTTCTGTCGCGGTTATCGCCAAAGCGAACTCTCCAGGATGCGAGCCAGGGTTTGGGATCAGATGAAGGAAGCCCCGTATTCAGCGACAATTGCAAGCAGGATCCCATGCCATGTAAACCTCAGAAACGATGGATATCTTCGACCTCAGTTGTTCTGTTGAATGTGCGCAAATCCGTCTTTCCGGTTGCCACATGCAATAAGACGCGCGAATCCCGGAGACGTCAACTGATCAAGAGACTGAGGAATGGCCGCGAGCAGTGGTGCATAGGAATGTAGGAAAACGAGAAAAGCTATGGCTAGCGGGAACAGTAACAACCTCCACCGACTGATTAGGAGTGTTGGTCTACAATCACGAAATCTAAGTGTGAGCGAAGAGTTCAGGGTACGTGATGCCACATTGATTTACTCTGGAACCCTAAGCTAAGACGTTGCGCAGAACATTCTGAGAAGCAGTTTCTTGTTTCTTTCTGCCGTTGTTGCATTGATTTAGGCTGCGAGCAGTCTCCGGGTGATTTGTGATAATTCATTTTTAGATCGGTGATCTTTACGCATGATGCGATGCACATTGTAATTCGCGGGGTACTTCCTCTGGGGCTCATTTCATCGAACCCACTCACAGCATTGTTCGTCGCCTATTATGTTGTACTTGTGGCCGTTGTACTTGCGAGGATCCGATGGTTTCTCTCTAGCCGAAGTCACGGTAGATATTCGATTTGCGTCGAACTCTGTAATGTAGGCGCATCTTCCTTAGGGTCACGAATCCTATTTTCCTTGATTTTCAGTCGACTTTCTAGTTGCTGGTGCATTTCTATGGCGCCGCGTCTCACCATAGGATATCCGGTAGGTAATCTTTTCAGGTATACGAGCAGGCGAAGTCTTACTCGTGCCTACGACCATTTCCCACCCAAGTTCTCCGCGAAAATTGGTCCTTTTTAGGTTTGCCACGTTTAATGTTTTCTTTTCAAATTTAGGTAAATAATAAAGTTCATCTATCGTCCTTTGAGATCACTGGCATTGCTATTCACTCAGATTGTAAATCAATTGACTCAGAATATACGGTCGTTGTTGTACTAAGGAATCAAGACCGAAATTAATTGGAATTTTCTCCGGTCGTCTAAGTGATTGTATTGGTGTATTTGGGATGCATTTTGCACCGTCGAAATGTTTAATCCTGTTTCAGAACTGGATTAGCTAGATGCCGAGTCTCATTCCTTCAGGGGGCAACTGTGTAAGCTACATAGTTTCGTTTACTTGGGTATTTGTATCCCACTTGCCAGTCGTATATCAGATGCATTATCTCCACGCATACCGAGGGTCAGTTGGCATTCATCAATTTGAAACATTTGTGACGTTGGCCTGATATCCGGTTATCAATCAAAGAGCGAGTATACAAAACAGCAATGAGGTGGATGTTGTCATACGGACCTGGAATCTGGCTGGCGACCATAGAAGATCTAAGGACTTTCGCTGTTTGAATACTTGTCTTTATGGTGTTGACAGAATATGGGGTGAGGATTTTCTCAGTAATTCAAGAATTGGGCGTAAGTTATTAGTTCCTAAACTACAGCGTTTAGAACAGAGATAGATACAGGTAACTAAGTAACTAAATTAATATCCTTAACCGAATTCTTCCCTTGGAAGCACAGGGTTTGGCTCCGAGCCAATCCAGTCCCACAGCAGCATTTTACACCTTGTGGTTTACCTGTCGTGAAGTCCTGCGTGCAATTGTCGCTTAACGCTGAGATTCTTTGATCTGCTCCCATAGCTCGCTCGAATCCTGGGGAAATCTTTGACAATAACTGGGTTGGAAGCTGCCACTATAACTGCAGTTGACCATTATTACCTAGAGGTAGCTGTGCAAGACGCATGGTTTTCGTGCTGACTCAAACACTTCTCACTTTCAGCTCAGTGAACCAGACAACTATGCAATGCTTTTCACTAGAAGAGTGTGTCATAAGAGTTTGACGGTCCACTGCGACTTTTATACTTGCATACCTATGGTCGCTGTCAAGTTCATTCGAAGCGATTGCCAGTGTTCGACAGAGGTGTCCCATCAGTCCATTCTTGACGATATATTGGAGTATGCACTAGGATGTCTTTAAGGTGTAGGCGTAGAACTGGCACAAACTAGGCAAAAGACTTCGTGTGCTTGTTGGAATCTGCTGAATGTGCGCAACATGCACTAGACAGACCGATAGGAACTGTAGCTTCATTCAGTATTTGTTAAAAGACTGGACGATAGTAGTACTGAACTTGATACTCGAAGGAGAGAAACTAACCTTGTTGACTATTTCATTGACCTCGTAAGCTGCGCGACGAGTGGTGGTAGCAAGATATCAGAGATGAGAACGCGTACATCCAAGGCTCAAGAGACATACACAGAAGTGGTGTCGGTCTGACACTTCGGGAGAGTAGAAGTGTTCTGTGTACTGGGCCGTAGTGAGCTCAATTTTGTTGTGTGGGTACGTGGTATAGAGTTCGTGTATCGGGGATATTCGTCGCTTAGATGCTTTTAATCAGTGATGTCTACGTAGTATCGCTTGGATTGAGTGGAATGATCACACGGAGAATGTGCAGGCTAAGAACCTAGTGTTGGGTACTGGTTCTGAGAATATTCTACCACAGCGTATCGAGCTTAGTAGACATCGTGAATTGAGTCATACGTTGCGTATGGCGACCACTCGTCTACCGTACCGTGCCCTATTATCTGTTTCTCCCACGGGATAGAACAAACCACGTGCAGGTCAACAGATGACACGATAGCGTGAAATGTGAAAATGTGCAATGAATTTCAGTTAAGTAAATATCTTACGTGTCCGTCCTTTTTTAATTTCTCCCTAACTTTATGTTTGCTTTCGTCAAATTTTCCAGGCTTGCCATCCATCGTCTCTTAGTCACGCTTCTCATTAAAAAGTGAATGTAAATGCCCTCACATTCATCTGTCTCCCTAATGTCTTAAATGTTTTTCAGAGCATTCATGAACATAAATTTTTTGCTTGCCTCTGTTAGACTGTTTTCATTCCGTCCTACTGGAACAGTTTGCTATTCTAAGGAGATTATTGGGTCATAATATTGGTGCGTTTGTTTATAACAGATAGTATCGTGTAATTCGTTATGTTTCAGTTCCTGTGATAAACGATGTCCACCGATCGCGTGGTTATTATTCGTCGGCGAGCGAGAAAAACCAAGCCGCTCGTAGTGGTTGTGAGTGTGTCGGCCGAAATATAATTTTCTACTTTAACTAACGTACTATTTATCTAACCGGATTTGTCTTTATAAGACTGCATTATGCTAGTGCTAATCCATATAGCCTTCCATTATTATTGCGCTTATTTTTTCACATACTGCCGAATTTGATCACGAATTGGCGCTTGGTTCCAGTTTGTTTGCCTTCTGTTATCACTTCATTCATATTCCCATTGGCTATTTTGAAATCGCATTTGAGGCTCTCCGTAAGGTGAACACTATTGAATTGATAGAAATGGAATGCGAAAACGAGGCAACTTGGAGCTCCGCTGACGCTGGAGAAATAATAGTGGATGAGTCCGCTGATGACTGTAATACTAAGGACGCGCCAGAGGATACTCGTACAGACTACACAAGGACATTTAATCTGCGCAATCAGGAACCGAATGTTGAGGTAAAGGAACTAACTCTGGGTAGTCGCGATCGCATGTCCATGGTAATGGAGGAAGATGAAGACTTCCTCGATGGAAATAGTAACACTAGCGCGGAAGAATTGGACGCAATGCTTGCCCGCAATTCTATGGTCGTTAGAAACGATTCATCGGACGATCTTTCTTCGATGGATTTGGTTGCAGACAATCTCTTCGTGAGCAGATAATACAGTGTTGTCCCTCTCTTTGTTGTCTCAGACTAAATAGATGTGGTAATATGTAAGCTGGGCAATTCATGTCGATCTGAAAATTTCACTTTTGTTAGAAGTAAATCTTTTTTACCCACAACTTTTTTAGAATGACCACCGTCGAAATGTCACTCCGAATGATTTGGTATTTTTTCCAACTGCTCTCAGAGGTGAGTCTTGTTTTTTCGTCGCATAGTTTAGATGCATCGTGATAGGCGGTTCAGCCCTTTGTGGCGTTTTCTGTGTCACGCAAGGGTTGAGTTAAACAGGATGGCGTTTTTTGTGGTTGTTGCGGACATTTCTTCAATGTGATTGCGATTGTACGATTCCTACCAGATTTTGAATGCCATGAACTACTAGTAATATTACATGTAATGGCGTTGCATATTTATTTCAAGTCCAGGAAATACTAAACGCCTTCGCTCCAAATTCTGACTTGACATTCAGCTGAGTAGTCTGAAACGATCATATGAGACGGCACCTATGATAACCAAAACGACGGCCATTATAACTGCTAATAAAGCCCGTCAGAATGAAAACACTATGACTCGGTGTGACAACTTGCGTGCCTCCATGACCTAACGAGCAGTAAGGGATGGCTTAGTTCTAGTCGATATTCAATCATACGCCGGAAGTCAGTCGGTGGAGGCCTGAGTAAATTGTCTTCAAATCATCTAAGTTGGGGTTTATTTGAATTGGGAACTTAGTCGGTGAAAAATGAGAAGAATATTCGATTCGAACAGATGAGGTTCCACTCAGCCAACCCCCGCTGCATCGCAGACTGATTCCCGTGAGAACCAAAGGTTTTTGTTTATATCCCTAATCGTTCTGAGGCCTAAGAGGTGAAATCTCCAACAGTATCTTCCGCAAATCTCCTACAATCATAAAACGGTAAATTCTTTAACGTCTTGGTCTCCGTGCAAGTCAACTGCGATAGTGGTGCCCTCGATCTCAAGCAAAGTGGATGCTGATAATTACGTTCCGTTCTAGGTTAACGCCTCACAGGCTTTGGGGTCAGACCTTCGAATCCATGGTTTTTTTTATGATTCCCATAGAATACTCCTTTCTACGATATGGGCAACCGCAATATATCGCTCGTCCAAATACCGATAGCACCTCTTGCATAGGGAATTTTACTAGCCTTCTATATCCCGGTCTAGGGACCACGGAATACACTACGAAGAACTTTGGCTTGATGGATTTATCTGATGACAGCATCAGTGAAGGAGGAAAAGATCGTTTGGTTGCAGTACTTAAGTCTAAATAGTTAATTCACCTGGCTGCCTTCAGTGTTCACATGGTAAATCGAGTAGGACAACAAGCTGCCCTGGTTACAACTGGTGAAGCTTAAAACATGTATACTGTCTCCGAGACGTGCATATCTGATCTCACTCCATAATCAATCATCGTAGCCCAGATGCAAACTTCTTCTCTCATTTCACTGTTCGTGTGACACGTGATCTGGCTTCCAGAGCTCGTGGTCATGCTGGCGTGAGGATCGCTGTAAACGTGCGAGCCGGTTGTGAAACATCAGACTGGATGCCAGTCAACAGTCATTTGTATGCAGTGTGAAGGACATTGACTAAAGCATCGTTATCTGTTCGTTGTATTTGTGTACGTGTCCACTGAATACACCTTTGCTGAAGATCAGTTCTACTGGGTGTGCGTTCAACAGACGTTGTGTTTGTTGCGGATTATTTTAACGCCCAACTGGGCTACATAGCAGAGACCGGAGGTCGACTTTCTATCTCCATCGATCGTACCGACAATGGTGGTCCCATCGGGCAAGTTCGTTCCGATTACAGACAGTTTCTGGTGAACACAAACTTTCACTACAAAACGACAACGACCCACCGGACGTCATCCTCTTACCTTCAGAGCGTGGAGCTCAGCATGGCCGCAATGTTATCGGTCACCATTGGCGCGGATCAACCAAGGACTGTCACTCATTTCGGTTCACATCTGCAGATTCAGACCGTGCTTTGGTCCGAGCTCGCTTCTGTTTGCTTGTATTTTGTTTGTATCACCACGAAAACCATGTGTCTTGCACAGATGCTTCTATATGATAATCGTCAATCTCAGTTCCAGTCGCAGCTTCTGTCGCGGTTATCGCCAAAGCGAACTCTCCAGGATGCGAGCCAGGGTTTGGGATCAGATGAAGGAAGCCCCGTATTCAGCGACAATTGCAAGCAGGATCCCATGCCATGTAAACCTCAGAAACGATGGATATCTTCGACCTCAGTTGTTCTGTTGAATGTGCGCAAATCCGTCTTTCCGGTTGCCACATGCAATAAGACGCGCGAATCCCGGAGACGTCAACTGATCAAGAGACTGAGGAATGGCCGCGAGCAGTGGTGCATAGGAATGTAGGAAAACGAGAAAAGCTATGGCTAGCGGGAACAGTAACAACCTCCACCGACTGATTAGGAGTGTTGGTCTACAATCACGAAATCTAAGTGTGAGCGAAGAGTTCAGGGTACGTGATGCCACATTGATTTACTCTGGAACCCTAAGCTAAGACGTTGCGCAGAACATTCTGAGAAGCAGTTTCTTGTTTCTTTCTGCCGTTGTTGCATTGATTTAGGCTGCGAGCAGTCTCCGGGTGATTTGTGATAATTCATTTTTAGATCGGTGATCTTTACGCATGATGCGATGCACATTGTAATTCGCGGGGTACTTCCTCTGGGGCTCATTTCATCGAACCCACTCACAGCATTGTTCGTCGCCTATTATGTTGTACTTGTGGCCGTTGTACTTGCGAGGATCCGATGGTTTCTCTCTAGCCGAAGTCACGGTAGATATTCGATTTGCGTCGAACTCTGTAATGTAGGCGCATCTTCCTTAGGGTCACGAATCCTATTTTCCTTGATTTTCAGTCGACTTTCTAGTTGCTGGTGCATTTCTATGGCGCCGCGTCTCACCATAGGATATCCGGTAGGTAATCTTTTCAGGTATACGAGCAGGCGAAGTCTTACTCGTGCCTACGACCATTTCCCACCCAAGTTCTCCGCGAAAATTGGTCCTTTTTAGGTTTGCCACGTTTAATGTTTTCTTTTCAAATTTAGGTAAATAATAAAGTTCATCTATCGTCCTTTGAGATCACTGGCATTGCTATTCACTCAGATTGTAAATCAATTGACTCAGAATATACGGTCGTTGTTGTACTAAGGAATCAAGACCGAAATTAATTGGAATTTTCTCCGGTCGTCTAAGTGATTGTATTGGTGTATTTGGGATGCATTTTGCACCGTCGAAATGTTTAATCCTGTTTCAGAACTGGATTAGCTAGATGCCGAGTCTCATTCCTTCAGGGGGCAACTGTGTAAGCTACATAGTTTCGTTTACTTGGGTATTTGTATCCCACTTGCCAGTCGTATATCAGATGCATTATCTCCACGCATACCGAGGGTCAGTTGGCATTCATCAATTTGAAACATTTGTGACGTTGGCCTGATATCCGGTTATCAATCAAAGAGCGAGTATACAAAACAGCAATGAGGTGGATGTTGTCATACGGACCTGGAATCTGGCTGGCGACCATAGAAGATCTAAGGACTTTCGCTGTTTGAATACTTGTCTTTATGGTGTTGACAGAATATGGGGTGAGGATTTTCTCAGTAATTCAAGAATTGGGCGTAAGTTATTAGTTCCTAAACTACAGCGTTTAGAACAGAGATAGATACAGGTAACTAAGTAACTAAATTAATATCCTTAACCGAATTCTTCCCTTGGAAGCACAGGGTTTGGCTCCGAGCCAATCCAGTCCCACAGCAGCATTTTACACCTTGTGGTTTACCTGTCGTGAAGTCCTGCGTGCAATTGTCGCTTAACGCTGAGATTCTTTGATCTGCTCCCATAGCTCGCTCGAATCCTGGGGAAATCTTTGACAATAACTGGGTTGGAAGCTGCCACTATAACTGCAGTTGACCATTATTACCTAGAGGTAGCTGTGCAAGACGCATGGTTTTCGTGCTGACTCAAACACTTCTCACTTTCAGCTCAGTGAACCAGACAACTATGCAATGCTTTTCACTAGAAGAGTGTGTCATAAGAGTTTGACGGTCCACTGCGACTTTTATACTTGCATACCTATGGTCGCTGTCAAGTTCATTCGAAGCGATTGCCAGTGTTCGACAGAGGTGTCCCATCAGTCCATTCTTGACGATATATTGGAGTATGCACTAGGATGTCTTTAAGGTGTAGGCGTAGAACTGGCACAAACTAGGCAAAAGACTTCGTGTGCTTGTTGGAATCTGCTGAATGTGCGCAACATGCACTAGACAGACCGATAGGAACTGTAGCTTCATTCAGTATTTGTTAAAAGACTGGACGATAGTAGTACTGAACTTGATACTCGAAGGAGAGAAACTAACCTTGTTGACTATTTCATTGACCTCGTAAGCTGCGCGACGAGTGGTGGTAGCAAGATATCAGAGATGAGAACGCGTACATCCAAGGCTCAAGAGACATACACAGAAGTGGTGTCGGTCTGACACTTCGGGAGAGTAGAAGTGTTCTGTGTACTGGGCCGTAGTGAGCTCAATTTTGTTGTGTGGGTACGTGGTATAGAGTTCGTGTATCGGGGATATTCGTCGCTTAGATGCTTTTAATCAGTGATGTCTACGTAGTATCGCTTGGATTGAGTGGAATGATCACACGGAGAATGTGCAGGCTAAGAACCTAGTGTTGGGTACTGGTTCTGAGAATATTCTACCACAGCGTATCGAGCTTAGTAGACATCGTGAATTGAGTCATACGTTGCGTATGGCGACCACTCGTCTACCGTACCGTGCCCTATTATCTGTTTCTCCCACGGGATAGAACAAACCACGTGCAGGTCAACAGATGACACGATAGCGTGAAATGTGAAAATGTGCAATGAATTTAAGTAAAGTAATGGTCTTACAACTTTGTGGTCCGATTGATAAAAAGTGGTCCTCGTGAAGGATCTGTCAGCGAGTCGTGCTCCGTGGTAGTCGTGTAGTCATTTTCTTTCGAATTCCAATAATTGATAAAGTGTCTTTACAATCGTGCTATTCCGCCTGTCAGCTGCTACGATGTACGTTTATCTTCCCATTCCAGTGGACGCCGTTCCCATCCTTTTTTGTATATTCATCTACTCTAGTGTACGTGTAACGTGGAGTAAGGCAGTTTTCGGTGGGGTTTGTTCTGGTTTTTTTAACTCTGAACGTACCTGGTAATGATGATGTTGGGAGAAACAAGCGAGCTCGGACCAAAGCATGGTCTGAGTTCACAGATGTGGACCGAAATGAGTTACAATCCTCGATTGATCCACACCAATGGTGACCGATAACATTGCGACAATGCTGAGCTCCACTCTGTGAAGGTGAAAGATACGACGAACAGATGAACGACACTTCCGTCGGTTCTTGTTGACACGTGCAGGACTATGCATTGGAACTGCGCATAAGTTACTGTTGACTGGCATCCTATATGATGATGTTCATTTCCTAAGCACGCTGGGATCGATCTTAGTTGCCGTGTACATTTGCCCAGTATGGTTCATCCTACTGCATGCCTTGCGTCGGATGTGATTACCAAAGGTTCGACGAGATGAGCCAACAGTTACGCAGTTTCGCCCATGTGAAAATTGCCCAGCCCTGCGGCTTGACTCCATGACCGACCCTCACAAATGTGCAGCAGGCATGAGCAATCGGTGTATGAGGATAACGTCAACGCCTCAGTGGCAGTCGCCTGGGCAAGCGCATAAGGTATACGCTTGTTCCTCGATGCCCTCCACTCGAACAACTTGTTCAGTCGACATGTCGGAGGAAGCAGGGATTCCGACACCCTAGTAAGATTCACGATATGGGAAACATCAAAACGAGTAGGATTAGTCATCCCATTCGTTCATATATTCGGGTATGATCACGAGTTACGGTCTAGAGCAAAGCGTTACAAAGAACGTTATATATATGATGCTTGTTTGCAGTTCTGGTCCAATGGGACCGTGGCAAAAAATGGCGGGTGTAACTATTGCCCTTTCGGCTTTCAGTGATTTGGCTGTAAATCCAAATTAAGCCACCAGGTTAGTTGTAGAGTGATCAGTAACCGCTGGATAGACAACTACGTGCCTCTTTAAGTCGTGTCGAAGCTTATGGCCGCACTAGCATGTCCAAAAGCCCACCTGAATTTGGAGAAGTATGAAGAGGTCTCCTAAGGAGTCGTAAATCCTATCCCGACTTAAAATCGAGAAAACTTTTCAAGTGGCATTCTCAAAGGTAAATATTGGTGCAATGAGTATCCGCACATGGATGCTTGAAGGCATACGTACGTTGTTCCTTTATTTTACTAGTTCCGGACGTCGATGAACTCGGTGGAGATGCTGGAGCTGACGAGATCGAAAATCAACAAACCATGGGAGAGCGTTGGGGAGAAACAAACTATGTGAGCCATTTCGACCATTTCTCTCGGTTCGTGCTTGTTTTCGCGTTTTGATTTTCCAATACCTTTCCTCGTTTGACTGATTTCTGGTATGGAAATGTGATATGGGGTCTCATTATGGATCCACGCTTATTATTGGGCCATTCATTCCACCGGGCAGATTTAGAATATAAGTCCCAACGCCCACCTGGCTGATGTTCGAATTTCTTCTTTTGGTAGCCAAAGTGAATCGTCATCGAATGATTTCTATTTATCCATCTTTCATTATCAAGGCTACGGTGCTACGACAGTCAAACGCTACGCCATTTCGGAAGTCGCAATACGGAGAAAATTTCAGCAATGTGATATCGGTTCGCACGGCACCTGAAGGCTCATCATCACCCAGTGAAACAACTGTTAGTCGTGTGTTTCGTGTTCTCAGTCTCTTTCTTTCGCAGTTAGTGTTTGTTTTCCGTTTTTTCAACGAAGCTATTTGCTGCAGAGAAATAATTGAGTTAAATGAGCAAGACATGCTTTTTTAGTTATATGACTGTAACACTGCTCGATAAACAGATCTGCAAGAGACATAATCCGAGGTGTTAATGGTCGTGTCGGAAAAAGATGAGTCCAATGATGAGTCATTTCCTAGTACTTGGCATACACAAACAACGGGGTTGGAAATACCAGTAGTAGGCCGCCGTTTCGATTACAGCAAATAACCTTTATTATAAATATGTAGCAGTATAATTGGTGAATTGGCCCCCAAACTGCACTCGGTTGTTTTCATGTTTGCGCTGTCTGTGTTCTTTATCCTGCAACTTTTAAATCAAGTCACAAAGCTTAATTAAAATGAGCTTTCCAACCTGCTGCTTTAGTACAGTGATCTCTTAAGCTTCAGAATTGCGCTAAAACAGTACTCTGTTAGTTTTTGGTACTTCTAAGTTGTCTGATCCCATTCACTCATTGGTTATCGAAATAAACATGGTCGCCCTGTCGGCTTATTTTTCTGTTTTACGTCTAGTCCGGCAGACGTTCGTATACGTTCTTTTCCGCCTTATATCCCTTGGTAGGAATATCATCGAAAGGTTGTCATCGAACGTCTTCCCTTCACGAACTATGTACAGAGCTTTCCTCCGTACTCAGTGGAGCCACGGGCTACGCACGTGAGGTCTAAATGTTTTACCCATTGCATACCTTTGGCACTCCTAACGAAACTAACCTCGAGATCACACCCCAAACTTTCAAACCCTCGTTTCGTTGGTGCTATCATGTTGGAATGAGCTTCGGTTCATTCATAATTGGCCACTTCACCTCATGTCTACCAGTGGCTTTTTTTCGGAAGGCACTAGTTTTGCGCCCATAAATATTGTCTGCTATTTTTCTCAGACCAAAGGTCCCCCAAATGTTCCCCAGGTGCGATTCCAAGAGGATTTTGCTTCTGAGCAGTTACCGACGGTAACAGGAACGGTAAGGCTTGCTAAGTTGTATGCGCAACAGTCCCACTAATAAATTCCTAAAACAGTCTATTCTTGGTGATTCACCTCACTATCTACCGCAGCATGATGTTCAGGTGCAGGCATCAGACGACCAGCCGTTGGGGGAGTTTCCTGAAATCGTTCAGAAAGTTACCGAATCGTCAGCTTGTGTAAGTTGTTTATAATGTTGACAGTTTAAAGTATCTTTTCACCTTTGTTGCACTTTTTCGTTTGCACGCATTGCTCCAACGAAATGAGGTTGTTTCCCATCTGACTGATGGTTTAATACAGCGAAATTAGTATTTGGCATGGGCCATATTATTTTATTGTAGTGAGTGGGTTCCATTTATGAAGACCGTAATTCAATTGCGCCAGGTATCGAATCGCTCAGTACTCGATTGACACGACAGTTCCCAATTCCGAACCGCGTTAGGTAACCGCCCCGAGAAAACTGAACACACAAAGAAAAAAGGCAAAAAACAAGTCCTTTAGCTCAGCCGCGTATTTCCTGCGGGACCAAGGGCAAGCTCAGCTGCTTATGTGAAAAATTAAATGACCTCGTCAATTTAAACAATAGTTTGCGGTAAGCCGCATGCGTACTGTACACCGTCAAAAGTTCACTAGCGTCAAATTTAATTGAAGGCGAAAATTCGATTTCTCCGAAACGGCACGAAGTTAAACAAAAATGACAGCATGTTCGAGATCTGCGCCATCGATTTATGGATAAAGGAATTTCCCTCAATGAACTGTCGGTATGTTGGTTGCTTTGCTTTAATATTTGTCTAGTGTTTACATGATTTTGGTCACAATGTAGGATCTCAATCCAGCGTGGATCTACCTTTCGCTGTTCCACGATCCTCTGTTGCTACTCGTTGTTTTCAGCATTTCTTAATTCTTTCATTGCTCGACATAAGCTTGCTAAAAATTTTCTGAAGGGATTCATGGGTTTGTTCATAGTTTAAAGCTATATTCTATGCTCGGTAATCAGTGGGTAGTCTGACTTTTCTTCCTGTCTAGGCTGAGCCCGAGAAAGCAAGCGCGCCAACAATAGCAAAACCCGGTGTGGCGGTTAAGGTGAGTCTCTCAAGTTCAGTCCTTTTGCTGACTTATTTTGGTGGCTAGAGTGACAAATGCAAGCTTCTCATATCCGTAATAACCACTGACGATGACCTGCTGGTTTGAATGTTCTGGTCCATTAACGTAGTTTTATGATTTTCTCTGATACTCATCAATGTCCAGTCACTAATCACTAACTCTAAGTTCGGACAGCCGTGGTTTGCTTTTGCCCTTAAACCCTTAATTGATATCTGGGTGCTGCCCTCTGACGCGAAAGTTATGTACATAATACAGTCGTATATTTATCTAGCCAACGTGAATTCGGCGCGCAATAACATCCCGTCTAATATTGTGGCGCGGCACATGTAATGTCAGTGGAATTGGTCTGCGATGCCTCGCAGGTTGTAGACCGCCTCATTATTCGCCTTTCGTTTTTGTTTGATTTACATACTAATTTGACTTGAAGAGATATGTATGTGTCGGTTTTTTAAAACTGTAATGGTGTGCACATCTTAAAAAATAAATTGTGGTGACGAGCTGAGCTGCAATAGGGACGTTGGAAATGACTACGTAGTTCTTTGAATTATAGTCCGTCAACAGCATATTTGGACAGGACGGAAATACTACCGTCCTGTTCACGCAAACCATTGTTTAAATGAGTAAAGGACGTCGATGTTTAGTTTCAGCGGGTAGTAAACTTGCATGCTCATTGAACAAGAGTCGCTGAAGCACAATTTAATCAGATTTAGTCATCGTTACTTTAACATCCATTCATACAACAACACAGAAACCACGGGAACCACGACCGCCCCTCTCATGTAAATCACTAGTACGCACATAGTCGTACCGCGAACGCGTTTGTATGAGTATTTGGAGGAATCAAAACAAATTAACCTTCAGTTGCTTTGAGGTTTAACAAGGAACCAGATGTTATGTATAAATAAATTGAATATTGGTGTTCTCCAGGTGGATACATTCAACAAAGGCCTGACAATTTAGTTCACGACTCCGCAACGTCAGTTGCTATCCGGGACAAATGAAACCCGGATGCAGAGTGATAGACCACAATTTGATTTTTCATTTGACTGAACTTTCGTCATTTGTTCCAAGTTTTGCATTCTTGTATGTAGCGCTCTGACCAGTAGCACTTATTTTTTCGATTGTATAATTTGACAACAATTTATGTGAGTTATAGTAACACAAAAGCACGGAAACGCACCGTTGCCTGATTGAGTTTCAATCTGCCGGGCTGTTGATTTTGCTGAGAGGCTGCCTCGTGCCCAGAATTTCTTTTTCGGTAGTTTTTGGATGTGGCTACTTACATCAAGCAGATTACCAATAAGCGGGTTGTTTTAATGTTAATTTTGTGAATACATAGAACGTAAGAGGTGACATTTAAAAGGAAGCAAACCCTACGTAGAGCTCTTCTCGATGTCTGCCATTTTAGTGCTCATTCACGAGTTTATTAAATAGGTCTCTTGCAGAATAGTTCATAGTCCGCATAAAAATTCCCAGTCGCTGCATCATCCTACGAGATTTACGCATTCCGGTTAGTCCTCTGCAGATTTACGTGCAAAAAACAGTTTTCGCACAATGGAGTTCATTTTTGATTTGGACGGAACCAATCCACTAGTGCTATGAGCCTGTTCATGAAAAGTTTATTAGGGTGCTATGGTCGTTAACTAGAAACTACAATCTTAACATTGGGAACCATTATCATCTATCAGAACATTTTGATCCTGAATAATTTGTTTGAAATTAGACTGCTCTATTTACCGAGGTCGTCTGAAACGAAAGAGGGCGTGTTACTGCGCCTACGAGAATCGTAAGCCTCTGGACTATTTGAGCATATATTCGAGGTACTAACGCTAGCCTAAACCATCATTTCCCATTGTTGCTATTTTTTGTTCCGTTGAGCGAACCCCTTCCTTTGTTGCCTGCTTTTTTGGTTTCCAAAAGCCCAGTGACCGGTGAAAATTCACAAGCTGTGTGACGTGCTTTCTTATTTTATTTTCTGGTAGATCATTTGAATTTGGGACAGCTTTTAGGGGCCTTTTTGAGAATGAGTCCTGAATACGGTGGAACGTATGGATGAGGGGACGAGTTTCGGGCTTCCTCTCAGTCACTTTATTTTGCTTTGATTTGCAACTTGAAATCCGCATTAACAAACAGCCTAATATTCACCAACACCAATCAGCATGGCGGATCCTGTAACAGCTGAATGGCACCCTATGTCCCATCCCAAAAATTTGATGCTAGGGTAATCCGAATTATCTCAGAACCACTGGAAGTGCAGTTGTGAATCGCCAAAAACGGTAATATCATCTGTCCATTTCAAAACCTACGAGACCACCTTTGGGCTCATCTGGATTCTAAGTTGAACAATCAGTTGTGAATGATATCATGTTTCTAACACAGCGTTGTTGGTAGATATGATGCGCCAACGTTTCGACTACCGTGGGTAGTCTTTCTCAAGGCATGTTTTACAATCAAATAACTGAGGGAATGTTTACGTGCCAACTGATGTTTAGTTTTCTGTTTGTGAATGTGTGTACTTTGAAATGTGATTCACCATTCTGTCGCTAACGTGGCCGAGCAGCAACATCCAACGTGGAGAACCCTGTTCTGCCTCGAAATGCGCACTGATTTCAGCTGGCCGATAGGATGACCACACATTTTCATCAGTTAATTCGTTTGGGTTTGGTTTTTACAACCGTTTTTCCCGCATGAATTTTTTGTAAAACAGTCTGATAGAAAGCCAAGAGAACAAAAAAGTAATCGGTAACGAAACAGCTCGGGTTGAACTAAGGCTTATCATCCTGTCAAGCGCTCACAGGGTTCACTACCAAGTCAATCGGAATGATCTGCTCATCATTGTATTCGTTATCTTTTCGTTTTGGCGGCGAACTGACTTGGGTCTATAGCACCCATTTAAAATGTGGGTGAGTCATAACAATTCTCCAAATTCAACGGTTTTTGCGCAGTTTCCACTGCCTTAGTCAAGTCTATGCAACACCGTTTGCAATAAAATCTTATTGGTTGAGAGGAGGCTTTCAAGCTTTTGATGAAATGGGCTTCCGTTGGTTTGGCTAATAGATTAAAAATAGTCCTGGAAATTCAATCTTTTAATCAACTCTCAATTTCACACGCCTTCTAGACTGTTTCTCTGATTGTGTTGTGTACCCTCCGCTACTCTTTCATTAGCGTTTTGTTCATTCGTCTGATGAGCCAGCCAGTCGGATAGCAATAACGGCCGATAAAGCATGGTGTTCCGATTTTTACAGACCTTTCTGACCTCGTTGGCAGCGGAATTCTGAAGAATCACTTGGGGATTGTGTTAATGTTCAGGGTATCTCAAGTTTACATGAAATAATTCATCATGTGATGTCATCACTCAACTCACCATAAGGAAACCATGGAAGCACCGTACAGCTGTTTCATCCTTGTTAGGAATCATCAGCAGTGCATATCCACCGCGCCCCAACTGGGACGCGAACCCGGGACGAACGATTGTGAGTCGGACGCCTTAGCCATTACGCTACCGGGCAGGCTCTGAACGGTTTGTTGAACTTCACCACATGATGTTGCACCCATCCGTCACTGGTTTGCACGGTGGATATGCACTGCTGATGATTCCTAACAAGGATGAAACAGCTGTAC
>LUCM01005385.1:694872-725063 GCA_008360955.1 Fasciolopsis buskii
GTATGCCAATGAAGTTTGTGAACCTGTCGCGAGCATTGTACTCACATACCTATGGTCACGTGAGGGTATACGGTGAACTATCAAGTTCATTCGAAACGACTAGCCCAGTGGCATTCGACAAGGCTGTCCCATCTTTCCATTGTCGTTCAAATTCGTCATGGACGAGGTGATGGAATATGCTCTAGGAGGTTTCCAGAATGTACGCTGGACTGAAGCTCTTGTGGCGTCTGCCTGATATTTCAGTGAAACTGAAGCTGAAAGGTCGTGTGTACTGTTCCGCAGTGTGCTCAGTTCTGTTGTACAGTTACGAGGCATGGAGTATGTGTGTGGGAGGTGCTCGTCGGTAGGAGGTTTCGATCACCGGTGTCTGTGTAGTATCGTT
This sequence comes from Fasciolopsis buskii, assembly GCA_008360955.1. Lineage (NCBI taxonomy): Eukaryota > Metazoa > Platyhelminthes > Trematoda > Plagiorchiida > Fasciolidae > Fasciolopsis > Fasciolopsis buskii. The sequence continues at coordinate 695,255 of LUCM01005385.1, forward strand.
AGGATTGGATGGAGTGGCCGGGTGAGTAATGTGGAGATCAGGAATCTAACACTAGGTGCCGGCTAACAGAATACGTTATTTCAGCGTATGAAACTTAGTAGACTACACTGGTTGGGTCAAGTGTTGCATATGAAGAACACTCGTCTATCACACCGTGTCCTATTTTGTGTTCCTCGCACGGAGAGGAGGAGGCCATGTGGAAGTCAGCAGATAACATGGCAACGTGGAATGAGAAAATGTACAGCGATCTTAGGTAAAGTAGGTATCTCGCGTCTTCGTGGTTGGGGTCCGAAACACTCGTCAACTAGGTGGTTGGAGACACTGAAGGGTATGGTAGTGGACCGTGGACAGTGGCGATCGTGTTGTCATTTTCTATCGAATCAGAATGATTGAAAACACGTGCGTTAGTACAGTTAGATTGTGTTCTCTGTGCTGACTGGAATGGCATTATCTTTTCCATCATCATCGTCATCATCGTTCAGCCTGAAACGGCAAGGCAAGGCTCACTGACCGCTGGCTTTCCCCAGAGTGGGTTCACTCCCTTTTCCCTTTGGATGTTCAATTTTTTTATAGAAATATGTAACTTTGGAGAGCACGCAGCGGTCAGTGAGGTTTGCCTTGCTGCTTAGTGCTGATCGATGATGATGATGATAATGGTGATGGTAATGATGATGATGATGATGATGACCGCACTCACAAGTTGCTATAGGAGTGATGAGTATTCAAAGTGGACTGCAATTGGACCTAAACTAGTGCTGAATATTCCGTTTTGGGCAACTTCCGGACCTAATCTGACTGTGCAAACACATTTCTAATGCTTCCGATTCGACTGTTCACCGGTCGCTGTTGTCTTTCAATGTCTTCAGGCGGTTGGTTGATCGGTCTTTTGGACCCCAAACCACGAATACGCGGGTCATCACCTTTGCGCATATTCACTGCGAATTTTTCATTTCACACTGCCACGTCATCTGTTGATCTCCATGTGGCTTGTTCCATTCCGTGGGTGAAACGGAAAATGGAACACGTTATAGACGAGTGTTCACCATGCTCAACACGTGACCCAATCAGCGAAGCTTATGATGCTTGATAAATTGCGATAGAATTTTCTGAGGACGAGCACGTTATACTAAATTCCTAACCTGGACATTTTTTACGCGGTCATCCCACACATTGCGTACGATACAACGTAGACATCGATGATCGTGTATCTCTAATTTACAGGATAATTAAGTGATTAAAAAACCGTTGGTCGACCTGAAATTCTGAGTTCAAGCTTTTCCAACATTTTAAACTAATCGAGGCTATCATATGCACGACGTTAACTGAATAAAATATGCCAAGAGCATGTCACATTCGGACGTGACGACAAAGTTACTTATATTCATGTCATCATTTTACGGCAGTTCTTTTCTGCTTTCCTGAGGCAGATCATTGCTGATATTGTGTGCACCATTGCCCAGATGGAGTCGAACTATATTCAACCGCTCCAATTGTCAGCGAATGTGGAGTAAGATTTAATCGCAGGATATAGCAGGGAATTTAATTATCCTGTGCAATAGTGGAAATTGCCGAACACTTTAATCCGAAGATCCGTTGATTTTGTTGGCGACTGTATGGCATGTAGTGATCTGGAAAACTTACAGAAAGTTCTTCGAGAAAACTATCCAACTTTTCGTCCCCTTCCAGGTTGTTCATTCTTTCGCGGACAAAATGAGAAGTTTTACAAATGGATCAAAACGGGATTCACTGCGGATAGCGTATATTTTCTCGTTGTGCTGACGTAAATATTCCCCTGATTCTGTGAATGCAGATAATGTAAAGAATGGAAGTGTATCTAAAAGTAGCTCTTTGTTTGACTCTGACAGAATTTAGTAAACAGAATAGAGTGGCTTTCTTCCATTCTGACGTAGACCGAGTGAAGGCACGCTTGGGTCTAAGGTATGCTCCAAGAAAAATCGTCCCCCGGCCTGAATCTTCGTCCTATCCATAGTATGTTTCATTTCCTGACGTGATAATTCGATGGGCTACCCAACCAGTGGACACTGACATGGAAATTCTAAAACTTGAATGCTATATATACTTACATATCTTGGATAAATCTGAATAGAAATAGTACTCCATCGGAGTCATGGTGAAGGATGCAAACAATGAACGAAAAAAGGGCAGTAAAAAAACAATTTGTAGAGTTCATAATACATGATAGTTCTTTGCCCCGGCCATCCATCGGAATCCATGTTTCCTCTGTGGGCTCGATACTTCCCGGTTGCCCAAACCGAGCCCAAAGAGTGCCTTAGAAGATCCTGCTCCGAGCCTTTGACCAAATGGTACAACCCACAAGGCAGAAAAACAATCTAAAGGTCTCGCAACCAACTGGGGACCGGGGCCTGATGAGTCGGTGATGGCTGGGTTCACACGTCCGTTGGATGAGGCTGCATTCCCGGGTGGCCAATACGTCCCTTAACCACAGGAGACGATGACCATGCAATTATATGGTTCGTAGGCCTTCAGTGGTTGGTTTGAAGTCGGGGTTTAGCCATCTTCCCTAGACTGATTACCAGTGCTGAGGTATTTGGAGGCAGCTCCAATACACATAGCGGACTGATAGTGATACCTTGACTTGTGGTGGCACGGTTAGAACTCAGGGGTAAAGATCTTCTGAAACCATGAACCTGAGCTACCATTAACACCAATTTTCGACGTCATTGAAAATACCCTGTTTTTTTGGTGGAAAGTATTTTGTTATTTCATTTTGCTTCTGTTCACTTTCGGCAAGTGAGCCTTATTGCAGACGTACTTGCTATCTAAATTTGTGATGACAAATTGTCTTGTAATCAAGAGCCGTAGTGTTCGCACGAGAAAAATTGCCTGTTGCTCCCGTCTGATCAGGATGTGCTCGCTGGGTCATGTTCATGTATATTTTATGAGTACTCATCCTTTTACCATTGTTTTAGAATTAGACATGCGCAATGGTCATTTGGAATGACGTTCTTCACAGGAGACCTCTTTTTTCCTATATATTCTTCCATGACGTACCGACATTACCCTAAAACGTTTCAACAGAACGTGCCCTATGCACGTGGCATGCAAAATCCTAACTATATTGTTGCTCCTTTCTCATATTTTCATTTTCGTTTTAGATTTCCTAGTTTTATTGCTTTCGCTTTTCAGGTCGATATGAAGGCGCTTCAATGGACAGTTACAACGAGTTCCGTCTCCGTCGTGAGTCTGCCTAATTATTTTCCCCCCTCTTTTATGCCCAAGTTCGTCGCGCATCATCGGTTAGTTGAAACACTGTTAGTAAATCAATTCAGCTAACAAAACGAGTGGTTATTTTTTTGTTTAATGTCATGCACACCATTCGAGCGTTATGCTACTCGTCACGCCCGCTGATTTCCTTCAAGAGATTAGTGGAAGTTTCTGATTACTTTTAATATACCTTCAACGCAAGACTCGTCGTTCACTTTGTCCTCGTTGGAATGAATGGGAAAATTCGGTCTACATAACGTCACTAGGGTTCCCCTAACTCGTCGTTAAGCAGTTGTAATGTAAACCGAACACTGGCACTTTTACCAAGGCGCATTTTCACCAAACAAAATCGCAATAAACAAATTGGTTGCCTAAGCTATCCTAACACGGTCGTCTCACGTTAACATATGCCGAGACTGTCATCGGGCCACTGAATGCACTTACTATTGAACTGCGAATACATTTAATTCGTTGTTTTATTCTAATTGGAATCATGTTTTCATTCATATGTGAACAAAGCTGAATGGTATGTTTTTTTCGTGTCTGGGTCATTTCTTGTTCTGAGGAAATTAGGACCAAACGGAGTGTGATCACTAGTGAAATGGATTTGGTATTCCACCCATTTAGTCGTCCATTAATTCGGTGGCTTAGATCTAATTGAACGTGATATGTCACTGAACATACCCAATTTCCTTGTCCACGGCAACCAACAAAAAGTGAAATGCACCCGGGCAAGTAACAATGTCCATTTGTAATGAGCCCATTTACTGCATATGCATCCTCTCTCTGTATATATATATATATATATATATATATATATATATATATATATATAGTATCGCCCCCCGTCCGTCATATTTTCTGCTTTGTGTGTGTTATTGGGACTACTCGGCTGACTGAGCCGATTTGGGAAACTATAAGGCGCCTTGTTCCGACATTTGAATCAGATCTGGTCACCAAGGCAGAAGCTTGGGACTGGGCATTCACAGATCTTTGAGAACGAATGACTGATATTCCCATTCCCCCCTCCATTACAACCAAACACTCGGTCGATTCAATTTAATGTTTTAAATCATTGTTACGTAATAGTGGGCGGAAAATTTTAGCTTTCAGCAAATCAGTGCTGGTGTCGTTACGTAACCCAGTCGTTGGTACACACTCTGTCTTTGGCATGGAGACCACATCAGTCGTTTTCTATGCACGGTTTAACCACTATGCCCGTTCACTCCTGTTCTTAGCTGGATATTACGTTACGTAATTTGCAGATAGTTCTACATAAGCGGTTGAAAAGAGCAATGCGAAATGTTGACATCCCGGAATGATGGTTATTTTTCTCCGTTTTGTTCTATTGGATAAAGGGCACTCAAGGTTTCAACTCTGGATCAGTTCACATCAAGTGCTCTACACGCCCCAGATATGCAGTTAGTTCGCCTCATCTCAAATACCATCTCTGGGTAGGAAACACTTGACTGTAGTCTTATTTAATTGTGGGGCGTGCCATTAATAGACTCATGTGAGTTGTCATAGGGAAAAACTTTCCAGGCAAATATCCATCATTTATCGGACGATGCTGCTGCTCGTCTGCGATCGCTAACTGACTGTCCCCAAGCGGACCGTGTTTGTTTTCAGTCATCAAGTTATTGGGCGTCCCCCTATTCACAGTCTGTGATTGCATTAGGAACCACTAAAGAGAGTCGTGATTTCGGCATATTGACAATATCGCTGTCAAATGTCTAAATATGAATAAAATTAGACCGACTCCTCGATTGCGTCATTCGTCCTTTGGAAATTCAAATATATCTGTGTGATTTGTTTAATTCCATATATTTTGCTCCGGTAATACAGTTCTCGCTTTCCGCAAGCCATGATCTCTTCAAAGACTAGGAAAAGTGATAAGAAGGAAATTTTGTTCATATTCAGCTTCATGTATGCAGGATGTTTTACTTATGTGCAGCAATCCGCATTATCGCACATATTTTGTCGCATAGTTCACTTTCATTTTCAGTGGTTTTAAGTATTAGTGCGTTTTGTAGCTCCGCTTGTTGGTTTTTGGGGACTTGAGATCGCTGATGGTGGGTCTTAGATCGGAAACGTCTCCCCATCCTCAGCCGAGTGAGGGCGTTGGCTACGGTCTCCGGGCTCGTCTTTATTTACAGTGATCCCAACTCGGGATTTGATCCCGATCGCCCTAAGCAATGTAACCTCCGCACGTTTTCGGTATGTTTACCTCCGATTGACAACATTATACTAAGTTTAGTAACTTGATCTTAAGAATTCTCCACACAGATGTCTTTGAAATGACGGTCTCACCGTAAAAGGTAACGTCCACGGAGTCAAGGACTCCTCCAAAGAGAATCGCAAGCTTCCTGACGCACAATGTGTAAGAGTTGAAGGAAACATGAACCGAAATTCACCAGGCTTAACTAATGGCACGTAGCACTTACTCACTGGGAACCAAGGTGGTGATGTACAGCCAGCTCGTTATACTGCTAGATTTAATAACGGCCTTGTAAATATTCCATTGAGATGACTTCACAATGGTAAGTTTATTGATAATTGTGAACGTGGCCCTGAGATGCTGCCTCATCGATTCTAATTTGGCGAGTTTCCTTTACTCCGTACTCTACAGCAGAATCGGAAATCTGCTTTCACATATTATTGGGGTTCTCGGCTATGGACCATCAGTTCGTCGATTTTCATCCTATATTTTAATTTCTTTATTAGAAGACTGCCACGGTTTAGTTCACTAGGTTTTTTGGTTATCCGTTGTCTATACAGAGGAGCGCAGAGACCTCTGCTATCGAACTGACAATGTCGTCTCAGCCAATGATGAAACGTTTGCGATCTAATCATCAAGCTGAACAATGTTAAAGCATTGTAAGTTTCTAATCCAGATAAGACCGAAGAGAATGACTCTATGGGATGCTTTATTGCACCCAGGCTTTTAATAATTTACCATCTTTCCAGGATGAGTAATTTTCATTCGACTCTGATCATAATCGGTGACTCAAACAACTAATCTTCCGTTCAATGATGGGATGCATAAAACAAAATCGCGTGATCGACTGTTGACTTCCGTTAGCATTCTAAACGGTTTGGCTTTTTAAATGTCCGCGTGAACAGGCTGGTTTCCGAGTGTACTGCCTGGTTTTTTTTCCGTCGATAATTGCTCCAGTCCCCATTATTTACACGTGCACATATGCGCGATAGTTGACCGATCTCTGGTTTGTATGTATGGTTTAGGTTTTTCACGAGCTCATTTGTCCACCCGACTAAGTATCTTCCCCGTCCCATCTGACTAACCGTTCGCGCTTTCCCAGTGTGTTTGTCTGCACACATTCCTCGCCAACCGCGCATATGTGAGGGATACGCATAGGCATACGCTTGACCGAGCGATTCTGTCTCACTCACCAGCTCCGATGAGAAAGATGGGAACGACGCGTTGAAAGTCATCACGGTATCAGCTATCTATCGATAAGACTCAAGTGACTCAGATGATTATTCCCCACGATTTGCCCTATCACTCACCGTTCCACATTGCTAACGCAATAACTGACTGGCCTCAGTTCACGCAAATCGTGTGACTAAGTTTTGCCCGATTATGCATACCAAGCGCCGGCTAACGAAAACGTAAGCACTGAAGTTCCAGCTCAACATGGGACCTGACCAAAATTGAAATAATTCCGTTTGTCCAGATTCGTCTTTGTCTCAAGGTGTACATTGACCAGTTTGCACTTGCCGTGGCTTTTCTTCTCACTTCTCCGTGCGTGATGGGCATGGAAAATTAACACCTTTGCTTGTTCATTTTACACACTATGGACCCAAGATTCTCTGTCTACATTATCTACGAGCTATGCTCAGCATAGTTCGTACCCGGAAAAGTCTGATGTGTAGTCCCCTGTGCAGTTACACTACGGGGACTAATATCGGTCTAATTAGACTACATGAGATTCCGTGGTAATCTATCCATTAAATTGAAGAAGGACGATCTTAATATAAAACGTTTCGGGTAATCCCAATCAATCAGACAGGCTTTGGACATTTTTTGTGACCATTATTAACCGAACAAGGTAAACTGTTTTCTTTTGTCCTTGCAGTTCAAGTTAAAAAAAGGAATTTTACTGTGACTGCATGTCCATTGTTGACGAAGTTGGAATCCCTCTTACTTCGCTGATTGGTGGTACATTGTGCGCCTGACATTTGTACTCTTCGACGGCTGTACCGTAAGAATGCAAGATGGTCATTTAGTACCACTTGAGGTACAATATGGATTACGTTGTTTTTGTTTCATTGAATTAATTTACCTTCGCCTTACTTAATGGGGATTCACTATACGGCAAATTCGATAAGGCTCTCAACATCAGATTATTCGTCCATGTATCTTTCATCTATCTTAATTTACCCTTCTCTTGTTTTTTGCTGGAGCTACCTCTTAAGTTCTTACTGCAGGATTTTTTGCAGTACACGAACAGCGGTAGAAGACCAAAGTTCTAAATAAATATAGCCTGGATTGTCCTTACGGTTTCGGCTGAGCATATGGCAGGACAGTAACTTTTAGGACCAAGTATATTGTTTTTTTATTTAAAAAACCAATAGATTTGATACTAGGTTGATAAAAATACTCCGTTCATTGTTTTTTTTGCTTTCGCTACAAATAATTTTTATATCAGAAAGCGCCGTGCAATCGAGCTCACCTTCCGAATCAGACCGGGATCGTCCACCAGCGCGACTGACGCGAACTCTGGTGGAGAAATTTCAACAAATGTGCACAGATTCTATTTATCCCGTTGCAGATGAGGTGAGTATATCCGTTTCCTCGGCTGTAAATGACTTAATTCCAAACTTGGAAACTATCCAAGAAGTTTTGAACAGTGAACTAAGCTGACCCATAATTTCCTATTCTGTTCCCAAGCACGGCAAAAAAATATGAATTTCAGAAACTGTCATATCCACCAGTCTTTATCTTTTTATTTGAGTTAGCTGGCCTTCGGTTGCGAATTCATTTCCATTATTTTCTTCAGAACAGAAAACATGGCGGATTTATTTGCCTGGTTTGTAATTTGTATTGTTTTAGTTGTTCACACTTGAGCACTGTGCCGCCTGATCAGTGAGTTGCTTGAGGAGCTGGCCCAGGTAGCCTAGGTCTCGAGATGCCTAAGTTCACAGAAATTCATTCCTGGTTTCAAGCCCGATGGATACTTGACGGATACACTCCGCTCATAGTTCATCACAAGCTAAATAGCCCCTTATTCCGGGTCCGCTTGGTCAGTTTTTAGCTTTGAAGAAAAAGCGATTTGCATAAGACAAACTGCAGGCAAGAATTTTGTAAACTGTAATTTAAATCTTATGGCGAGTTCTCGGTGATAGAATTCTTCACCTTTTTAATAAGTGGAGGTATTTCCAATAACCAGTTATCCGGTAACAACAACGCGTAAATTCCTGACACATCAGCTCACCAACAGCCTGAGAAACGACTGAGAACAGTGATGAGTAGGAAAATATAGGCGTATACGTAGGCCGCGGCTGTCGATGATAGTCGTTAACTTTTCCAGCTTATTAGTGGTCTTGATTCATAAAACCTTTGTGTGAGTGAGATGGCCAAGGAATCCTACAGCTCACTGATTCATGCTCGAGAGCGTTGGGCAGGACATTTTAGGAAGCAGTTTAATTGGCCTTCTGTTTATGCCTGCAACTGATACAATGCAGGTGGATACCAGCCGTCTCTCAAAAATAAATATTATCAAGAAGACAGGTTTTCTGGAAGGGAATAATGTTACTAGACTAAATGGACTCTTGCAATCCTTCTTCAAAGACGATGGCGAATTTTTATCGTTGGAATTAACGAAACCCCCGGAGTCGACCTGGGGAGAGGAGCAAATGGTGGTGTGAGTCAGTGATTATATCAATCTGCGAGGAAAATGATAGATCCTGGTGTAGAAACCACAAAGAAATTAGTTTGGTAAATATATCCCAACTGTTCACTGGCATTAATGTTCTCTGGTTATCCTGTACCTGCGTTGAGGGTGCGCGTGAGGATCAAACCCGTTTCCCATCCAGCCAGGATCGTCTGGGTCATCTCTCTTCTACCCTGCAGGCATTAGAACATGATCGCACCATCCATAAGTCAACGATCTTCGTCCTCCTTTGTCTAAAATCGACGTTCGACTCAATCGACTCTGCGATCGCATAGCAATCTGTCGCTTAAATGTATATCAGAGAAATTCACTTCTGTTTCTCCATTTCTGTATGAAAACAGCCAAAGTCGGATACCTTCTTATGGTAATCTTTCGTCTGAGTTCACCACGAGAATTGTTCTTCACCATTGCCCGCTCTCATTTTCTTCTCAACCTTGTCACTTACATCATTAAGGAAATCTGCCTATCCCCACTTGGGAATAGTGATTGATATTTTCTTAAACAATAAATTGTCTGACAGAATGTGTAGACGATGTTGATTGAAGGCCCAAGTAAGTCGCTGTTTTTTCTCGATTTCCCCAGCGGTAGTATAGATAGGTTTTGGGTTCGTTTTTTATGACATGCTTGAATCATGGGCGGAGTGGGGGGGCATGTCCGATAGCCACTAGGGCCCACCACATGAAGGAGGCGGGACCGGCAACCTTGCTTCGTCATTTGGGTTGGCATGATGCCACACTACAGTCTCACTAGGTCAGTTTTGGTAACAAGCCGAACGATAACGAGTTGTCATCTACAACCGAATTCTAATTTGTCGCTGAACTGGATTGGCTCGAAGCCTTACCTTATCTTTGCAGGGGAAGTGTTCATTGAAGTACTTAGATCTAGTATTTGTATAACACCTCGTGCTCTTACATCCGATAAAGTATTTTCTCACATACGGGAGGCTCTATTGGCGTTTGCCAATTTGGGACACTTTATGACGTCTCTGTCACATCTTTTTATGGGTTAAAGGTTAAATTTCGCACTCCAGAGAAAACTAGTCTTGGTATGTGACTGAGAAAGTTAGCTCTTGAGAACAGATACGTGTGAACTTTCGGTGTTTAAGCAACGATACCAGACTATGACAGGAAGACTCTGTTAACAATACTGAGATTGGGCGCAGGGTATTGAATTGTAGATCTCAGTTAATGAAAAAAGCGCTCACTGGTTAGCATGCCCAAAGACCGACTCCGTTGATATGCACTGTTCTCTGAGGCGGGTGACGGTTGTGGATTGGAGCAGGATAGTCATTCCATGACGTGACAAGTTTCAACCATTAGATCGAGCTACTTTATCGGTTTGGGATCTACGAAACTCTCCAACATGGGAATCGGAGACGCTAGGTGATATGGTTAAATACCGCAGTTGGTGCCTTTCCTACACTCGAAATATTTCGCTTTTCCATAAACTTGTTTCATGATGTTTTTCACTATCATTCGGTGTTGCTAGGTATGGATCGAATCTGAAGGATATTACTGCTAGGTTAACGGCTGTGGAAAATAAACAATAGACGACCACACTGTACCGACTATTTAGATGATCTTCATTCATGCTGCTTAATGAATTCTTCTGTAATCAGTAATAATTATTCTGTCGCTCAATGTCATACGAAATATTTTTGAATCATTGGAATGCACAATCGCGCATTGCTAATTGGGCACGAAACCGGTGAGGATCAATCGGTTGCAGTTTTTCTAGTTCAAGGTTGTCTAAGTCCTACGTTTCTTGTATTCTACGACATTGCCTTAAATCTGATCCGATGCGATGTCATTTTTTCGTTCATTGCAGCGATGGCCTTCTGTCGGATGTGAACGACAATTCAATGAGAATGTTCGCAAGTCTAATACTTGTCCTCGATGCAAGTGAATTTGTTCAGTCAGACTAGTTTATTACTTCCCTTTTCACTAGAGGATCGTGAATCGTCCATCAGCTTTGTTTTTCATTTGCTCTCCCTTCTTCAGTTCTGGCTAAACTTTTGCGTTATGCTATTCTAAGAATGGATTGTTCCTTTCGCCATCCTCACTTTGATTGCAGTGATCTTTCTGAGAATTCTGGCTGTTTTTTTTATTATTTTCTAAGGGAGTAGAAGATGAAAAGGAGAAAAATGAAATAACTTGTTACCTCTATTAGATCTCGTTCGCGTAGTATGCTGATCTGTTGCCGATGTTCTTTATGATCATTGAATATTTTAAGTTTAAAAAAAGTTATCGTTAACATAGGGTTCTCATAGCCGATCTAGGCGTTTAGGTCGCAAATGTTTCATTACCAATCGAGGTGACGTCGTCAGTCGATGTCAGCTCGATTGGTGATAAAGCGTTTGCGTCCTAAACGCCAAGCTCAGCGATCAGAACGCCATGGAAACCCACAACCTAAGCTACGACCAACACAAGTCTCCAAACTCAACTCCCGGAAATTCTTGCCATCCGTCGTGCATTTCTTAACATAGATACCCCCTTCCCAAATTCTTGCTGTTTGTGCAGTTTAAATCCGAAGTAAATGAACATATAGTCCACGGCTTTTTCATAGTAAAAAGGTACCAAGCACCCCGCCTGAAATAAAACACTATCTCGTCTAAAGTTGCCTGCCACCCATTGATTGGTTTCACCACGATAATGGGCGATCACGTGCTTAATGAAGCGGATAGATGTATTCCATATGCATCACACCGACCAAAAGCTGAATGGGCCGGTCTGTATGTGCATGCACTAGCAGAGGATATCATCATAGGCCTCCGAATCATGGTTTCTTTTCACTTGCTTGTGAAAAGAAAAGTAATCGGCCGGCTGGATTGTTGTAAGCGAGACGTGGTGAAATGTAAAATTTCCGAGCAGTTTTGAATTTTTTCATTTTCCATGATTACATGATCATCTACGTGTTTGTCGTGAGAATCCCATCTAAAAGCTTGCCACTACAGGTAAACTGGCTTTTCCTATTCCGCCTTGCACCGCGTGCTCTTTATCAAGGTTGACACACCCACCGAAATTCGTGTCTTTAATCCCGATTTATCACGTTTTCTGGGGATTTTAAGATACGGGCAAATGTGAACTCTCAATTTGTTGAACGTTTCCCCCAAAAAGTATAATCCTTTACTCTGTTCCGGATATTTTGCATTATTAATCAATGCTACTTTTCGGGGCGTTCGACAGTGGACAGAAGATCGTCTGAGCGAATCGTTTTTGAGTATCTGCAAACGAGTTTATCATCGGTTAAGAATCCTTTTATGATGTGTAAGAATTTATTTTTATGCCTTGGCGTGCAAAGTTTTTCGGACGCGTTGTCACTTTTGCGAATCTTGATAAAGACCCAACTTTTCTCTGGTTAGATGCCTAATTTCATCTCACCATGCAAGTACGCATACACCATACTGTTGACACGTTATATCTTCTCTGCCTTCTGGTCTTAAGCATTTGTTCGGCAAGTTTTCTCCATCAGGATGCTGATTATGGTTGTAATTTTCGCATGTGGGATATTTCATCTGACAAAGCATTTTCTCTGGTTACAGGTGAGATCGATTTCAAACGGAAGATGTTTTGTTATATTTATGCTGCGGAGTGCATTGACGCGAATTCCGCTTGATTTGTTAGCCTCAATGAACAAAGTTGTGGTTGTATTACACTACTTTTCTATGACCGGATCATAAATAGTAAAGACTTGGTGAACATTTGCCCGATTAGTCACGAGGTCTAGTCATTTAGTCAGTAGTGTTCAATGTGCTGAATTGATAGTTGATACGTATGGAAGAGCTGTTCAGTCAAAATAATCTCTTCTGACTCGTTTAAACTGTATCGTAATGTGGTTTACAAATCGCTTGTAATCGATTTGAATTTAAGGTGTTCAAAGCTGAAAGCGTTCTTAGGTGAAGTCACCCAAAGTGCCCGTTGTGTCCGCCATTGTCTACGTTTTTTGTGCAACAATTTGGAATGGTGAGATGTAAGGTATTCTCCTGTTAGGTCATTGTACGTGTTGCGAACATTAGCGGCTAGCTTGGTGTGTGGTTCCTAATGCGATTGGCGTAATCATCACGTCGTTTGGAATGCTGATTGCGTGTGTTTGAAGCCCCAGATTTCTATTCCTGTTTCCGTTTTATTTCTGTGATTTACATTTCTCTGTTTACTATGAAACTGCCTTTAATCGCTCTTCCGCATCGTTCGGCGTTGAACAACAGGGCAAGTCCCATTGACCACCGCATTTATCCCATTATTGCACTTTGCTGCAGAAAGAATGAATGTACATTGTCGACATATAGAAGCAGGAAAAGAAAAGAATGTCGTGGCATCCAATGTACGGAAGGCAATCTTAGTGTAAAGACACTTTTCTAAGCCGACAGAAAATGAGCGCGGTCCTCACCGTTCGAGGTTCGCTGTGATATCCTTTAGTATTTTTATCCAGCTGGTTGAAGGGTCTTTTGGACCCCAACCACAAAGACATGCGACGCTTAATTTAGCCAGGTTAACTGTAAATTTCTTCATTTCACGTTTTCATGTCATCTGTTAACCTCCACGTAGCCTATTCCACTCCGTGAGAGGAATGGATCATAGGGTATGGTTAACCGTTGTTCATCATCTTCAACATGCGGTCCAGCCATCGAGGTCCACTAAGCTGAATACGCTGTGACAGAATGTTTTCAGGATCGATAGCCAATACTAGATTCCTAAACTGCATATTGCTCACGCGGTCATACCATCCAATCCGAGCAATACTGCGCAGACATCGGTAATCGAATACCTCCAAGCGACGAACATCTTCGGCATGCAAACTCCATGTCTCTCAACCGTACAACATAGCTGTGCTCATTGCAGCACAGTATCACTGCTTAAACATCGAACGATTCGCGTCTCTTGTTTTACCTTATCGCATGTTTTCCTCTGTTGAATCAAATCATGTCAATCATGAGAAGACTGGAGCTGTTCGTGTCCTTTCTGAATTCTGGTTGACTGTACTCTAGTGTGAACGCATAACGCGGTGTTCCGGGATGATATCAGCTTGTTTGGTATGTCACCCTCTCCGCCTTATTTGCGTAAATATTCACCCTTACTTTCTATGAGGTACCCAGTATGTCTGGTGTAACTCGAAGGGCATATGAACTAAACAATCAGTGAATGGCCCCCAGAGTTACGGGCTTCGAAATCCGTCCCGGTGCGTTAAATTTAGCCTTGGATAGGTTAAGGATCAGGTTGTGGATTCTTAAGAAATTCACCTGCCTTGGTGTAAGTATCCTAGTAGTACTGTGCCCACATGCAAACCAGGAATCTGTAAGATTGCACCTCTGCTCTCATGAACTATCCACGAACTCAATTTGTAACTTCTCAGTTTTTTGTGCCATGAGGAAACAAATCGTGAACATAGCGAAACGCACTCATTCTGATTACATCTATTCATGCCTTGTCTGGCACAGTCTGAGAACAGATAGGCGTGAATATAAACATTATAATAATAGTTATCATTGTTATTATTGTCAGTAATAAGAACGATAATATTTCACACATTCCAGTGAGTGATTCTAGATTGAAATAATGTTGATCAATGTCGTTCCGCTTAGTAATTAACGTTCAGGATTTTGCCACGTTCATTTGATGCTTGATATTGATTCTTGGAGAGTTTCATTCGGTCTTATTCCAACTCCCGCAGTCCTTAATTTTTTCGCACACAGAACCTCATTACCAGTGTTGATAACAAGTAGATGGGAGGGGAAACCATTACGTTTATGGTGCTGATGTGGTTGGATGCATGAGATTTGGCAGTGCTTATTTAAACAAACAAGGTACTGAATTTTCGAGCATGTGAGACACAGTAGATAAGCTGAACATATTACATAGAGCCCGCGAAAGCGTAGGGGAAGAACAATAACTTCACAAAACATGGTCAGCTTCGTTTAATGTTGCACGTTAGTTTATTTTATTTGTTAGCCATTATAACCACGCGCGGACGGGTCATGATTAAACACCCCAACTGGGTGGGTGGGCGTCTGTTTATGGTGATAGATTTTCTCGTATTGAATTGGTCTTGTGATACCATTCCAGAAATACTGCGTTTTTGTCACTATAGGTACTAATGCTGTTTAGCCAAAGAAACTCAGTCCCCAAACTTCTCACTTTTCCCCCGTGTTACCTTTGGTTTAGGAAGGATTTTCAATTCAGAATTGTTACCACTACAGATTCTGTGCTCAAGATGATACAACGGTATCCAGGGCCGAAGTAGAACCGTCACGTTGTCTATCTGCTCAGTAAACGGGGAACCATTGAAAATAGACTTAAAATGGCTATATGCCATACGTGACTGAAATTAATCAAAGTCGAGCATCTTTTTGTTTACGCAATTCGCAATTGGGTGTCACTTGTCAAAGTAACGAAAACCCAACTCAATACGGTCTTTACACTATCCTCTGGAGTTCATGTACAGCTTATGAAGTAAATGTAGCTTTGTCGAATTTCTATGACGACACCAACCGCACCATGGAATTCGATATCCTAACCATGAGGTTTACATAAGATGTCCTAATAATATAAAGGAACCAATTACGTCTGGCCGTCGGGTTTATGCGCTCAACCGGTCGTGAATGTTTGAAATCATCCGAAGTATAATTAACTGTACCAGATTTTGCTTTCCATTGTTGCGCGTTATTTGGTGTAGATCTTTTGAAACGTTCATTTTCATACTCCATATCCATCCAATCAGCATCTTTGGGATTCTCGCCAGAGTCCCCAACAACGCCTATCCCAACTCCCTTTCAACAAGCCTCACAACTGAAGAGTGCTACTCAAAGAAGTGGTTCCAACGAGTATGTTCAACGGCTGTAGAGTTGATCATCCTCTCCAGCTGTTATTTCTGCATTATCTTTCATAATTTACTTCCGTAATTTTATTTTCTGTTATTTTCTATTGCTTGCTTGTATTGTGTAAGAACTGGATACTCAGTGTTACAAGTATCTATCCTCTTTTCCAGGTCTGTCATGAAACCGGTCCCATCAGCAAGATGTAGTCGATTGCCTTTGAAACAGCATTCGGTGGTAGATGAGAGTGAACAACCGAATCCTGGCATAACACGAAACATGATTGCCAAATTTTCCTCACTTTATGCTACCTAGGTGGTTGGTCCTCTATCCTTCGAAGCACAAGCCGGATGTTGCTGTTGCTGCCCGCTGTTACTGGAACTGTTCTTGCTACGGCTACTGCTGGGCTTCAACCTCTCGATTTTTGATCTGATTTTCGTGGTCCGCTTTATGCTTGGCTTGTTTGTGTGTCATGTTCACCAGCTGTCGTTTTTTTGTTTTTACGCGATATTCCAGTGCCATTCCGATTGTGATTATTTGCTCTCACTCGTCGCCCAACGCTTTTGTGCACACAACTTGATAGCTCAGTATGTGGGAACTATTCAGTTATCTTCACGTTCTTGGAAATATTAGTCCAGAAATTTTTATTCCCACTTATTTCTGTCACTGGTTTTCATCTCTTAGCCACTCATTTTTTCGACTGACTATCATTTTTACCATCAAGCCTTCTTGTTCTAAGACCCTTTTGCTAGGAAATTTCGTGCTCCGACTTCCGGAAAATTGACTTTTCCCGTTTTCGTGGTTTCAGCGTGAGATTTATTTACGTCGCTGAACGCAAACAGCTGTGAATCGCCAGTGTTGTTGTTGGCATCTTTGCCGCGTAGTCTACACCTGTTGTGTTCTGCTCAGTTCATTTGTTTTGATGTTTAAACCGAAATCCGTTTTTGCTTTCTATGCTCATTTGTTTGTGCAACAATTATGATAAAATATAAGTGACATATTCTTGATAATCGAAGTTTGTCTCTTTTCAGAAGGGGCGTGATAGTTCATTCTGATGCAAATGTAATATTGATATCACGCGAGATGGATACCAGATAATTTCCAATTTGTTTTCCCTGCTGCATTTAGCGAATCACAGTTTTATTGCTTTTGTCCCCTCATTTGTCTGCAGTCGTCGAATTTAGTTTCATTTGAATTCTGTTAATTCAAGACCAAAACTGGGTGTTTTATGGAGCGCCCCAAGGTTCCGGATAGAGGTAAGGAGCGGTGAACAAAATGATCTCATGCCCACCAAATAAGCGACCATATTCAGGTAGCCGGGTTTTCATCAGACCGACGTTCTGCTAAAAAAAACCATGCACTGTTAGCGATAATGTGACTTGGTAGATTAGAGCTGCCATCAAGTAGGTGACTAGGTTTTTTCTCGTTTCGTGGCATATTTTAGTTATCAGCTCCATTAGATACCCGGGGTTTTTAGACCGCTGATATGAAATGGTTGAAAGCTTTGGAACTAAGGTCTCGGTCGCCGTGTCCCAACTGTTTACGAACCCAGCGTCAACTTGGTTCCTTGGGCACTTAGCTCTTTGACCTGCCTCTCCCTGTCTTGATAGCCTTATGATTCGTTCTGATCGGTCTGCTGATAGCTCGTTCTTGGAGGAGCCGTAAATTATGTTAGGAATCCGATTTTATATATACGTATATATCCGGTTTTACAACCATTACCCTTGCTCCCATGTGCTCGGGTTAGGGCTGCTACCTCATAACAGCGTCTACTCAAAACAGAAAGAGAACGAGAAATAGTGAATTGAACTGCTAGGTAGTAAGTTGAACAATTACACAGATGAGATTTCGAATGCAAGAATGTCACTGACTGCAGCAGTCAACCATATCGCATATTGTCCGCAACAACTGCTTGCGAGGATCTCAACTCGTAATCTGATTCCACCCAAACGAACCACCACTGTTTGGATTTGTGCTTTTCCCATGTCATTGATAGGCCACGTATTCGCGTTGACACATCTGATATACGACCATCTGATGAGAAGCAATTATTCCACTTAGTGAATCTAAGTGTTTCACTTAGCTCCTTCACAGGAAGATTCGGCTTCGAACCAATTCATTCTTGCAGCGGCATTTTACACTTGGAGGGTGAAAAACGCATCCCAAAGCCGCCTATGCTGTCGTACGTACGACGGAGAAAAATTCGTAGCTTACTTGGGTCCTCATTGAGTTGCATGCAGAAATTGGAGAGGAGAAATGAATTTCGCCGACGGACTTGGGTGACAGGCGATGCCGGAGAATTGTACAGTTCTTTTTTATCTTCTATCTTTCACTTCCTTTATTAATGAAGCAACAGTGTGTATCAATTTTCAGGAAGAAGGCCGCGGCTAATAGAGGGCTGCCAAGTGGGGAAGTTGGCCGGCGGTGAAGGATTCGAGCCCACGACCTTCACGTCCAAACATCACGACCTTATCCTCTTGGCCACCGCTTTACTTCAAGGAGAACATGAGTCCACGAATGTTCCGAGTAGGACTAGTCAGACGATTATCGTTTGAAATCAGCTGTTCAGGGCCCGTGATTTCCGTATTTATGAGACGACGGACAAGGCACAAAGAGAAGCGATCCAGGATCACATCACAACCTTATCACACGAATATGGGTCAGAATCATCGGCGGTTTTTGCTTGGTCCAAGTGTTCGGCAACCAGTGGGACTGTAGTCATTATGAGTCCGACGCTGTGAAGGCGAAATAGGGAACCGGATTAGATGTTGCCTTTTACGGCGAAAGATTTCGGTCGACGGGAATGAAAGTCCGGCCTCCGATTTTTGTCCTGTCTGAGCGCAGTAGCCAAATTGTCCTCTAAAATCGCCATAATGTCCGTTGGATGGTCACTTCTGATTAATCGGAACAAGTCCTGGTACATTTCGTCTCATGAGAAAGCTTCAGTCAGTGGACAAGCATGCGGATGCGACGCTTCAGTCAACTGCAGTTGACACGCAGAGCAGTCCAATCGAACTGCAGGCAAGTGTCTGTTGACTGGGTTCCAGTCTAACAGTGGTCGCGCGCTCGGAGAGATCCCGAAGCCAATAATGACCATATGTTCTAGATACCGGACCACCGGACACGCGAAGAGTGATAAGAGCGAGAGGTTGTATCTGGAATACGAAGTTTGATTATAGAGTGGGATCTTGTATCTTCGTTTCGGAGGCGCAGCGTACATCTAGTTTAAATGTTTCAATATTTCTGCCTCATGCTGCTTGCTGTTGGCTTGGGTTTCAAATACTTAAGGCACCTAAATGAATTGAACAATTCGGCCTAAGTATTGTGTCCAGATTATTTCCACTGGTGCTACCGTTGCAAACGTTTCGAGGCCCGATTTTTCTTAGCGCTTCCCGTGGTTCGTCTATCAAAAAACGAAGGTTGGTAAGGTTCCCTATAGAAGGGGTACCGGAAGCATTTGGGTGACTGATACTTCGCGGCTTCCCGCACCGCAGAACAGTTTTCGTTGAAAATCTTAACTAAAGCCTTTGACGCGAAAGTCTGACTCAGTGCACTGAGGCGTTAACCTAGAATGGGAGCTGTGGGAATTAGCATACTTGTCACTATCTGTTGTGTTGCCGAGTTTGGTTGATCTACGCTCATCCTGAAGTACAAGACGGAAGCACTAGAGTCGCACAACTGCACAGGAACACAGCCTGTGGCCTAGTAGGACACGAACACATTGGGATTGGAGACAATAGTTCGGGCTCAAGTCCTTAAGCCCGGCAGTCGCACAATAAGTGGGACGGAACTGCTGCTCCTCTGAATGAGCAGCCACACGGAACAATAAGCGGCGCGAAATACGAACAGCTGGCCCAGCCCGCTAGCGGAAGAGAGAAGACGAACACAGAGTACTGCCGCGCGTTTATTGGTGACCCACCAACACAAGTCAGAATTCAAGTGAGCTCTATCGTTTATATAGTTTTGTTGGGTGGCCTTGATCGATGTGTGGACTAGCCAATCACAGAACGGGCTTTTATGAATCTTTTCGCGGACATAAAAATATTCAACCGCGCAATATTTAAAATAACGTCACTTTTGAAATACTGAGAAAAGTGCAAGTTTTTTTGGAAAACTATTAACAGAACAAAAATCGGTGGCACCAAAAACCCTAGAATGGCCACCGAACATAACACTATCTACTGTGCTCGAAGCAGTGGGTAGAACTGTCCGGATTATTTCACAAGAGGACCGATATGGTATGAAATTCATATTTATTGCGATTCATTTAAAATGATTCAACCGCTAAACAGGAGGATGGACCAAGTTATCAAGTCGAGCCTACTCACAAGCCAGCGGGCAGTGGTTGGATGGAAGCCCGCCATTGTAGATCAAGTATTCCTCCATTCACTCAGTTGTCAGCTCATATCAACCTCCACCCTGGAAGACTAGAAGACTACTTCGTCAGGTTCCTGCCAGTAATTCACTTTTCGGTCTGTGGTAAGCCATCGGGTATAACTCTTTGGATTACGGGGAGAGCAAGTCACCACACCACGTCAAAAAGCAGCCTCATTTTGACAGTTTATATGTTTTTTCATGTATGGAATATATTTATGTATTCATCTAAGTACGTGTGCTCTTTTTACACAACACTGTCACGCATCTGCAAAAATCTTCGCATACGAACACTTGGTGTCCACCTAAGCGATTGTTTGAACTGGGCTGAGGTCAGTTGACTTCTGGGCTCCCAGAAGAGCAGTGTGGATGGAGCAAGCGGTCGATTATCGTCCTACTTGGGATTTACTTATGTAATAAAATCACCGTACGCAACAGTGGTTTGGTTCATTATCGGTTTAAGCTCACCTTACTCAAATCCGATTACATTAATGATACTAACATGAAGCCCACGATTAAGTCTTTTGTCGCAAGCTTAGTTCATTGATCCTTTAGGAGGTCCGTCTGTTCCGCCTAAAACGCTAGTTGGCGCTGCTCATCGGCTGTATCAAGGAATTTTTATGCATGCGATGCTAATTTATCCACCACAAACACACTATGACTTCCCTTTCCCTGTGTCTCCTTTGATGTCATATCTAACTCTCCATTCGGAACTGTGACTGACGTTCGTGAAAAACCTAAAGCGAAAACTGCATTTCTTTATGACACTAACCAATGTGTTTGCTTTTGCGGTTGAAAAGTTTATTTATTGGCCTAAAAATACCACTACTACCATTTTGGCGCTATTGACCAAACAGATTTCATTAGTCAGTCACCTGATATCTCACGGTCACGGTTCCGTGTTGTTCTCCGCAGACAGTTCGAAAATTACCACTCTAGGAACTACTTATCACAGTACTTTCGCTCGTAAGTTTCCAATATTAAAATGGAAAGAAATGTCGCTTTTTTGTTTACTAAGTGGAAGCCAGATTACAACTGTTCTAAATACTAGTTCGGATACTTCTACGTTTTAATATGTTGCCTGTGGAATATACCAGTCACAACTAATTTATAGTTATCACTGCATTGCTAACTAAAGGATCTCCACAAATGTTTTTAGGTCTGGTTCGTAGGTCGGCAAAGGTTTCGGAAAATCTTTGAATGCTTTTTTGCTTGGAAAGTTGTGATCATAAAACCAAGAAACAGATTGAATACTGACGGGATTCGATAAGTTTACTTTACATTCTCGAAAGGCATAACATCTATCCAACTGCTGTCTTTAACTGTACGGAGCTCTATGCACTCTGAATGCGCTATAATATTACTCTAATTTAGTGTGTATTGCCTGAGGCGACGTGATTTGGACGAACCCAATGTTTCAGCTCCTCTAGTTAATTTTCTCTTAGAGGGGACTTTCCAGGAGCGTGTTCATTCGAGATCGGAATAATGTGTTCATCCGGGCATAAACTCTTGTGGGCTGTACACTGTAAGGCAGGAACAACATGTACCACATCGTTTTGTAAAAATTAACTAAAATATTCAGATATCAGTTGTATCTTATCGATGCTGCGTGAGTTTCGTTTTATTCCGTTCAACCAGTGGGGGTGAACGCACCCAGTAGGATCGATGGTTAGGCGCTTCACTTCAGTTCAAACAGGATATAGTCGTTACAGAATTGCATTCCAAGTAGCTTTTTATTCCTGATACCGTTGGTTGCTTTATCCATTAAAACAATGTATTCTTTATTTATTGCCATATTCAGACTATTCCACCATCAACATCATGTGCAGAATTCCATTCTGCTACATTCAAATCATCGTGAGAGATAAATCTTTTTTGTGTAGGGCATTCATGGCCATCTTTCTAGCCCAATTTCTGGGTCAACTAATTTTGAAAGACATATTTCTTCCGCGGATCGAGAGAAGTGCTTGTCATAGAAATAAACAAATCATTTTTGAGAGGTGATAAGGGCGCATAGACATGCACAAATTCCTCGTGTCTGAAGGCGATAAAATTTACACAGTTGAACCAAGGGGTTGCACAGTGTACTCCATTGTTAACTCGCATTACCTCACAAAAGCAATTCAGAAATATCTAGAGCAGCGAATGGATTAGCCGAGTTGAACTCATCCCCAAGAAATATGGTGGCAGCCTATGGCCCATGCCCACCGGAGGATTTGGGCTCTGATTCTTTCAACGGGATCAGACAGCTATACGGCACCTCGATCTTTTTGCATAGCTGAACTGAACACTCTTATGGTACGGCGAATCATTTTATATGGGAATTGCGTCTCCTGAGATGAAAACCAACAAAAGTTTGTCCAAATGAGTTAGTGAGTTTGCTCCCAGTATACCGTGGATCATTTCTTATTTCACCAAAGTGAGAGCTCCCTCGATTTTGCCAAATATTCAGATGTGAAGTTTTCTTGAACCCCTCGAGGAAAACTTGCAGTAAAGTGATGCAGTTTCCTCAGTGAAAAAGTTTAATGTTGCGCAGACAAAGTGAGGATTATAGTTTTTCAGTGTATCTTCAAAACTGAGGACTGCGGTTCCAATCTTTCCATAGGGTTATACCAAAAATACCGACCAATGAGGGAAAGTGAAACTAATGACAAACTGAATTCATTCATATCCGGACCAAACGACGTAAGGAGTGTATCGAAAAATCGATGCGCCATGTATTGGTTTTTATTGTGAATGATATTAATAACACAGCGTTGTTGGTAGATGTAATGCGCATTACATCTACCAACAACGCTGTGTTATTAATATTATATCATTCACAATGAATTCATTCATACTGCTATTAGTGATAAGTACATTTCCAACTAAGGTAGGACAAAAGTGCGGGTAAAATGTTCCACTCCCACAGATTTGTCTACTAAAATGTTTTATCATTACCTCGTTTATGGTCCACAGTCGTAGATCCCTTTTTCTGCGTACAGCTTAGTAACGGTTAACAAGCTGTGGTGCTGACAGGGAAGAAAGCGTGATCAGGCTTAGTAAAAGAACCCAATGCATTAACATTTTGGTATACTTAACTGGCCAACATTCTAAAATGTTACTATATTTAGACTGAGATGAGGATAACATGGAAGACTTTTCGAAACGTGGCTCTGTGACGCATTAAATTTATCATGCCAAGCTGCCATGCTAAAAAATGCCGGTGCTTCTGTCATCTATGTACGGGAAAGAAAGAGCCCAACTGTACTTGCATAAATCAATCTCTTTTGATTGCTACGAAAGGAGTGCAAACCCTTGGCTAAATAGGATATTTTCGGAGATAAGTCAACTAGCAATTTTTCCTCATCCAGTTTCTATGAGTCAGAAATTTACTCACTCCAAAATACCACTCCTCGGATTGAGGCATTCAACATTCATGAATCTCGGCCTATTGAGTTTGAAGAATAATAAGAACGCTGTCCTGACAATACAACGTTTTAGGAAAAGGGGTTTATCAAACTGCATAGGGCACGATTCTCAGGCACATAACCAGTTCAGACTACGTGGTTACTTTTGTGTTCCATGCAGAATTGGATAACTCGAAAATGTATCTACTGGGTGGAAACTGTCATAAATTCGCATGTAGTGACACTTGAAAGATTTGATAGTTATTCACCATTGATTACTCACTATTTTTTGGTAACCCGTGACTACAGTATTATTCTATATACTAACGCACAACTGCTGTACTATTCAACCGTTTCTGCAATGGTGACAAATTACGGTTCTTTATTGCCTTAACAACCAGCACAATAACAGGCCAACTAATCCACTTCGATGTTATTAGACCGGGGAGAATCACAACCTTACCGAAGGGTTTGCAACCGGCTTACCAGAAGCCAAGTGACTGATATTGACGAACCTCAGTAGAGGATTTCATAGGACTTAGAACGAACCTCGGAGGTAGCACATTTCCACGATGATCCTAGACTCTTCACGAGCTTGCCGCAACATGCTTGCAATAAAACACCCAAAATCAGGATGCTTCTGGGCTTTGTTGTAACAAAAGTTAGCCTCCGTGAATCTCAAATCTGCTAATTTAAATGAAGGGGATTTATCGACTGAATAGTATGGTGCTTAGTCGGCGATTCGCACAACCGTTTTGTCATCGGAGTAATACGGCCCATATAAATGAATCATATGCACACTTTCTGTCCGCCACCGCCACCCCCCAAAAAAAAATGCCATGGATAAGTAAATAATTCTGTGATGTTTGAACGTGGACGTTGCGGGTTCAGATCCTCCCACCACAAGTCTAATTCCCCATTTGGCCCCCTTTGTTGGCCGCGGCTCCCTTTCAGAATGCCATGTTCTTTATTATTTCATTAATAAAAGAGGTAAAAGATGGAAGATAAGGTAAAAAGATACTTTGTACATGCAGCATTACATCTTATCGTATGTATGCGTATAGATAAACTCTTCTAATTCTTCCAGTGACACATTATTTTTGTATCTACCAGTAAAACAGCCGGAATCATTTTTCCATAAGTTCTATGGTAGACTTCTCCTCGGAGATGATAAAGCCCCAGGCACGAGCTTTTAACGACCAGTTGTCATCTTAGTTCGCATTTAGTGGGAGACTACACTTGCTGCATGGAGAATTGATCAACATAGTTATTTATTACA
Organism: Fasciolopsis buskii; assembly: GCA_008360955.1. Lineage (NCBI taxonomy): Eukaryota > Metazoa > Platyhelminthes > Trematoda > Plagiorchiida > Fasciolidae > Fasciolopsis > Fasciolopsis buskii. Next base: position 720,266 of record LUCM01005385.1, read on the forward strand.
TCTAAATATTTTCTTCATCTATTTAATTACTTGCGAAAACTTTACTGCTTATATTGAAAGCTGAGGGCAGACTGTGAAAACCAAACTCTGTGGTAATTTTAGTGCTGCGGGAAAGTCAAGAACCTCTTTCCTGGAAGAACGTGTAACTGCAACATCACCCTGTCCAAATATGACTGGGGTATAAGTGGAAGGATGGATGAAAACATGTTTGATCCTGTTGATATCCTCAGATCATTTCCTTTTCTTCCCACACAGCATTTGAATCCCTTGCCATAGGACTCGATTATTTTTACAACTCGAGAGTTGGCTGGTGGATGTAGTGCCGATGTTTTTGATTAAAGATTTTATTAGGGTGGAGATACACCGCACACTTGAGTTACTATTAGATTTTTAGAGGAGCTCCTTGCGTTCCCTTAGAGATTTCAGTATCTGGCAGGAGATATGGCCCTTTGAGACAAATTGTGTTTCGAAGGGATAGCAGATATCAAAGATCTTGTTAGCCATCTCTGTGAAAAGTGAGACATTTTCATTGAGCAGGAGTTCAGAAGAGAAACATGCAGATGCATGTGGAAGGGATTTCTGAAGAAAACTAATGATGCTGTGTGAAAAGTTAAGGAAGAGATCTTGGATATGATTTCTTTGTTTGAATGAATAGAAGGCTGGCCGGGAGTGTATCTTAGACCTTAATAGAAGCAGACGATATTCACTACTTGAAACTGGAGCATGCAGTTTCAAGAAAAAGAAAACAAGGTGGTTGGTAATAATTCAATCTAAAACGGAGTCGCCTTTGGTGGACGAAACGCAGAGGTCAGTCAAATCAAACACAGTCAGTGATAGGGTAGATGAATGATTGAAACCACCCACAATAATATGCAGACTATCCTCAAGAAGAGGAACAATTAATACTAGAGAAGGGTCGAAAAAAGATGTGATATTGTATTGTGAGATAAACGGGACAATATAAAAATTCGATATCATTTTACTGGTATGGCAAGATAACATGGGATGACAGTGTGTTACAAGACAGTCATTTATGTTTAGCGAGTACGTATAAATAACTTCGGACTTACCAGACCAGAAAGAGTTTGTGTGTCGCCTCAACGCCTTCAGTCCTATTCCTTTCCGAAAATCTGTCCTGCCGATGGAGTCTGAAGCTGTCCGTCGATACGAATGTATCAGCGACATCCGGGTTAAACCACGATTCTTGTATCCAGATAAGACAAGTGTGAACATGGATCGGTTATTGAAGTGTGAGGGACAGATCCGACATTTTCGTACACAGAGAGCGGATGTTGTTACTCAACAATGCCGGAATGGACATCTTGGCCGGAAGGGTGCATTTAAGAGCTGCCTGCCAGCCAGCACGAGTACCTCTTCTAGATGGATTAGATCTTCAAGGTACAACAGTGCGTGATCCGAATCTATGTTGAGAATCAATGAGGTTCTCAAACGATAATAATTCCGATCGATTCTAGCGGCGAACGGAGACCATAATCAAACCAGATATCCGACGAGAAAGCAGCGAAATAAATGTGATAGAATTGTAACGCAGCCATTCAAAGGGCGTCTTCAGTCGGTGGTCATGACTTGAGTTTCATCCCACCTCGCCTAATCAACCGAGAACGGTCAAAACGGACTCTGGCCGGTCACTACAACTGTTCCGACTACTAGTCCTTTCCAAACGATTTACATGGCTCTGTTGAAATCAAAGCTCGTTGATCTGTTGCCACGTCTAGCCTGCCCAGTTTCACTTCTTTGGTCTTCGTGCTGAAAGCCATACCCGCTCCTATCTGAGCGCATTACGAAATCAAACCAATTTCAAACCGTCCTTGAACTAAGGTGGTTAGCTGACTCGGTAGTTATACTCGTGTTTGAAGAGGATCAAATTACAAGCCCGTGAGTTGTTAAGCTGTCGTCAGAGATTTTTTCCAGTCAGTTCTAATCCTCTGAATATAACCGCGATTCACTTTTTTATTACTTATTGCACCGAAGCAAAGTGGCTTTAAATATTTGGAATCCACAAGGCACCCTTCCGTACATATTCAATGTCTGCTATTGTCATTGCTGGCTTATGAATAGACTCCACCACGGCCTCAAGAAGTGAATCAGTTCATTAGAATTTGTTAAAGTCATTTCTCTTCAAAAATCTTCTTGTTAACTTCTCATGTTTTCCTTTGGTTATTGCCTACCACGTAATCAGGCAGCATTCTTCGGAAAAAGCATTATGATGACCAAATTAGATCGTGTTTTAGAAATCGCAAGAATGATGTACAGACGGAATGTGAAAATCTACCTCTACATCAGGTAACGGATTGCAAACTCGGTGAGTAGCTGTATCAGCTACAGTTGGCGGAAGTCCACGTCTCCCAAAATTCAATACTTAATCTGAATTACTCTTCCAATCAAATCACAGCGGATAAGTTTACCAAGTATTCCAAGAAAGGCAACTCGTACTGGGTAGAAATCGCATATCAGGACACTGGAAGCATCTTGGATTAACAGATTTCCTGGACGATTTTTCACCGGAGGCATTGAAAAGAAGTTGAATGGCTAATTCGAATTTTGAGAATATCCTTCCAGTTACGCATGAAAAACACCCCCTTGGTGTTCGAGCAAAAATGGTATAATAGAACAAAGCCATATCATCAATGCTGAAAATATTCCGATTAAATCGTTGCCATTCGCAGCTGTCCGGCTCAATTTATATTTACAGTCGTCTTCGTTGCCCGCCCTTCTCTCTTCGTCAAAAATCCGGTGGAACACCAAATTATTCTGTACAATCTACACTTGTATTGCTCCTTCAAAAATCAAATCAATGTTTTAAAGCTTTGAGTTCCATCTTTCAAAATGTAACGTCGAAGTTCACATCCTCCTTACCAATTGCACGAACAAGTTTTCAATGCTTTGTGAGTATCGGGAAAAAATGGTAGAGTGACAACATTTACATCAACAAGTTTCTGTCTCACATTTTTACATACTGCAGTCGGCACAGAGACATTTTTGTGGATGAACCTTTTCCCAACTGTATTATGCACAGCTTAATGGAAAACACGAAAATATCTGGCCACGCGTTTTTTCGTTTCCGACAGCATCTGCAAAACATTTGCCTCTTCATCTGCGCATTGTGTTTAGTTCATGATCTAGGATCCAGAATGCTCACCCACTTTTCAAGGGTTTGAATAACGACCAGTTGGCAAATTGACCGGTGAATTCGGAAGACCGGGTTTCAAACATCAGGATTTGAAAACTCATCGACTTAGGCTCCGCATTCTAGGAACTCGTTTTCATAGTAATCTGAGGGTCTGGCTTGAGGAGAAATGGGACCATTTTAAAAACTGTGTACCTCTAATTCTGTATTTTATGCAGCATCTTTCGCAAGCATTTCACAAATTGCTTCTTTCGGATCGACCGAAGTTCAGTAGAATTTGGTACAGTTTGAGTGGCATTATCTCTGTGAAATGGATCATGATGCGAAATTGTTGTTCATTCCATACCCTGGAGACCATAAAAGAATGAGAGAATCACTCTACCCAGCTAAATTCATGAGGTTTTGCTCCCTACGTTTCTAATCTGACCGATAGAGAATTTTCAACAACTAATTTTGCTGATAACCACTACATGCGGTGCGTCCACACACACAGACACAAGACAGGGCTCGACCCACTGTATGAATAACAGTGAATCAAAAATGCTGCAACTCTGTTGTTCCAATTAGCTTTCAGCTGCTCTCTGAATATATAAACTGCAAGACACCGCGTCTCTATATTGGGCGACTCATAAACGATCACTCTCGGGCCAGGTACCGTTTGGTGGTCAGCTAAAATGCAGTGCAAATTATAGTTTTCCTTAAATTCGTCAAGATAGCCTTACTTTGATTTCAGGGACAAGACCACAGATGGAATCCTAAAGACGGTTATTGACTCGTTCCATGGAGAATAGAAGACGAATTACCTGTAAGATAAGCTACACATTTTTTTTGGGTGAAAATCATCTCTGTTGCTGTAATGCTCATTTTTGTGGACAGCATTACCTCATGATTTCTAAGAATTCAGAAATTAAGAAATGACCCACAAGGCAGTGAGCACATTCACACCGCCAGTAAAACTAAGGCGGAATAAATGTGTATCTGCTTAGGAACGAGGGCAGAATGCCCCAGAATATAGGTATGTATATGTAGAAGCAGGAAGTAGTATCTGGATGCGTAAACAAAATTTGGCCGGGAGAACACGACCGGTTTCGCGGTTATTGTCGCTCCTCACGTATGCGTACCCGATGCGCTCCTGTCCAAACATCCACATACTTGTAATCTCCGAATTGATTGATATTTCTCACCAGAATCGAATCTGTAGCATCAGGAGTGTGCATGGAAGCTGTTTGTCGAAGAGTCCAGAGAAGAATGACAATTGTGATTCGTTGATAATTGTTTGTCAGTTGGGCTGAGCCAAGCTTAGGAACGAGGGCAGAATGCCCCAGAATATAGGTATGTATATATAGAAGCAGGAAGTAGTATCTGGATGCGTAAACAAAATTTGGCCGGGAGAACACGACCGGTTTCGCGGTTATTGTCGCTCGTCAGGTATGCGTACCCGATGCGCTCTTGTCCAAACATCCACATACTTGTACACTCCGAATTGATTGATATTTCTCACCAGAATCGAATCTGTAGCATCAGGAGTGTGCATGGAAGCTGTTTGTCGAAGAGTCCACAGAAGAATGACAATTGTGATTCGTTGATAATTGTTTGTCAGTTGGGCTGAGCCAAGCTTAGGAACGAGGGCAGAATGCCCCAGAATATAGG
>LUCM01005386.1:9308-19898 GCA_008360955.1 Fasciolopsis buskii
GAATATATATATATATATATATATATATATATATATATTCACTCCGCTGACTTGTATTCTAAGCCATAACTCCCAACATCTTTAACAAAGGACATTTCTCGTATCTTGAGCCAAAACGAAGAGGCCATCGCACAGAATGTGGAAGAGGAGCGTGTTACCTCGGTCGGACTATCATTATCCAAACAACTCGTCACTACCCGGCCGAATTTCTCTCCAAACACGAAGGATATCTCGGAAATATCGGCGCTCGAATCCAGACAATCGCTTACCGTTCTTAAAACGAAGAGACTATGTCTCACACTCGAAAATCTGTGAATCGTGGCATTTTGCACTCCTCCCTTGAGAAAAGACGACGATGAACATAAGTTATCAGTCCTTTGCTATCTGTCCCACATGATCCTTGTCCTAGTGACAAAGTGGCGTTGCTGACTTCTGGCTCAAAACTGAAGTTTCCGTTTCCAATAGAAATAACTCGCTTTTTCAACGGGATTCGTCTTCGGATGTTGCACCAGCTACAGTTTCTTTCTCCATTTGACAATTATCCCGGAAGTTAAGCTTTGTTTCGGAGCTGATAGGCGGCCTATCTAACAATCGGTTTTCAAACGTGAGCCTATTTGCGATCGACACATTCATCTACTCATCATTCACAGCAAGTGAAAATTATTAGCATTCCTTTGAAAAAAATCCGGTTTCTAATTCTATTTTTTATATTGTCATCTTTCTTTCATGATGCTTTTCAGTTAAGGTGCTGTGGCCAAATGTTGGTTGCGGAATTGGACCTCAGCTGGCGACGGGAACGTGATTTTTCACGTCTACTTATTGTTTATCACACTAGTCAGTAAATATTTTTCTCGCAGTCAGAATAAATGTCTGTATTAGTAGAATGCACCCGAAATACTTTTTTCATCCGTCTTCGTATACCCCGTTCATTTTCACCCGAGATTAGTTCCGTCTAATTTTTCAAAAAAAGCAATTTTCCTTATCATCTCTTTCTCGGTCATCAGATGTCATGTTGGTGGGAATGTTCACAGCGACCCGAGTATTTGTTTGCTCTGTGGCCACATGGCCTGTTTCATGTGCTACGGATGCCGTCATTTCGAACGCCACGATGATTCGTCCACTACCCCAGGTACACGGCGAGAATTCATTGTACACAGTATGCAGGCTCATTCACGCCGTTGTCACTCCGGGTACAGTTTGGTCTTAAGGATCTACGCATGTCGCGCTATCCTTTTATCTGACCAGGCACGTCGTTTCACCGAGATAACGACTCCATATCGGGATGTTTTCGGCGAAACCGATCCGGACTTAATGTAAGCGCGTGATGTATCTGTTTATATTCTTGTGGTCCACCTGGTCACCTGAGTTCATGCAATACTATTACTTTTGTGCTGTTTAATGAACAGATCAATCATTTAAAAAGAGCTTATCACGTCTGTTATGCCTCTTCCCAGGCAATCTCAGGTGGCTCGCCTTGTCTTGTTGTTCAGTGAAATCGCCCGGGGACTGTGTCACTTAGCACCTAACAGGCGACTAGCCTCTCATACTTCCTTTGTAGATTTTGTGTCTCTGAGCCATGTCCGGGCGCTAACCATTATCTGTTTTTGTGTGGCATGCGTTGTCAGATTTGCAATCCGTCGACGATCCAAACAGACAATGCGAACCGTTGCGATTCCTAGATGTTTTCACTCTTTCAATACTTTGCGATATCGACATCTTTTAGATTTAGTTTCTTGGGTATTTGCATCTGGTCATGTGGTCGTATATCGGATGAAGTAACTTCTCGCATACGGAAGGATTGATTGATACTCATCAACTTGAGGCATCATCGGGGTCGGCGTGACATCCGCTTACCCTTCAAAGGTCGTGTGAACGCAGGACCACTGACGTCGTTATTGCTCTGTGGCTCCGGAACATGTCCGCTGAGAACAGATATGCGAAAACTTTTGATGTTTGAATTTCATTTTTATTGTAGTATCGGTCGAATGTAGTGGGCGCACTGTGTCAGTAACTGGAATGTTAGGTGTAAGGCACATGGTCCTAAGGTCAAGTCTTTAGAACTAGCACTGAATCAGAATAGGTCGCGATAGTAGGAACATGCTCTGCCCATGCCCGCAGAAAGTTGGCCTTTTTCTGCGGTGTTGTGAGGCAAGTAATGGTTTCTAGATGTTTCGAGGTAGCCACTCGATCAAATGAGAAAAGGTGTGAAAACCTTTACCTGTGCACTGGCTTATATAGGTGCAGTTAGGCTACTGCATGGGGTCCACGAAATCCCCAGCAGGTGATATGGCTCGATGGCCTTGTGGCATTCGACTTTTTTTCTTCAATGTACTGTTTTGCCTCCTGTCTTCAGTTCTCAAAATTCTTTTTCCCGTTTGGGCAGGATTTGTTGTGAGGCAGAAACCACAGCCAGAACAGGTTGGTGCAAGGTTAATGTTGGGCAAACGAAGGTAAACTAGTAAGGAATTTGGTGTGATTGCCATTGAGAGTCATGGATGCTCTGCACAGTTGTCAGAAATCATTAGCAGTGGATATCCATCTGGCGGGAACTAAAACGCGAATCCGAAAAGAACGATTGAGAGTCAAGCGTCTTAAGCATCACGCTAGCCAGGCTGATTCTCAACGGGTAATCGACCCTCAATACTACATGATATGATGCCCATATCTGTCACTGGATTTTGCAAGCCACACATCGTTATACGCACAAGGTGAACGACTTTCAGGTGAGGGCGAACGTAAGGCCCAAGTCACTTGACTAATCATCGTTCGTCCCGGGTTTGGGTCTCGGTTCCTTCTTGAATGATATGCACTGTAGGTAAAATAGCTGTTCAGTGCTTCCATGAGTTTCGTGCAACTTGTATGTTGTCGAATCGTCTGAAAAGTGTAGGTATTCATTTGCCATCTTCCCTTCGATTTTTCCTCAAACGGATTCATCATTGATTTGAGGTTGATTTAAATGCACGGGACCTTCTCGTTCAGACTTAAGAATTCGGAAATCCGTTATATGGAGTCCAGCGCAAAGTAAAATTTACATGATTCATAAATTGCATTGGTAAAAGACTGTACCTTCCAGTTACCCTTTCGTTTTTTACATTGTTTTGCAGCCGTGGCAACCCGCTGTTTTTGTCCACAGCCGACTACGAACGGCTTGATCAGTCATGGGTCAGTCACCAACTGGCTTCTAGTACCGCATCAGAGCTTACCACACCGCACAATATGGTTATGGGTCTCTTTTGAAAACATGAGCGAACTGAATACAAACTGGATCATTCTCTTTTCCTGTGATGCCCCTTTCCCGTCTGCGGTCGCGCCGTATTTCCCTCCCCTGCCCTTAACATGGATCGGTAAAAACAGGAACTGCCTGCCATGAGCACCAGTCTTAACTGACGGGTCATTCATGCTCTGATATCATCTTTTGTCCTCTCCTTACTCTATGTCCCTCGATGCTTCATAGCCTATCGGAACTCAAGAAACTTCTGAAACGTATCAACATATTACATTCTTTGAATCGAAAACTAGATGACTCATGCTCAATCATTGTCTTCATCCAACCACTGCACTCAATCTGCAGTTTGGATATCCTAGCCCCTGTGCTCCGTGCTCCATGTAGACTTGCGTGTAGACTTATTTCCCCCTTCTACGTAACTCTTGATTCGGATTGAGCATTCATTCTGCATGTGTGACCGCACAGATACACTGCCTTGCTCTAAATGTTATTATTTCAACTGGTTTCTTTTGCTCTGTCTCTCTTTTCTACCTCCGTTTTAAATTTGCCAAGTCGTACACATCCTCTGTCCATGATTCACTCCTTCATTCGCATATTTCATCCGATCCCGTTTCTTTTTTAGTATGTGACCACATTGTTTGCAGTTCAGTTCCCCACGTTTGCGAAGACAGTAATCCACACATTTAAATGGCATAGAGAATCAAACGCAAACATAAACGGATATGATAATACTCCTTTACTGTTTCTGATCAGTATCATTATTTTCGTCGTCGTCATCATTGCTGTTGTTACTGTTTCAATCCCTTCCAGGTCTGTCCCATAGGTGTATGTATGCATTCCAGCCTATTATGGTACAAGCGTATGATTCAGAACGGGTGGGATCCGTGGATGGTGTTATTTGTTCCGAGGAAGACTGAAATTGTTGACACCAAATGACTGAATTGTCTGGCCAATCAAAAATTTTAATGCTTTTGTTTGCTGACCTTTCGTGAGCCGACCTGCAGTGATCGGGCGACCAACATTGCGGCTTTTTGACTTCAGCCCAGTGAGTTCGAATGCTCTCAACTCTGGTCAAATCGCCCATCTGGTTGACCTCTGTTGGCCGCGACCTTCTTAAAAATGATGTACTTTGTTGTCTCGGGGATGAAAGAAGTCAGAGAACTAAGGGATAAAAAAGTCATTCAAGTTGGTCCTGAGGAGGCACAAGGTCGCCAACCGATCAGTAATCGAATCTGGCTACTCAATAAAACGACTAAATACGGCTCAGAAAATTAGTTCTAAAGCTTCTCGTTTATCAGCCTATAAGTTATTTTGATATTCACGCTGATTGGACGGAACATTTTCTAGCGCTTAATATGAGCTGTTCCGTTCAATTTGATTACCTGAAAAGAAACCTCAGAAGAGCAGCAATAATCGTCTAGTTTTGCCCCTGATCTAACTGGTTATTGCAGTAGCGAGGAGCTTCGAATTAGTTGTCTTAGTTGTTAAGTGCATATTTTTCCACCGATCGTTTACCTCGATTCAAACATGACAAAAGCATATTTTAAAGAACCAGAACAAGGTAGGCATGATGCCGCGATCAACCTTTGATCGTTTAGTGGGTGATCTTTGTAACCGGTTTTGTTGAACTATATATATATATATATATATATATATATATATATATATATATATATTAACTCAGTGTACGCCTTCTCAACCCTAAAAATATGCAACCTGAGCTGCAGATATTTTCACTCATATATATATATATATATATATATATATATATCCCATCAATAACCAATCTCGGGTCCAACATGTAGTACGGAACACGCCAGATGGATAACGGAGTAAATTTTTAGCTGGACCATTTGCACATCTACGGCTCTGATTCCGATTATGAAACGGTGGATGTTATCCGATACCCAAGCCCTCTGGACTTTTCCCTTTCGTATGTCGATATGGATTCGTAAAATTCGTGTTTGGTTTGGTGCAGATCGTCTAAATTAGGGCTGTTTACTTCAGAATACTAAGGGGAATGTCCTCCTTTTAAACGCCAAACTTCTTGTGTGGTACGTTACAAAAATTGCCTTGCCATTTTTCGCTCATCAAACAACTCCTGAGTCCCTTAATTTCTCAGCCATAATTACCATATGATTCCCTTTTGCGTCAAATGACCGGGTGCCTTCTTTTTTCAGCAGCTTTAACTGAAAAGCGCTCGTGTTGTTTGCTCGTTGTTCGGGATACAAATAGTGCTCATTTTCCATTTTTACAACTGGCTTCGCTCGAGTCTCTATTTATTTGTGCGCCTAGCGAGATGGAGGAATCTGGTCTCCGGCCGCGCGCCTCTGTCTCCGAGGGCCCTCATAGTTGTCCTGCTCCGGAGTCACCAAGCGTACCGGCTCTCGTTACCAGTTCCCTTGTCTCTCAGCCGACTCAAAAACCGGAGCCTGACGCCGTACGTCCATAATGCCAACTAGAGCCATTTTTATGTCATCTCCATGCATCACTGTCTACACATTTTTCAACTTGCTATCAACTAAATTACTCAACCGGTTTTTTCTGTTAACTGATTACCCGTACGCTTTCTCTTACGTCGTCGCATCCGTGCAATCCCGCTGACTCAGTTTGAAAATTTTGTTTTTCGCACGATTTCCGACTTCAAACTGTTCGAACCGTTCTCACCGAGTGTGATTGTGTGCTGGAAATCAGTTGTACTCGGATTGCGAAATGTCAGTGATTGCCTCTCAAAAACCAACGGTCCACTAACCATGAATCAGCTCATTTTTCAGATCGAGATATCTCATAGTCTTTTGGACGAGATTAGTATTTAAAAAAGTCGGGCAGACGTTTTTGTGGTTTTCAGCCGATCGGGAAACACTAAAATCCGTTTGTGGCTGAGAACGGCGATAATCGTCTTGATTAATGTGGGCTTAATAGCATAGGTGCACAATGTAGACGATTTTAGTCTTCTGCTGTCTCTTAAAACCGTGAAATACAATCGCGGTTTTCTACCCTGTTACATGCTTAGTGCATGAGTACTCGGGAACTAATGTAAGCTCATAAGCCGTCGTTCTCAGTGTCAGAATGACCAGAATCGTGAGTGATTATTTCGAAATTTGGGCTAGCACAGAATCTGTTACGGTTGCAATAGATCAGATTTGATAACGAGTCCGGTGGCACCAAAGTTGACAGCATTTTTCGGATTTTACTTCCGGTCTATAAACATCTATCCCACTGGCCCCTAACAGATCAAGTGGTGCGAATCACTGCTGCCGTGAATTTGTGAGGACTAGTGGATAGAGGACTGCATTTGTGCGCATTGATGAGGTGACATTTGAGATCCAAACTACGTTCAGTTACATATGAAACTTACTCCCCAACAGTTACATTTCTGGTACGCGGCTAGATTTATATTTCTTCTAATGGCAGAATTAATCAAATGTCGGTTAACTCAACTTCTTTTCGTCGATGGCTTAAAAAATGGACAAGATAGCTTTTTGATAAAATGCACTTTGAAAACCTTTCGATATTTTTTCACATTTCTGGCGTTTGTATGTCCTGGTAAATTTGTGCTTTTCGTGGCACAACGTGGTTGGTCCCTTAGAATCTGGTTCATCTACTTAAAACGGTGGCTGCAAGTATGCGGTGTTTTTAATCACTACCCTATTGTTGCATGCTCTGTTTATTCCAGGATCTACCCAGCACTGATCGTAGTGGCTTGGCCGTTCGACTTGTTCGGAAGACAAAGACCAATTTCTTGCTTTCTTCCACGAAAAAATCACGCAAGCCCAAAGCTCCGGTGCCCCCTAATGAAGCAGCCGCTCCGAATGCTTCTGGTCGTCATGGTTCGCATTCTCACAAAGAACTCACATCATCCGGACTACCGGAAGAATTAAAAAAAGGAGACCGAAAACGGGAGCATATTAAACCGCGTGAAAATCCTGCCGTGGGTAAACCACGAAAAGAAAATTCAAAATCAAAAGCCCGGTCTTCCTTGCGAAAAATGAAAAGTGAACGGTCTTCCAAGGGACCAGTGATTCCAAGATCTTATTCCGGATCGAACAAGGGTCTTCCACTCAAGGTACGTTGTTCCGGTCGTCCGTATCTTCGTTCATTCTTAATATCTAACTTCGTCTACCCGAATATTATCTTACTTCTCACGTGTCCCCTTGTTCTCTACACAGCCGGTGTTTGGTGTCCGGTTATCACTCGCTTACGAACGAAGTCCTAGCCACGATGGTGTTCCATTGCCAGCGTTCTTTCGCCATTGTATTGATTATGTGGAACAATATGGCCTCAGTTCTGAGGGCATTTATCGGGTAAGTTTGCCTGTAATATTTTTCACTTCCGAAATGTTTTAGCCGTTCCGTCGTATGTACGAAGGATATCATGTTTTTCTTGTTTTTACTTCCACAACAAATGCTGCCGTGTTTGCACTATAACTTAACTGGATAGTTCTTTTAACTAGAGGAAGATATATAGGTATTGTCGAAACTCACAATATGCGTCTTATGAACACTTTTCGCTTCAGTAGGCAACTGCACAAGAAACCAAATGCATGAGTTTTTATTTCTATTATTCGGGGAGAACGGGCGATCCTTTTCGATAATAAGCAATTAGCTTTTAGTTATCTAGCAATGAAACGGCGATGTTCCGTTTTAGCCACCATATATATCTATATATAAAGAAATATATATACACGTATCAACCATTGCACATTACGAACCCGCTAGGGAGATTTGCGCGTGTATTGTTAGAAATCCAGCATCAATAAGCAATGGCAATCGATGGGCCCGCAGCTATCTGTCGTATTTTTCTGGTCCTTGTGATGTGGCGTCTAGCATGTTTGTATCTCACACTTCAAGAAGTCTCAGGGTCACTACGTTAATATCCACTGGTTACGTAGCTCATTCAGTTGTCAAATCAGAACGTGAAGTTTAATTAGGATAGAATCAAGATTTAGGCCGTGGTGTTTTTATATGAATCATACCCCAGATCCAAATGTGGTTCAATCCGATCTACGTCAGATTGAATGAAAATCAATCTGGCCACAATAAATTGCTTACTAAATTCTTGTAGAGTGAGACGCAGCGATTCTTTCGGATACTCAGCCGTTTCTTGTTTGTTTTAAGAGAATTTACAACGACAAAATTCCCCCCTCCTTAGTTCCTCTTTTAGTTGCTTTTGCGTCTTTTCCATTCTGTTCGTGCTAAACTATGCCAACCAGATGGGAATAAAAAGGCCAGATAGCTTTTTTAAAGGATTTATTTCTAGGAATAAAAATTTTCTAATTGTTTTTCAAATCACATGCTATTTATCCGTCGGCAAAATTAACGGTTCACCGGATTAAGGCACTGAACATTTTCCACTATTGCGCAGGATAATTAGGTCCCCAGTTTCCTCGCGTGATCAATCTTTGCTCCATATTCGCTGACACTTGGAGTGCTTGAATATTACTCAACCGCATATGAACATTGGTGCGTGAAATATCGGTAATAATTCACGTCAGAATTAGGATACAAAACCACTGTCGTAAAATTATAACATGACTTTAGGTAATTCTGTGATCACTTTCGGATTTAATTCATTGCATTCTCACTCTCTTCCTTAACGCAGGGTCATCTTTGATCTGAATCGAGGTTCTTCCTGTACGAAAAATTTTCTGTTCTTGATCGAAAGTGATTATTACATACCAGTTAATGCAAAATACCATAATTAATAAGTAATTAACTCTAGCCTAGAAAAATAAGCGTAATCTTCAGTAGACTATTCGATAAAAGTAGTGTTTCTTTTTGACAAATGATTTTATCATTTTTAAATGCAAGTTCTAAAACCCTTCCAGAGTTGTTTATAAAATTAGAGGAAGTTTTTGAATATATATATATATTTAACGTAAAGTGATTTACAGTTTAATGTGTAAGCTCTATAATCAGATGACGTTGTTGAAAAGTTGATTGTCGAGAAACACTCATATCCCCTGAAGAATGGTGTCAGTGAAATTAGAGTTAGACGTATGCATCAGAAGTGATGTAGCAATCACTCCAAGTATGAGAGGTCAGGAAATGGTGGAAATCGTCCTACGTGACTGAACTGTAGCACTGAAATGAGTGTCTTCATGTGAATGGAGGTTTGTGGTAGGTTAGTTTGATGAAGGATTTGATAACCCAGTGGTCTGATGCTCCAGGAGGAGAAAGAATGGGAATACTTTAATAGAACGAAGGAGCTAAATCGAGGATAGAATCAACAGTATGACCGTGTTTGCCAGATCTATCGCGTATGTGTGTGGGGAGAAACAAATTGTTGGCCATTGTGAGCTGTTCGGCTTCGCGACTCATGACCGAAATGTTGGCGAATGTACTAGCCATTCTCAATTGTGAACATTGAGATCTTTTAGGGTAGTAGCATGTCATTTGAGTTCTCAAACAAGCAAGTATTCAATGGAGAAGTTTCTGCTGTTGATGAATGGTAGGCAACACGGAAGTGATGATTGGCAGTGGAGATTCAGATTTTCAACCACGTTAGTTGAGAATCTCGATGGTAACAGTCAATAGTCAGCAGGTGGCAACTGAACGATGAACAATAGCACAGACATCCGTTTTTTGAACAAAGTGTGTTTAGGAAACGGGAGGTGCATGATATTTGATAATTAAAAGATTTGAGTTTCCTTTAAATCTAGAAATAGAAGAGAGAATTGCTTAGGAGAGTGGTAAGCAGAAGCAAAATTGCAATTCACTCCGCGAGTGTTAGCGGGAGCGATAACGTCTCAATACTTTTGAAGGTGTGCAGAGTGGTCGAAAGAACGGAGGCGATTCTGTCTGTGTAATATCGCGATTATTTTCAGAGGAAACCGACAGCTATAATACTCAGACTTAAGGTGGGTAACCGCGTAAGGCTTCCAAATACTCATACAGACAAGGGTGATCACCATCAACATCATCATCATCGTTCAAGGTTTAATAGCAGGACAAGCCTCACTGACCGCTGCCTCTCCCGAGAGTTACACGTTTATATAAAAAGAGTGAGTATCCAAGGGAACAGGGAGTGGACCTACACAGGCGGGAAAAGATATGAATGTTTCAGTAATCCACCACACAGGGCAGTCTAACTGTACAAACGCACGTGTTTTCAATCATTCTGATTCGATAGAAAATACCAGCACGCTAGCCATTGTTCACGGTTCACTGCCATATCCTTCAGTGTCTCCAGCCAGCTAGGTGACAGGTCTTTCGGACCCCAACCACGAAGGCGTGAGACACCCGCTTTAACCTAAGTTCGCTGTACATTTTATCATTCCACGTTGTCACGTCATCTGTTGGCCTCCACATGGCTTCTTCCATTCCTTGGGAGGAACTCAAAAATAGGGCCACGGTATGGTAGAC
>LUCM01005386.1:26284-38318 GCA_008360955.1 Fasciolopsis buskii
AACTTCACCACCTGATGATGTTGCACACATCCGTCACTGATTTGCACGGTTACTGTCCGCTAGGTGAGAGCGATCGACCCCTACTGATAGATGACTTCTGTGCAGGTAGCCTACCTAAGTACGACCAAGGCTTTGGATATGACCTGCACAGCTTGATTACTTGGTACAAGTTGGTAGTATGAGATTGAATGTTTTTCATGCACTGCTGATGATTCCTAACATGGATGAAACAGCTTTATCGTGAGTAGAGCGATGACATCACATGGTGAATTTTTTCATGATAATACTGAATTGTTGTGCGACATTTTTCTAATGGTTGGTTAAGTTCATTATCCATTGCGGCCCGATTGGCCGATATCCTTGCGTTGCGTTTTATACCTAGTTACGTTGCACCAACATGTCGTGGTCTTGGTGTCTACTTCACAGTACCATCTACCCCGATTTGAAAAAGAGATCGAGAACCCGTCAAAAATCATTTAAAAAACAGTAATTTGAAGAACTCTATGAAAGAGAAAAGATTTCAAGTGCTATAACTAATGGTCATGTCAAAATGCCATATTACCTGCTGTCTCCAACCGTCCCCGGGCAAAGCCCGTGCACCCCAACCCGGAAGTCCATTTGGCTTATGCGATTTAGTTCAGTGATTATGGTTTTCATACCTTTTACCATGCGTTCGATCAACCTTCTGGTCATTATTTGCCTAGAGCAACGGCATACAACAGGGCATTTGTTCTGTGGTCATGCGCATAATATGACCCAACCACCCTAACCTGTTCACATCCAGCGCCTCTTCTAAAAGTGCACCCGACGGCCTAATGCCTTAAGTCTGAAATCCCAGTTACTGAGCAGATTCACCCATCACATTCTACCGATATCAGCAGAGAATGATGCTCAAAACATCAAAGTTCTTTACATGTCTGCTTTCAGCGGCCGTGTTTCTGAGCCACCGTATAAACCCCACCTTTTACCGACAATCAAATGGTACGCCGACGCAGATATCTCAAATCGATGAATATGAGACGCGCATTTTGGTATGCGGAAAGTTACTTCATGCGAAATACAATCCTTTGGTCGGACGCAACTACCCAAGAAACCAGTCCTGTCCACTTCATTCACTTCCTCCCGTGCAAGAGCAACGTTCATTTTCCGAACAATCCAATCTTGCTAATGAATTTTAAACTTCGAAGGCCCAAAATGCATCCCAGACATACCCATACTGTCGTTCCGAAGATCAAGAAAAATTGAGGCTGGTTGTCACATCTGGTCTAATGCTACCTTATATAGTTCCATGCTATTCCAAGTTTTAGGATCATGGTTGTCGTTCCCTCCATCCCACGTGCAGTGAGCTTTAGCGGCTATTGGGTATGTAGCTACCACTACAGTCAGCATGAAACCACGTACGAAAATTGGGTCCTCACTTAGTAGCACAACATCGTCCACATCCGTCAGGCTCGACGACACTGCACCTTGAGGTAGTGCGACAGCTTGCGTGCCTCCATGACCCAACGTGCTACACTGGACGACTTATCTGAAGTCGAAGATCCAATTCTACCTGAAACGTCATTGGGTAGAGGCTTGACGAAGCAGTCTCCTCGTCCTCCCAGTTTTGAGTTGATCTGAGTTGGCAACTCAGTCGGAAAAACGAGTGGAAAACTAATTGATCCAAGTAGATTGGCTTCCACTCAGCTATGCCCCGCTGCCTTGCGGTCAGGTTCTTGTCAGAAGCAAAGGCTTTGGTTGAGAACCCCTAATTGTTCTTCTGCTTAGCGGCTGGACTCCCTAGCAATACCCGTCCACCAATCCCCACGAGTTACATGCCTACAAATAATTCCATACTGCATCGGTCGTCCTGCACGATAATCACGACTGCTGGTCGTCACATCGAACGGAGTAGGTAATGATAAGTGTGCTACTGCTCAGAGCTCCCTCTCTTTTATTCAACCTGTCTCTTCTATTTCCAACCAAATATCTTTGTTCCCTCTGCCTACTCATAGTGTTCCCACTGATAACACGCCCGATACTCGCAACGGTTCGTTTTCAATTATTGTCGTAGGTAATTTACAATCTGCTAGCTCACATTTTCTCAAGCCTCGTCAGCCTCTAAATCTCGATCCCTTCAGTGTGCGCATTGTCATGCAGGCTGGCCAATAGGCGTGTTTAGCTCTGACAGTAGACTCACTTTCAGTTGATGTCTGCTGCGTGAGTAGAACACGAATTCAGGATTCGAGTAGAGTAATGCAACTAACTGCGCCCAATGTCTCTTCAAGGTATTTCATGCACACTTCGGGAGACGAAGCAGCTCAAGCTCTCGATTAACGCGGGATAGGAATAGTGTTAAGCGAGAAGGCCGAAGCAGCCTTTTTAGACTGGATCCCAGTTAACAATCGCATGTGCGCCGTGAGGCTGCAGGGCTCAGTCGGCGACCGGAAGTACAGTAATGTTAAGCACAGTTTATTTGTCATCTCGGCATACACTCCAACAGACTGCAGGATTAACAAGTTCGTAAGCGTGTTGCGAACATTGTACTCCCACATCTATGGTCGCGTGAGGGCATACGGTGAACTGTCAAGTTCATTCGAAACGACTAGCGGCGTTCAACAAGGGTGTCCCATCTCTCCATTCCTGTTAAACTTCATCATGCACGAACTGATGGAAGATGCTTTAGGAGGTCTTCAGAATGTACGAGTCGAACTGGGAAATGGAGGGAAGTTGTGACCTAGATTACGCAGATTAAGTTGTGCTTGTTCGAATCCGCGGACCATGCACAACGCGTACTAGATAGACTCTCGACATCGGTCGCTCGGTTTGGCATGTGCTTTGCAAAATGCTGTTACAGGACTGGACGACAGTAGTCCCGAACTTGATACTGAGTGGAGATGAGCTAACGATTGTCGACCGTTTCACCTACCTTGGTAGTTGCGTGTCGAACGATGGTAGCTCGGCAGTGAAAGTAAACACACGTATATCGAAGGCTCGAGCGGCTTACGCTGGACTGAACCACTTGTGGCGACGGCCTGATATTTCACTGAAGTTGAAGGGTCTTGTGTACTGTGCCGCAGTGCACTCAGTTCCGTTGTACGGTAGCGAGACATGGAGTATGCGTGTGAGAGATGTTCGTCGGTTGGAGGTTTTCGACAGCCGATGTTTACGTAGTATGGCTAGGATTGGATGGAGTGACCGGGTGAGTAATGTAAAGGTCAGGAATCTAATACTAGGTGTCGGTTCCCAGAATACCTTATTTCAGCGTATGAAACTTAGTAGACTACGCTGGCTGGGTCACGTGTTGCGTATGACGAACACTCGTCTAGCTTATAGTGCTCTATTTTGAGTTTCTCCCAAGGAATGGAAGAAGCCATGTGGAGGCCAACAGATGACGTGGCAACGTGGAATGATAAAATGTACAGCGAACTTAGGTTAAAGCGGGTGTCTCACGCCTTCGTGGTTGGGGTCCGAAAGACCTGTCACCTAGCTGGCTGGAGACACTGAAGGATATGGCAGTGAACCGTGAACAATGGCTAGCGTGCTGGTATTTTCTATCGAATCAGAATGATTGAAAACACGTGCGTTTGTACAGTTAGACTGCCCTGTGTGGTGGATTACTGAAACATTCATATCTTTTCCCGCCTGTGTAGGTCCACTCCCTGTTCCCTTGGATACTCACTCTTTTTATATAAACGTGTAACTCTCGGGAAAGGCAGCGGTCAGTGAGGCTTGTCCTGCTATTAAACCTTGAACAATGATGATGATAATAATGATGATGAAGATGAGCAAGTGTTCGTTTCATTATATTCGCATGAATGTTTGTTTTTCGTTATCTTATCGTAATCCTTACTCATGGGGAACTGGATTATCAGATCGTGGTAAGCGCGTTCCGTCGATTTGGTCGTCGAGTGCTGCTTTGAGGTCGAGAAAGATCGTTAGTTTAGGGAAGATATGCTTATTTGCTGAAATTTACCGGACACTGGAGATGTAACCTGTTGGTACGGCTAAAGTAATCTAATCGACCAAGACCTTATCACTGGGAAAATTTTCCTGACACAGGTGCGTTTTCGATTTTTCATTGCATATGTCTTTCATCGAGCGCTGTGATAGATCATTTTATTGGATTGTTTTTATCATCGTACCATGTAATTGTTTCAAGGTGGTTTCTATAGCCTTCTTCGGGGGTTATGCCCTTATAACTGTTTCATGTACCAATGGGACGATTTCTTTTGTTCTCGTTTCAAGAAACTCTCATTGTCCACGGTAAGCCCTATCCTAAATTGGTAACACGATGGTGCCCCATTGCGGGCCACATTGTTAGCATCATATTTCCCCTGCTCGGCCCACGACCATCAGATCTCTCCGGCCCTACCTTTTTGGGTTATCCCTCATTAGAACCCGTACCTTGTTAGTCTCTCCGTCAACCGAGATAAACTTGTGTATACATAGCTACGGAAGTCAAACAGTAATCCAGGTTACTATGGCACGGCGGTCGTGTCACAGCTCATTGATCCAGTTGATTTTATCAAATGAAGTTAAATGTTTCCCTCCATCTAATGCGTCTCGGTTAGTCGATAGGCTGGTCGAAGCAAGTGGCTTTTTGAAATATCATCGCCGGTATATCGAGGATTCGGGACACCCATTGATGATTCATATGAGCAGCACGGTTGAGAATAATACAATTGGAACCAATGAGATATCCTCATTCGACTGGAAATCCTGTATGCAATCCCATCTCCTCTGTACTGTTGTGATATGGTTGATTGGGATTCACAAGTAACTCAGAGGGGACGGATGGATCTTGGATTGTTAGCGATTAGAACGTACGAAGTAATGAAACGTGTTTTAGGGTAATGTATCCGATCGGTAACATCGGAATTCTTTATAAGAACAATTCTTTCTCTCTGCTTGACAGACGTTCACATTGATTTGAGTGTCATCGATCCAAGTTTGCCTCAAATCGACCTGGAACACACAGATGTTGATCCTAGCACATGGCATTGGTTGTTCCCACATCCCAGTTATCTACTACGTCCCTATCGCCCACCTTTACGACCGGGGCCTGATTTGGAACTACCTGAGACCAATGAAGAATTGGAACTGGAGCTGCACAAACAAGAATCATTATTGTATCACTTGCATGAGGAAATCGGGCGGGGTGACACAAGTGCAGAAAAAGAAGCTTTCCTTTGGGAAGTAAGTCATTCATCTTCTGATCATTACTCGTGTGCACTGATAACGGCAATCGATGTTGACCTGTGGATATGTTGCAATCGTGCAAGCCTCCCCAGTATGGTCTTTTTTCCATATAATGAGCTTATTGCATGTTTTTCAATTCATAAGTGCTTAGGTATGTTAAGGTCATCCATGCGTTTCTCGGTTAACATACTTATTAGGCTTCTGTGCCGAAAATTCGCAATCGCACAACTTGGACCACTCCTGTAATCTCTAATGTCGTTTCCTTTCGTCTATAGGTTCAGCGGCTTGTGACAGAGATTCGCCGAAGGAAGCAGCTAGTAGACCCGGACGCAATCCGGGCGGAATTATCCCGACAACAAGCTCAACTGGATCGACTACATCGGGCGATCGCACAGAACTCTGCCGAGCTGGGGGCGGATTTTGTTCCACTTGCTTCTCATACAGATTGTTCTCAACCTAACAGCGGCACATCGGGCTCTGATTCTGGACCAACCCACCGACGGCGGTATGTTTTTGCTGCCATTCTTTTGCTTACTTGCATTAAATCCGAATGTCACTGACTTCGGTGGTAAAATTTAATTGTGAATGTAAACTTATCAGAAGTGGTAATCTTAGATACACTCAGCAATGTTTTCCATTGCTAACTTGAACTAAAACATTTTTGGGATATTTTGAATACTTGAAATCCTCGGCCATTCGCGGTGAATTGTTTCTTGGATCCATTTATTCGTGTTTAAATCCCACGGCGACTGATGACATTCAATGTACAAATCACCGCAGTATTTTTTTGCTTCTCTCACTATGTGGTTTGTCTTATTTCATCTGAGTTCCACTCATCGGCTGCATGAATTTCGTTTCATTTTTTCTGCTGCATTCTACGATACTCAAATACACTCCATAGGTTTTCGAAACCCGACCGTCTCCGCTGAAATGCGAGAGTATTTAGAGCTCCCAGTGAATCCGCGGACGATTGGTGTCTGCTGCATCAAAGAAACACGAATTCGGGATTCGAGTAATGTAATTCAGCTGTACTTAACATCTCATCGGGTTATGTCCTGCGCACCTCAGTAAACGAGACAGCTCGAGCTGCGGATCAGCGTTATGTGAGAGTAGTCCCGTTTCACTAGGCTGAAACGGCTCTTTTAGGCTAGATCCGAATTAACAGTCGTTTCCGTGTCGTGAGACCTGAGGACTAATTAAGCGTTCGGAAAGCGCAGCTTTTTGGTCATTTTGTCATATGAGGTCGTTCTCGTTCATATGAGGCTATCTGACGTTGCAATGGTAGTAGGTCAATTTAATAATCCAGTTAGAAAGTTTAGTGCATCAGAAATTTGTCTATATGGGCCTTGTATCTTATCCGCTCAACGCACAGATAACGAAGATAGACTTTCCTAGTTTTCTAAAGACAATAGTTTACTCCTATCTAGCGTGAGTTTCCCCAGTTCACGTAGCATAAAAATGCGGAGCTGTTAAATCCCTTGTCCATCAAAGGCTGGATTTCTCAGGAGTTGTTTAACCTGAGCAAAAACGCTAGGTCTCAAACTGTGAGGCGCTGAATAGAATATGACAGCATTTACCACCTGAAGTGACGACAGGCCTTTGGGAGGTATCACTTGATCCCCAACGGAATTGGAAGTAGAGTCGAACGTTCTACTGTTAGGGCGGGGTAAATTGGGCGATCGCGACAAACT
The DNA here is from genome assembly GCA_008360955.1 of Fasciolopsis buskii. NCBI lineage: Eukaryota > Metazoa > Platyhelminthes > Trematoda > Plagiorchiida > Fasciolidae > Fasciolopsis > Fasciolopsis buskii. The sequence continues at coordinate 33,157 of LUCM01005386.1, forward strand.
CGCGCCGGTTCTTTTCTGTTAGCCTTGTCTGATCAGCGAATACTGCCGACGGATCATTATATGACTCTTGAGTGGACTTCCATCCACTCCTTTTGATGATTCAAATGCGATTCTTGTGAGCGCAGGTGCCCTGCTTAAGTCACAAACCTGCATGTCCTTTGCCATTTGGAGCGAGGAATTTAGTCCGTTGTCGTGGGGTGTGCCACTGAATGCATTCATCTTCATGAAGGAAACAAATAGTGACTGTAGTAGTCATCGTGGGATCATTTTGAATCCGATAGTTAGAAAGGTTTTAGCTGCGATAATGGCGATTCGAGATAGTCACGTAGAAGAGCAGCAGGCCGGATTTTTCGCAGGTTGAATTTTTATCGATTGGATTTTCACTCTTCGCTAGTTCCTTGACTCGCGCCGCTTAGGATTGTCCGGTCATCATAGTTTTTCTCAACTTGAAAGATGCTCAGTCGACCGGGCAGCGCCATTCAGTGTTCTTCACCTGAATATTGGGTTAGAGAAGTTCAGGAGTTTCTTTCTAGCATTGTGCCCGTACATCTGTAGTCGCTTAAGTGCATATCATGATCTATCATGTTCGTTCGAACCGACCAGCGGAGTCCCACAACGATATCCCATTTCTCCGTTCTTGTTTAACTTCGCTATATACTCGGTGGTGGGGGGGAGTGAGCTGTATGCTCTAGATTATGCCGACGATCTTTTGTGCTTATTCGAATGTACGGAACATGCACACCACGCACTAGACCAATTCGCGAGGACTCTAACTCCGTTCGGCATGTATTTTGTGCCTCCACAGTGTAAAGTGCCGTTACAAGACTAGACGACAGCAGTACTGAACTTGATACTGGATGGAAGAGAACTAACGAGTATCGACCTTTTCGTTTGCCTCGGCGGCAATCTGGCTGAGGATGGTAGCGCGCTGCTGGAGGTGAGCACGCGTGCATGCAAGATTAGAGCTACGTACAGTGGATTAAGGCCATGCAACGCCAACGTGGTATTTCAATTCAGTTGAAAGTTCGTGCATACTGCATCACCGTGCGCTTAGTTTTGTTCTGCGGTCGGAAGACTTGAAGTTTGCGTGCTGAAGATATTCGCCGCTGCGCATTGTCGCTAGGATTGGATGGAGCGATAGACTGATCAGTGTGCAGATTAGGAATCGAGTATTGGGTGCTCGCTCAGAAAATATTCCATTACGCCTTACCAAGCTTAGTTGACTTCATTCGTTGGGCACTTGTGTGGCAAACATTCCCATACCTTACCATACACTATTGTTGCTTCCATGAAATGGTGGTCAAATTGTGACGTGGCAGCATAGAACGAGAAAATGTACACCCAAATTAGGTGTAGTGGATGCTTTGCGTCTTCTTGGCGGATTTGTGAAAGATCCATCAATTAATTGACGGGAAACATTGAGTAGTATCGTGGGAAACCGTGGACAGTGGCGATCTTGTCATTTTCTGTGGAACCAGGATGATTAAAACCTGCGTTTGTGAATCTAAACTGCGTATTCCGTGCGTTGGCTACGAAGACGTTTTCTTCCTCGCACCTGTTGCCTCCCTCCCTGCTCACCTTTCGTATTCATTCTTTATCTAGCAGCTAGTAACCCCGGGAGTAAGTCCGCGTTCATTAGGTTTTCCCTGCTGTTTAGCACTGATCGATGGTGGTATGGTGCTGAAGAGCACGCGAAACCTTTTTGTCGTTGAACTTCTTATCCGGAACTAACGAACAAGCCACACCGGCAGCGCTCTATTGCATGTATTTGGCTAAAATGGCTGCGCACATTTCAGCCGTTTGGCATTCTCAGGTTGTTTTAATACCTGCGACCTACAGTTTTTCTGGGAGAAGGATATCGCAAACAGGCACAATGCACGTAAGTTGTGTGACTCATAACGTAGCCTAGTAGGAATCCCATCAATGCACGTCTTTTCCAACCCAGGTAATGAACGCTAAACTATTCTGAGGCTGCCAAACGATAAGCATGAGCTGACAAACGACGAAGACGATGATATGAAGCGAGATTTGACAAATTGGCTACGTATTGTATTAATCCAACTGCTGCAAGTCCAAATTGCTCCATGTCGTAACCCAAATTGTCCGTGAAATCATTTAATGAACGCTGCTGTAGGCAATCGGGTTCACTGTCGTGTGCTTACGTTCTGTGGGCTTCCATTCGTAAGCGAAACACCCGAAGCCGTCGAGTATGTATTCGCGGCACGGTCGATAGTTGTGTAAGTTTTACTAAGGCAAGCGTGTCGTCTGTTCATGAGCTTCAAGTCGTTATTTTTTATAGCACACATCAAGGATGAGTGCAACGAAAGGGAGCTTCCCCATGATCACCATGGCTGGATACACACGAAGGGGAACCGGAAATCATGACTAAAACTAAGTGGTACAGAACCACATAAGTTTCGAATTAACAAGCACTTATGCTTATTAAATTAAATTTTTAGCTCAAACACTAAGTTTCTGGGTAAAGTGATTCGCATTCGCAGTGTGTTACACACCTAACAAATGCTGTTTTCTCTTTGGCTGATTTTCTTTCACTCTCGTGTGGCGAACGATTGACACCAATCAGTGTTGTGATTTGATTGGTTTCTAATCGGCCAGTAACGTGCTCCCGTTGAACACTCAGTTGTGCACTTATCTTGAATATGTTTCTGAAAAATCCACTCAGTTTCATTGTTCCTCTGGTCTACCAGTTCTTAGCATTAACACAAGGGCAACCTTTTTGCATGTGCAGTGCTCGCTAAGCCCGACACAGTGGGAATAGCATAGACACGTGGAATCTGCTAGGCTGAAGCAGTGAATGAACCTAATTTCATTGTGCATTTGTCGTCCATGTCACCATCGTTTTTCTTTCCCTATTACTACTTCTACAGCTCTGTATGGTTATTCATTTTGCCCTTTTTTGTTATCTCCGTAGTACTAATACTGTGGTTTCCAGCTGAGTTTTGTTTAAAATCATCCAAGGTATTTTTATGGTACTTGATTAGATCAAGTTGCAATGCTCCAGTTGGTCAGTGCTCTCTGTATGGAAGGACCAATAATATTAGCACTGAGATTTTCATCGACAAGCTAAGTAAGGCTCAGCTATTAGCTTCCACATGCAGGTTTCGTCTACCCCGAAGTCTATTTTTCAAATATCATGCGGTGTTATCGAGGATACTTGGAGCTTGTATGCGTCCGTAATTATCAGCCTAGCGACATAGGTGTATGCTATTTGGTACCTCTCCAGTTGATGAATAAAATGACCGCCACGAATTGATAGTTATCTGTGGATTGAATGGACTCGAGCTCGTCCAAAGGCGACCATGAGTAAATGGTCGCAGGCTCGACGGCGTGTCGCCTTTTCGCCCAACAAAGATTTCCCTAATTAAATTTCACAAAAAAAACGCTGGTAATAATTTTATGCGGCGAGATTGATCCGCTACTAAATAGGATCGTGGACCCTTGATATTGGGCGCAGTTGGTTGAATTACTCGAATCCTGAATTCGTACTTCACTCACGCAGAAGACATTCTTCGAAAGTGAGTCCATTGTCAGAGCCAAACACGCCTATTGGCCAACCTGCATGACAATGCGCACACTGAAGGAATCGAGATTTAGAGGCTGACGAGGCTTGAAAACATGTGAGCTAGCAGATTGTAAATTACCTACGACAATAATTGAAAACGAACCGTTGCGAGTATCGGGCGTGTTATCAGGGGGAATACTATGGGTAGACTGAAGGGCCAAAAAGATTTGTTTGGAGACATAAGAGACACCTTGGATAAAAGAAGGCAGTGTCAGGCCATTCATCTTTAGCCGATCGGAATTCCGACTGACCATCCACTGAATACCCCCTAAAAATAAATTCTGATGTCCAAAAGCTCCAGGGGGGATTCAATGAACTCCCTGCTCGGAATCCCATTTGTATCCAGCTCACGGAAGAACCGTGAATAGGAAAGGGGTACTCAGTAAAGGGGAGGAAGAGTATGAAAGTTTTCGCATATGTGGATGAAATCTACACAAAAGGCTATTTTCTTTATTTTTTCGTTCTTCCATCCTTGGTAACTTTTGGTCTATTACGTATATAAAAAATCTACCGGTCAAATACCACTGCAACGCAGCCCTAACTGAGTCAACTTACGTGGTCTCTTAGCAACGAGGAGTGGCCGCAAGGTCTTGCAACGTGTCTGTTGGTTCAGTTTTTCCATAGATTTTCAGGTTATTCGTATATTACATAAACCTTCAGATTTCTAATGCAAAACCGCTAAATGTCATTTATCGATCGTGGCGCTTGAGTGAAATCAGATAGTCATCTACTACTCAAGTCACCGGCAGCGATCTTTAGACTCTAACCCCATTTGATAAGGGCTAACGTTCACTAACACCGGTCTTTTAAACTTAAGCAGCCACCAATGCAACGCAAATACTAAACCAAGTAGACTTCGATCTGCTCTTTTTGTTTCCTCATTCCAGCCTCGTGGGATCTGCCAAGTCCCGTACGGAACCCGTATCGTTGTATTCAGATGAGCTGTGGGAGATCCAGCGCCAAGTGACCATGCTAAAGCGACGTTTAAAGCAGCAAGAAAAAATGGCTACTGTTACTCCTTCCACCGGTGCACCAGGAGGAACTACGACTATGGTCAACTTGGTGACGCGACCCGATGTGATTGTGAGACCATTTGGTGGTGTCCCACTGATCATTCCTACCCTATCGGAGCTCGATGAAGAGGAAGTCCTAAATCTCACACTCCGGTGAGCAAAGTAGGATTCCATCTTAATTGACATTGTTATGTGACGAGTTAGCAGCTCAGTCGGAAAAACGAGTGGAAGAATAATTGATCCAAGTAGATTGGCTTCCACTCAGCTATGCCCCGCTGCCTTGCGGTCAGGTTCTTGTCAGAAGCAAAGGCTTTGGTTGAGAACCCCTAATTGTTCTTCTGCTTAGCGGCTGGACTCCCTAGCAATACCCGTCCACCAATCCCCACGAGTTACATGCCTACAAATAATTCCATACTGCATCGGTCGTCCTGCACGATAATCACGACTGCTGGTCGTCGCATCGAACGGAGTAGGTAATGATAAGTGTGCTACTGCTCAGAGTTCCCTTTCTTTTATTCAACATGTCTCTTCTGTCTCCAACCGAATCTCTTTGTCACTTCTGCCTA
>LUCM01005387.1:0-30337 GCA_008360955.1 Fasciolopsis buskii
AACACAACGTATTTACGTCTAACTCAGGAAAACCTTAAGGTACCCACTCAGTGCCACCATCCTCTTGTAGAGAAAATGGCCCGCCGTTGTCCGAAAACCCAAAGACCTCCTAACTACAAATTTGGAGACTTCGATGTTGAGCGGAATCAAGTCCTAACTACCAAACTGCCTCCTCTCAAACAATCTACTCCATGACAGTCAACATGGCTTTTAAACTGAGGTCTTGCATCAATTTCCAATTCTCCATTTTACTGATTTCTTTCGTTCTTCGACAACGACGGGTTGACTACTGTACCTAATACGATAAAATGAGTTTCCATTTCGTGTTTTTACCAGCTATTCTATTCTCTCTTTGCATTTTTGGGAATCTTAACCTGAATCTCAGTCCACCTTCGGTTTATCTTTGTATATATAACGATACCATCCTGTAGTAGCAGTGAATATTTAGGTCTATGCAGGTTGATTACCCGTTCCTCGGTCATCTGTGACTCTACTTGATTCAACTTCTAATAAGATGAACAGTGATAGTTCACTTAAAGGCAAAATCCTGTGAATCTTGTCCTTCGTTTACTCAGTTTATGTAATTGCCCTCATACACGATGGCACCCTATTTCCCTTCTACGGATAGTAATGCCAGGCTACTCTGCTCATTTGATCCACAGAATCCACTGACGCCATTTATAATGTGAAAGTTGACCTGACTTCTTTTGATTCATGGTACTCATCTTGGTCGAGGTATGCTTTTTGCACAGAAGCTACCTACATGACAGTTAGCTATTTTCTATGTCCAGGTACTTTCACCTTGAACAATCACGCAATTCCAACCCTGAATTATGCTACTCACCCTCTTTTTGGTGCTTCCAAACGGCTTCTTATCAATAGGCAAGAATCCTACACTATTATAGGCCAATCATGCCATTCAGTTTGTCTTATTCAAACACGACATGTGCTGGTGGCTTCAATGAAGCAATCCACCATATGAACCTTTTCTGTTAGATTGCAGCACTTCATGTTAAATTCCAGGTATGCCCAAAATGCGTCCACAGCACTTTTGCATCCCCATACTAGCCGCCCGAGTGTGAACTTTCCACTCCCTGTGTGCTAATCATGTACTCTCTGTCTCTTCCTTTTGAGTATTTGCTTGTTTCATAGTTTACGTTGTCTTCATTAAATCGCGTTAACTTATAGCCGGCTCAATCAGCAGCTTCGTGGATATTTTTCTTGTAAGTCCTATCATCGAATATCTGAAAAAGTGTAGCTTCCAAGCAGCCTCTCTCTTCTTTAACGTTCCCTTGCAGGAAAACGCGCTGCTGACATGATGACAGTTTGTGTTATGTTCGGCATCCATCAACATGGCCGATGCCTTCTGTCCCGCCATCAAAATAAATTTTCTGCTGAACCCGACATGAGGATTCGCGCCCGGATGTCTTTTTAAGACTGCAAAGCTGTTGACCACGACAGTGCAGAGGCTGGCCGGGCGTTATGTGATTTGCATTGCCTATCTGCATTCCGGATGCTCCCCCAACAAATTTGGTTCCACGCTAATCCTTGCGGCGCGATGGACAGCGTTTTGTAGATGCTATCAGAGGAATTCTAGATGCGCGTTTGTACCCTTGGAAATGTTTCTCTCTTGTGACAACCAAATCGAAATTTAATTATTTGAATATAAGTGAAACACGATTACGCTTGGCTGACGCACAGCCATCTTTGCCCTGCTGGCTGCAGATACACATTGGTTGTCTGGTCTGACCGAATTTCGCAGCGACGCTCCCGAGTCCATGAAAGGCTCTATTCTCTGCACCTTTATCTGCTTCCATAAGGATTTTATTTTTTTCGGGTTTTGAACCCAGCCTCTTTATTAATTAGGCAACGAATCCTGGAGACACCCATAATTGTTGATTTTATTATATTCGACCGCAGTTCGTCAGGCATATTTAAAAATGCCTTCCCCCGCCTTTGCAATATTACAAGGCATCCTTCCTACTTTTTGGACTACGTTAACTAGTTTTGAGCAGGTCCTGTTCAATGTTGTTCCAGTTCCTCAGTCTCGCTGTTGCAAAGCCGTTTTGGGAACATCCAAGTTTGATATCTTTATCCACTTCATTCAAGCCCATCAACTTTACTCGAGAACAAACCCTTATCCGGAAAGAGACCGTTGGGGTGCACACAAACGCAAACCCGAAAACGGTTCCATTAATGGAAATCCCCTCAGGCCACTTGGTAATGCTAGGATCCAAGCATCCAAAGCGACCCGCGTAGTTTTCCCCCTGCTACAGGCAAGTGTTGACTTAAGCACCTCATCGTTTTTGCCACAGCTTCATTCTCCGAATAAGTCTGCATATAACCCGAACTTCTATCGCTCTTTTGGTCAGCCGCAAAGACACCGCTTCTTCCCATGGAATTAAAATGCCCGGTATCAACCAAAGCTCCTCCGTCCCATTTGGATACATTGAAGGCTAGTTTTCGTAGGCGAAACTGCGATTACACTTTCAAAGATCAAGGCACTTCTCCTCGGTGGCTCAAAGCGGGCGTTCTCAACCCAGCAATTAAGTTGCTCACATTCTAACACATTTTGTTCTTTGGGTAATTCCGTCGTCAAACTGCTCATATGCCTGGCTCTGCTCGGACCGATGTCCTTCTGCCTGGCTACTCTCTTACGACGACCAACGGTCGCGCAGAGATAATGTCTATGCTGGAAGGAAACCGTAGACTTGCATCACTTAATGTTGAAGAATGCCATCGTGTCTTCGTCTACTTAACATTCTACGTTTTCTGTTGTATCCCCAACGTCAGTTGAGACATCCTTGTTGCCATCCACTTACTCAGGAATTCCCATATATTTTAATCGTCATCCACTAACCACTTCCATACGCAACATCGCGACTCGGTCCTTCTCGAAAACAATATGGGTCTCCCGTTTGCGTTAATCAACTGTCGTTGTATTCTCAGTGAACTCAATCCTTTTAAAAACTGCTGATTCCGCCAGCTTCCATCAGTGAGTTCTGTTCTGCCCAGGACATAGTATAGTGTGGTCTCCCTTGTGGTATACCAATCCCTTATAAGCAGTGGAAGCGACCGCCGTGGGGTCAGCTGTTCTTCCTAGATAAGGCAGTGCCTAGCAGTCTCATTTCTGAAGCATCCCACAATTAAAATTATCCAAGAATCGGTAGGGTATACTACCAAGCTGCTCCACTATGCTGTCCTTATGTACTGTGTTTATCGCTGTCCGTCTCAGACAGAAATGGAGTTGTCTCTCCTACCGGATGCGTTTGACTGCCTTGCCTTCTTCCTATCAGCGTCAAACATTACTGCTTAATACTTCTCTCGCCCTGTAGAATGTTGGTCCACGATTGTGGCATTACCAAACGATGCATCTATTTTGCCAGAATAAACCATGGGATTCGGGTTTACCATGCAACATCACCGGCAACAAGCAATAAAATGATGGATCTCATATTTGTGCACCCCGATCATCACGCCTCGGTTAAAGTTGAAAGTAAGCTCCCACAGAGCCATCACAGGAGAGTTTACGGTAAGATCCAAGATACACGCTTAGCATTCCCAATCACTTTATTCGCACAACTCGCCCACCTCGTCCCAGCTGGAAATCCTACCTCCTCTAGTGCTGCAAATTGACCGGGGAAGCCTTCTCCTAGCGTTCCGATACTGAACATTTACATAAAAAGGACCAAAAAGAAAACTTCGCAACATTACAAATTGAAAGCCAAATATGTCAATTTACAAAGACATACAGTGTAACATATGACCTCTCTAAGTTTATTGTTTGGCGCCGCCTGTCTGATGCTACCTATCATCTAAGTGGATCATTTCTTCGGAAAGAAGATGCTAGAGCGCGGGGACATCAAAATCACCCGAAAAACATTCACAACTGTATAACAAGATTTCATACAGTAATTCTGTGGTAAGATTCCTAATTTTGCCGGATGTCAAGTCCGTTACAGACCCAAAGGCATAGTTGAGACATTCAACGAATATCTCGCCTCTTTCACGGCTTAATCTACAGTCAGCCAGCCGCCGCAACCACATGATAACAATAACTCGATTTCCCCACCATATCGTTCGACGTTAGGACCATTGCACGCAATCTAGCTAGGTTCAAGTCGGGGGCTCTGATGGCTTCCCTCCGGCAGCTGTTGGTAGTAGTATCCTTGGTTTACCGTTATTATTACTTGTCTTCACACTTTCACTAAACTCTGACTTATTTCCGATTGAATAGCAGCATCGTTTAAAAATTCCCTGCCACAGGAAAGGATCTTTACATGACTTATCTAATTATCGTTTACGCATATTTTATGCCACGGGTGATGGAAACGGCAGTCAAAAACTCCATCGTGGACCACCTATTAGTCTCCAACCCCCAGAGCATCAGACAGCGCGGCATCCTTCCGCCCCGTTCCTACCCCAATTTTCACTTTCACTTCTTCAATATTCCAACCAACCTAGCCGATCAGAGCCTGGCATTCTCAAAACGTCTAAGGCTTTTGACTATGCCTCCACCCTCTCCTAATATCTCGTGCCAGCTTTGGCATCACAGACCCCCATCTATTCTTGTTAACGTCACACCAAACACAAAGAGCACGAGTGGTCACCATTGACGGTATTACCTTTATTGTCAGACAGGTAACAAGTGACGTTATGCAGGGTAAATTACTAGGTCCCTTGATAGTATTTACGTGTGTAAAAGACATACTAATTCCAATATCTTATAATATCCTTTTCCCGTCCTGCTGATGACATCAAAGCAGCCCACCTTATTAAGTCCAGTCAGAGCAACGTGTGTCAGCTCGTCTGCTTCGGATGGTCGGTTTATCTGCTGAGTGGTGAACTTCTGTCAAGATAACAGCGATATTCATATGTAAATGCACGCGAACTAAAGGTTCAGTTTTGCTGCGCCACTCTCCAATCACACAGACCCACAATTGGCACACTTGGTCCTAACTACTCGTACTCTCCAAATTCCTCAAGGCAGATAGTTATTCAACTTGTTAGAGCTGTGTGAAAAATAGGTGTGATGTTTATCACAACGAAACTGTCTGGAAACATGTTTTACATTACGAAAAGAAATGTCCACCCACAAATGCAATATGACACCTTGATGTACTTCAAGTTATCCAAGTCATAGAGGATTTCCAGTTGAAGTATTCGGAGGAGCTTCACCGACCAACCGTTGGTTGGTTAACGACTCTAAGATGCAGAGGAAGTCTTTCATTCCTAAAACTGCAGCTCCTTTGGCTGAACTGCCCTAGAATTGACCTGGCGACTTACCATAGGCTGGTGAATAGGCCTTCCCTGTCCACCGACCGACCCGCATTTTTTTTTCGCTAACATACGCTCGCCTATTGAAGACCTCTGTCCTTCTATTCATGAATTTCCCAATACTATTTGGGGTTCCACCAATTTGTTGTTTATTCCAGGCTTTAGAACAAGCTTCTCATCACTGTTAGCTAATGGGGGGGCCAAACCAATGTCATTACTGTCATAAACGCTTACATCAGTATCACCCAGGTCCATTAACTGACCAACACCTACAGCTCAGAACCACGTTTTTGGAGTTAGCCACTGAATTTTAAAACTTATCCTGTTTCCTTTCTCCACTCAAGATCTGCACGACCAAACCCGCATCCGGTAGTTATATTTTTGTACATGTCTGTATGGATTTTCACACTGAAACAGCCCTGAATATATACACATGGATATCCACATATATATACGTGCAGTTACTCGGTTGCTTGGGCCCATTATACCTCGCTTGATATCCCCATCCTTTCTTCCGCGTGCCCAATTTTGCCAGTGGGTAAGTTTGCTACTCTGTCATCTCGGTAACTTCGTCACCCCTTTTACTGTCCATGGCCCGATTCCCCTCTTTTCCAAGTTTTCCTCCATTGCTGGTAGCAATGTTTGGTATACCTTCATACCTCCTTCTCTCCTTCGCATAGCAACCTGTTTTGGCCTCCATTCTTGCGCTCATCCCAAACCTCAAGTGAAGTACCTTCAGACCGCCATCCTTCGACCGTTTTTCTCATTTCAGACCTACGCGCTCGTAATGCTCTCTTTCTAGGCGTCTACCACCCGGATTAAAACCACTATCTTCCCTGTTCCTACACATCAGGTTCCATTAGCAGGCAATTATTTCTAACTCTACAGCTAGACCATAGATTCGCCTGACTGTGGCTGACATGCCTATTATATAGACGGCAAATATCTAAGAAACCATTATAGCTCAGCTCTACCCTTCCGTTTTCGTCATAACTTTAGATATCCCCTCCAACTCCCCATTGGACCTAGTATTCCCGTTACTGCCAACAATTGGAACCCTAATGAAGAAAGCAAAAATGACCCGTTCTCATTTTAAACTGGTTTTGAACAATTTACTCAAAGTATTGCATAAAATTATTTACCTTCTCCTTGATTTTGATGACTCTTCATCTCAGTGAGCAATGGCACAACGGTTTATTATAACTTACATTATTGTTTTGCCCTTTTCCAGGCTTCCAAACGGTTGTTTTTTTGTTTTCTTGGATGCGGAAACCACCGCATTATGTGTCCTCTTGCTTCCGTCTCCATTTTGATGTTGCATTTCAGCTTTTCTTCGCAAGTTTCACCCTGGTCATTGTGGCCAGGTTCAGCAATTTTTTATGTTATCCGTGCTTCACTGTTTTTTCGTGACACGTTAACTCCCTCGATCATCACATAAACTTGTGAATTTCTTAACAATTTGACCATATCTTGAGGTTCGTCACCGTTCTCCGACCGAGGTTTGCCAATTCGATACTCATTGTTGGAATACTTTAACGCTGAGCTCTGCGCTCTGAATTACGTTTATTCCCTGGAAAACTTGCCGAGTCTTTACTGACCCTTCTTTTACTTTTACCGCTGAATCCCACTATCTGGTAAAATACGCCATCACCTAAGGAGCTGGAGCACTGGCCAAATAACAGGAATCAGGTACTCCTCAAATTGTTTCACACGTTGTATTGCCGAATTCCAATCTCGGAAGCGCTTAATACACATTCGCCTTCTTTGTTATGATAATGAATTTGTACGCTACAATTCTGGTGTCTACAGCCTTCCTCCCATGACTCTCGCTTCCGTCATGCGACATTGGACAACTGTCGCAAGAAATAGCGCCGGAACTAAACCACATCGGGGCGGAAGACTCAGCTCCAACCGACTTTGGGTCTTGAATTGCACGCACTGCCAAATTGTTCCCAATTTATCCCACCTCGCTCTGAAAGGAGGGTTCTCCCTTCCTAATAGGAAGCTTTCCATACTGTCCCAACTGACAAAATACACATTTCTCAGGCTCCACTTGCCACATGTACTATTTAAAGGATAATCCAAAGCGTGGTGACAGACGTTCCGTCGAATTATGCCTGATTAATCTTAGCTACCATGGCTTCCTTCAAAGAAAATCATGGTATGCCTGCTCCACTAATTTCCCAAATTTGCTGACAGAGGCTGCGACGAAAGGTAAGTAATTGTGAATTTCCTAATTCTGACTAAGTCGTTCGATCGTTTGGAACACCTGAAGCTCCCACAAAGACTAAAAGTTACTCAGTCCCGAATCCCGAGCCATCTCGGTCCTCATCTTGCATAGCCTGGAGAGACCAACTGGTTGGCATGAAAGTTATTCCACACATGCGCCGTTCGATTACTACCGGGTTTATTTGGGGATCGTATTGGGTCCCTCACCCTGCTTATCTGTTTAATCCAACGCCAAAACATCAGCCACTGAACCTGTGTATAGCAAAGGTGCTCGAATTGTTGAGGAATACCTTGCCGAATATTGAATGAATGACGATGACGGAGTTTGGGGCTTTCGACGACGAGCCACAAGCGCAGAGGTGTGCAGGTGCGCTTTCAATTGGCGAAACCTCAATCGTATTAGATAAATAAAAAGCCGTTGACACATGATTTCTTTTTTGTGCAAGTAGCGTCACTACGCAAAACCGTTCAGGGTGATGAAGTGAAACGACTGCTTTCGAACCATCTAACGAAATGGAAGACACCAGCAGGGCCCGCTGATCTTCCTAGGTTCGTTCAATAAGGTAGCGACGCGTCAGCTCCAGCAGGACCCGACGATAGCCCAGTGAAATTAACACCTGATCTACTGTCCTCCACCAATATGCTGCGGACTGGCCCAACCGAAACAGCAGTAGCGCTTCAAACAGCACGATCTGCGAGGCATGTTCATTGATCTAAGAGCACCTTTTGCGCCTATGTTAGTTATGTTTTCATTGCAACTGACAGGAACGTATGAATAACTTCTGAAAATATACTAATACACGTTGATATGCTCCTCTGGTTCGACCGTCAGGCTTTGCCAAATGCGACTATATCTGCTAGGCACTTACGCGCACTTAATAGCAATAACAATATTATTAATGCATGTGTATCTATTTGAGAGAACCGTGCGCAAGATAAGATCAACGCCGTACAAAGATGATGCGGAGGAAACGCGAACAACAGAAATAAAAAGGGTTAAGGGGATGAGTTTAACCTTGATTTACTCTGGAAGCAAACTTATAAGTGGGAGCAGATGCGGCAAAGCAATACGGAAAATACAAGTAGGTCAGTGAGAAGGCAAGACTAGAAAACTAATTTCACAAAACTGTACAGAATTTCCCGGGATTCTATGAGAGCAGAGAATTACGAGTCATTTCGTGTTTAAGTGCACTACATTCTCGCACCACTGACACAAAACATGGCTGGAGCTCAACGGCGGATGTTCAGATATGGTCGGAATCCCCAAACAACAAGGGCATTGCGCAATGGGCAAAAATATTGAGCTAAGAAGATGAGAAGCAATGACAATACGACTGTTGAATGGATGTAGCAAAAAGCGGGCAGACGCCATGCAAAGGGGATAATTCCGTGGCATTTTGCAGCAATAAACGGCCGAAAAAAGGCTGATGAAGGTGGAGGAAAAGTCGCAAGATTATCTCAAACACTCCAGGGGATATTTCGTGAAGCATTTTTACAGAGAATACCGAACTCCCATCGGTGGTGATTGTATTGACATGAGTTTGACTGTAGGCTGGGCTTGGAGGGGCGCCGGAGAAGAGAAATTTTGAGCAAAATTATCGCTCAAATACACTAGCGAATGGTGTCCCCTAGGTTGTCATTTGTATTGCTGCAGCTTTTGGTCTTAGTCAGCAGTACGGGTGGGGAATGTGAGGAGGTGGGCAAGCCGTTCCGGCGGCAGAGGTAACCGCGATTTTGCCAAATCGCAAAGATCCATCTTAGTATCCAAGGCGATCAGCAGCGTAGTTTGGGTTGCAAGGACAAGCACTCGAGCACCAGCTCTAGCTCACAAGTCCCTATCAGAAGTGTTAAGATAGCAGATTTGGAACTGCCATTCCAGCTGCGGGATCTGAAACACAAAAGAGGGTGGTTTTCCGAATTGGGTGGCATCTTAAGGCTACGGCAACCACTGAACCCTAGACATTACACATGCAATCTAGTGCTTTTATTCCGCACAATTGGCTAACTAAAACAGAACTGTGATAGCAATTTTAGTTGCAGTTGTAAATTTTTGGTTACCGATAACGGCCTATTCAGCCCAGCCAAGCCAGTAAAGAGGATAAGGTGACATGAAAAGCGAGGATTACACAGGCTGAATTTGTGTAAAACAAAAGTGTAATGAGAGCACTGATTCATCAAATAGTTTGCTGACATTTTGATCAGCCCACATTGTACATGGGTTAATGGTTAGTCAACTATGTCAAAGGTAATGAGGGCACATCCGCCACAGTCGAGGAAGGAAGTCAAAAATGTGTTGGTGTGAGCGTGTAAAAAGTGCGATAACGAACGATGAAGCTGAATTCTAAGAATTCCAGGTGGTGAGCACAGTAAAGACTCGGTCATGCGCTAGAGTTCTAAGCTATGTTCATATGACTCATCTAGTCCAGCCTTGTCTTGGATCAGGTTAAGTAAGAGCGAGACATCCAGAAACTCTTTCAGCTGGGCTTTGAACCCAGCTACATTTGGGCACAGTCGCAGGGAACTGAGGAGTTTATTCCAGTTTAGAACAAACAACTGCGAATAATTTTGGCGTGATCGATAGTCGAGTCGGGGGTAGTCTTAACCAGTAATACTTTCTACTAAGAAGATGCCAGGGACTACAAATGTCGTGTGTGACGTTTGTAGTAAAGTGGACAATATTACGGAAAAGATGAAAGAGAAGTTCCAGGTTTGATTTATCAGGAATAGGCGAGGAACTAGGACGCTCCCCTGAATGACCCCACTGGTAATAGCACACGGCTGAGAAAACAACCATTATTATTGACTACCTGAAAGCGATCGGAGAGATAAGATGATAGCCAAGATAAGAGGGGAACTCTTACCTCATGATTCCTAATTTTGACCGGGAGTCGGGAGCGGGGAACCATGATTAAGCGCTGTTGACATATCTAAGACGATTATGTGCTTCGACTGGTGGGACTCAACACACTGGGTGTCTAGGTTTAAGTTAAACTGACAGGTGAGGCAAGGTTGGCAATTCAGGAAGCCGTGTTGAGAGAAGTTGGTACGATTATGAGTAGTAAGAAACTGCACCAACTGTTCTTTAAAAACTAAAACTAGGATGTGGTTAATAGAACGCAAGTTTTTAGGATCACGCATAAGACCATTTTGCGGCGCGGAATAACGATGGTGGTCCTCCGTTGTTACCGGAAAGTAGCGCCAGACATGGAGAGCGAGAGAAAAATTCAGAAGGAGCACAGAAAGATCTGGGCTAGCGGTGCGAAATAGGACTCCTGGGGTGCCATCAGCCCCTGTCTGTAGGATGACATGGCAATTATTATCATTGTCATGATGCAAGCAACGTCGAACGAAATGGAGGATAATATAACCAAAGTCAGAATTTTGCAGACTGTCATTAATTGGATTAGAGTGGAAATATATATTGAGTGCTTCTACGATGTCCGCATGGGACTCTATGCTTAGGCCATTGAATATGATGAACCTTGGAATGGCTGACGTTTTGGGCTGCGAGCGAGCTTTGAAAATGTGGGAAGCCTTACAAACTGGGTTAGGTGACCATAGAACTAGCATTTCCTGCTTTTTTAGCCTTAGTTCGGACTCCATAAGAAATACTTGTTGCAAGCAGCTGAGCTCCATTAAGAGCGAAAAGTCCCCCTTTTTGTTGAAAATTTTTTGATCCTTCAAAATTTTTGTCTGGAGCTGACAAACTTTACTAGGTTCCTTTGATTTATCCTGAGTAATCGGATTAGACAGGCGATTAATAGTAGAAAGAAATTTGGCGTAAAGGACGTTCACCGCTCTCTGCGGGTCAGGCGATAAAAAGAAGCTGGACCAATCAGGGGTTCGCAGAGCGTCAGGGGTTTCGTCCCAACGAGTCGACATATAGACGGAGACAGTATGGTGGACACACATGGGTGAGGAAGGCTTGCTACCGAGAGGAAAGCAACACGTTACCATTTTGTGGTCACTCCCAGGGAAGAGTTTCAGCACTGCAACCTTAACATTAGGAGTGCTCTGCGTAAAAACTAGGTACAAGATTATGGAACCTTGTGGGAGTGGTCACATGCTGAGTCCCTCCTTCAGCGTGCGTTTCAGAGGCAGTGTAAGTTAGGTAGAACGGATAAAGAGGACCAGCAAATTTTAGGGTCATTGAAGTCACCTGAAATTATCTTACGGCTTAAGCGGAAACCGGAAAGATAACCAAAGGCTTAGCTGAAGCGAGAGATATCAGAACTAATCGAGTTTGGTGGTCGGTATGCACATCTTATGTGGACTGGGAGCCCTGAAAGTTGTATCAGAAGCCCTGGGGTGTCAGGGTAGAGTCGAGCTGTGGGTGACAATGAAAAGACGCTTTCCGCGGCTACTTTTCGTAGGCTAGGCAACCGCTTCCTCTACGGTTTGGTTCATTGTTATGGTAGGACATGTAGCCTGCCAACGAAAACGACGGAGTGGGGCTGTCGTCCGTTAGCCAAGTCTCCGTTATCACGATAATATTGTGAGAGTTTTCAGCTGCTAACAATCTTAGCTCCTTTACTTTATGAGTCAGTGAGCGGGGGTTCCAGAGGAGTAGGAAAACTGGCTGGAACATTTACGTTCACAAGATATCCAAGAGGTGGGTTCGGTAAGAGTTAAATAATCAGCGGATACATGAGAGGTTCGAATAGTACGTAGCTGTTATGAGGGAGTAAATCTAGTATAGTCAAGTATGTTGTCCATGTTAAGGGACTTTGGAACTGAAAAGCAGGGAGATAAAATAAGTTTGGGAGTTAATCGGCGAGTTTTCAGAGGGTACCGGAATGGGGGATATGGTGTCAGTGAGGGTAGAACAGTGTTATGTGGTCGACTGCTGACCTCGTCAAGGCGGAACTGACAATCTAGGGGAACGGTGTGAAAGAAGCTTTGGAAAATTCCGAAGAAAAAACGGGTTAGCAGATACGTGCATGCGGTTTTCGGGTGGACTTCACCTTTGGAACTCGCAGAAGTGAGGAGAGCAGCTTTTGGTGGTTGTGGCATTTGAGGTAAGCGATGACCAAGAGTGGGTTAGAGAGAGGCCTCATGATAGGTTGTGGATCAAAAGTAGAAACACAACTATCTAGAGTTTGCCAGGTTTTCTGGGAAGCCAGAGCTAAATCTTGCGAAATTATGGGGATAGTGGTAGTTGGGATGAAGATTTGGGGTACAGAATTAGGGAAAGATCGTTGAAGTGGCGGTAATACAACTGAATAAGGTTGACTAGTAGGTGGGTTAAAGTAAGGAGAATAAGCGGCGGGCTCCACGTATGGAGTGGCATCGGTATCGCATGGGAAGGTAGAAACCGTGTTATCGACGGAGGGTGGAGGCGTAAAAACAGTGTGTCATGTACTTCGTGATTTTAAGCGCCCGTTAGTTGTCTGCCGTGCATTTTTGGGCCGTCCGACTTGACAAAGCTCATTCCGGGATGGCTTACTGCAGTTGAATGTGTCGTAGGTGCCAGGCATTCGAGGTTAACGGGGACATTGGCCTACTAGATTAATAGGGTAGCCATTGGTGTGAGCGGTTTTGTGGTTAATTGGATAAGTGAATGGTGTGCTTCCTGTGGGATTGAGCTCATTAAAGCTGGGTGCCGTTCTGTTGTTTGACAGAAGGACGAGGAAGTGCTGGAAGGCGTATATGGGATGGGGCATATGCCGAGCGATTGTTATTGGCCTGAGATGACATGTGTGTGACGGCAATCACCTGCGTGATTATACCGTCAGTGCTGCCAGCTTGGGGTACCGCAGTTGGAACATTTAAGCGAGCACATTTACGGGGTGGTTGTACGAGAGAAGGGGAGTGTTTCATCCAGCTCTACCGGTATTGGTTGCGACCAACAAAGATGATAGCCAGAGATTACCGCTTTCGCGGCGGATAAACGTGAAGGTGGAGTGCCACCAACGTCGGTGGATATATTCTCAGATGCATAGAAAGCTCAGTGGGGTACGCACAAAAGAGGGGATTGTGTAAACTGTTTAACGGTGTAGTTTTTGAGGGGTGTTGAGTAATCACTGCCCTTAAGTGGGTTCGCATTATTGCTCCCAGGGAACGGGATAGTGGGAGAGGTGGTGTGTTGATGTCTCTCGCAGGAAGAAGCTAGGTTATTTGAAGCCACGGCAGTAGGCCCTGCATTCCATCCGTCAGAAAGAACCCTTAATGGCAGCGTAATGGTCGGAGAGGAAATGCCCCACACAACCGAAGTCTTGCCGACTTGAGAAGTTGTGGTGAACCTCTGTGAACGTTATTTCTCTCTGAAAAGGAGTTTTATCAGTAAAGATTTTGACATTTTTATAAGGCGTGTAGTTGGCAATGATTACCTTGTTTGTCATAAACTCCTCAGCAGATAGTTCATCACGAATTTGAAACAGAATTGGACAATTACTTTAGGAGAATTTTCCTGCAGCCTAGATCACAGACAAGGGTGGTGGGTCACACTGCTTGCGTTGAGTATGGTAGATTAGATCAGTGGCATTCAGAGGCGGTCGAGTATATTAAAGACAACAGTGTTCTTCGCATTTGCAATGTGTTTGAGGGCTTCTTTAGTTACCGAATCAAAAAGTGTCCTGTTGTAGCGAGATTGATGGCAGTAGTGTCATTGGATGGATAAATTAGGCTGGCTAACGGATGCAGTCTCAATGACAAATCTTCAATCTGTTGAACCTTGATTTCTAGGTTCTTCATTCCGTTTTGGACGTCCAGAACTTCAGAATCAGGCTGATTATATGGGTTGACAAATGAGAATGAACATGCTTTAGTTGGAATCAGGGGTTTTAACTGGCTCCAAACGAGAGCTCATCTGGGAACTTCACCTTCTTTAATTTGACGCAATTTGTTGCATTCTAGTTAACTGAAAATTTCTTGCTTCTTTATTTATGTTTTTATCCGACATCAGGACGCTTTCCAAGCCTATACCTAATGATATTGATAATGATCATAGCTTGGGTTTCCATTGGTGCACTGGATTTTCTTTTCCTTTCGTTCTACTGCCTGAATGAGACTACTCTGCGGATATCTGATACAGTCAATCGTCACCGTGAATTAGGACGGTTTCTGGAGCTACAGTTCAGTTTCCTTTTGTAATCTATGTTAATGAAACCAGACCTTTATTTCTTGTACACTGACATTTGTCTAGCATCCTCAGAGAAGTGTCTGTTTGGCTTAATAAAAGTCCAGAGACTCCTTAGTTTCTCCAAAATACAGGTTAGCTACACTAAATCCGTTCCTTTTGATGACCAGTCGTCTCACATAGATATTTTCTCTATTTTTGTTTCATTATAGGTTGGATGGTAACCAGGGCTTGATGTCGGCGGTATGCTTTTTGTGCACATATTTTCCACCTGTAAGCAGTATCGTAGAATTTGTGACGCAGTCTTTTCTCTCGTCGGCCTCTTTCCAAACTGTCCTACGCATTGCTTTGACGATTTAGGTGCTATCCAAAGTATGCAAATTTTATTTTGAGCTAATTGAACTGTGGGTCTACAACATGCATCACCCGGATCCAAATGCGTGTTTTGGTAGCCCTGATTCGTTTACCCCTTCCTTCTCTTTCGCTCTTTAACTGGTTTCCCTGTTTATCATATCCCTTCTCTTTTGTCTTACCCGGTTATGGTGACCTTCTATTTTGCTTCATCTAGCATGTGCCTTAGCTTTGCGTCACTTCGAACTAGCCACCATTTTGTGTGGCAAGGACCCAGCAGCCCATACGATAAGTTGCAAACATGTTTACCGTATCTTTGTAGGATTTTCAGCTCACTTTAAAGGTTCCTCAACAGCACGGTGCGCACCAGGTGATTCCCGTTTGTTATTATTTATTCCGCTCACTTTTGCTCGCATGCCATTAGAAGTCTCCTATGATTCATATGTTTGCACCCTATGAAACTGAACGCAGAATTTCTGAGCTGTCCCTGAGAAATAATTTATTACCATTAATTTAACTTCTGAGGTGTTTAGGACTCTTACTGTAAGCAGCTCGCGGTTAGATGCCACGCTTTTTGCAACGTAATTACGTCTATTATTTTAGCTTTGGAGCCTGGAAAGCTTCAGTAAGAACAGCATACTGAGACGTGTGTGTTTATGGAGCAAACCGATGCGGAAAATGTTTAAACAATCGATAGGCAAATTAGGTACCATTTAGTTGCCGCCAGTTTTGAACTAGCAGAAGATGCCTCACCTTATATCTTGCCTATGGTCGGGGTATTCTTGCTGGGCAGGGATGTCTTACTCGTCTTTGCCGGTCAGCCAGGTCTCAAGTTGGAGCCATCCAGCTGGATCATTCCACCTTGGCTTCTATCTTACTTATGGAGATGGCGCCTACGTTTCCCATAGAAAAAGCCGCTCTACTGAGCACTCTGCATAGAAAACTGATTTCGGTCTGCGGACCCTGGCCTCATAAGTGTTGTTTCCGCTACCTGATGCAGGTGTACAACTTCGTCTGCCTCAGCCCCAAAGCTACCTCTGTTTCTGCCTAACCCATTTTACCCCTTGTTAGTAACCCTGCGGCGTACTCAAGACTAGTATCTCTGGGCAGATTCTGCCAGATTGTTTGAAGCATTGGCTCATGCCTTTGTTCACGAGGTGACTACGGTAGGACTTCTTTAGCAACTTGGGTTTTGGCATCTCTGCTTTCCTATTTGCCAAGAGTACGTCCTTATACTTAGCCTTATGAGTTTTCTTGCCTCCCACTTAGTTTACTGAAGTCTAGTTTTTCGCATTGGAATACGGAGTCTACATTCTAACGACTTACAGAAATGCAGTGAGCTTTCCGCCCTCCCTCTATTAAATATCCTGACAGGTCTATTAAATTGTGGTTTCTAGCAGTTGTATCAATCCAAGCAGAGCTACCGAAAAACATTACGCGTTTCGCAGGCTCTTAGTGGACAGCTAATGGAGAATCAATCAATGGCAAGCATCAGTGGTTAATCGAAACACACCAGTGGACGCAACGACGGCTTCAACTGAAGTCGTATAAAGCAGGTAGACGGATCAATCGGAGCAGGGTGAGAGGGACGAGGAGCAGCCAGAGGTTCCCACTGACATGGAAGAAGAGTGACGAGGATGACGCTTGACGGGTAGGAAGATTAAAATTTGGATATACTGCGAGGCGGAACAGAACATTCGAGGGAATTAATGCAAATGGCAGATGAGGAAAATCCTATCAAAACCAACTTTTGGTAAAAATTCACCAGATGGCTGTCGTACAAGCGGCTTTGACCTTTCATGCTATGCACGTTTTGTTTGGTTGAATGTTTTTCTTTTTCTTCTCACTCAGCGAATTTTACGCTGACGCTTTCTTCCTATTGTGATACTCGTATACAGAAAAAGCCCACCTCTTGAATTAGCAAATTATAGACTCATCAGCCATATTCCGAATATCTGTAGAATCACGGTGTGCTTGATTGAAAAAGCGGCTTACGACATATCTTGTGGACCACGAAATTGTCATCACTGGCCCACATGGCTTTCTTCAGAAGAACTCTTGTGCTATATGCATGACTGATTGCCCAGATAAAATCGTAAAGGCTGCTAACGCCGGAAAGTCGGCGATAGTAGTCTATTTGGATGTGGCAAAAGCTTTTGGCACAGTATCCATTTGTAAGCTGATTAACAAAATCAAATCCTATGAAGTCACCGACCATATACTTTCATGGTTCACATCATAGCTTTCTTCCAGGAATCTTCATTTCTTACTCTCCTTAAGCAAATAGCTTAGGCTCATCGGAATCACATTCGTTAGTGACGAATCCAGAAGGACCCAGGTCGGCACCTTGAATTCCTTCTTTCTCAACACCCGTCGATATCTCTCCGTCCATTTTAGACACTTCGGATCTCCAAATAAAACTCCTTGAACAGAGTCCAGTATGGGTTTTTCTTCCCTCAGTAGGAATTTACATTTACCGCACCTACTGGGCCCGGCCATTTCTCGTGCCTCTTACAGTGCACTGGAATCCGTGATTTATGCACTGCGAATTTAGTCAGTCCCTACTGCATTTGTGTTTTCCAGCTCGTTCCGCATCAATATTTACTTCCGTTGTCCGTCCACAAAAAGCGGTTCACTTCTTTTGCTGATGAGCGCCGACGATCCACACGCTAGATCAGCCTGTTTACCCATTCATACACACCAAAATACCCGGATTGCCGACAACATCATCCAGCACCCTTATGTTTTGGGTTGAGCTGCATATTCCGGTACTTTCCTTTTCTCAACCTCTCTAAGGATGATCACTAGTAAATCCTCGACTGGAAGCCGGATCAGAAAGCCGCTCATTTTTTTCCTTTCAAAGCCGTTCACTTCTGCTTGGAGGTAAATATTTATTTCATACTCAGGCTACCCCGGTTTCGACTCGTTTGAGATTATCCACTCTTGGAAAACTAATGTCTCGCTTGCCATACCTACACCATATTCGCATTTCCTCCCTCAATTCCCGGGTATACCAGCGTTATCACAACGGTGCACGGCGCGATCATATGCACCGTTTTGGCCTGAACACACCGGGTGGGCAGCTTGGATGCAGCGGTGTTCAAGTGCGGCTAGGTTGGCAGATTACACCTGCTGCTTCAGTAAGTAAACGGTTGAGTGGCCAGCTCAGCCAGTCAGCCTAATCCACTGGCACCTTTTTGGGAAACAGCCCTCCGCTCACCATGTTCACGTGCAGTATTTTGCACTGGATTTCTATTGCTCTTTTCCGCATTTTGTTCGTCAAAACCGTACACAGCGGAGTCACAGGGGAAGCTTATTTGGCATCTGGTACGGGCCGACGATCCACATGCATCTTAACTTTCTTCAGCAAAATGGCAGAGGACCATCTGTTCACACACGACTTCATTCTGGTACGCAAAATTTCGCAAAAGACTACTGCTTCTGGCAGCTGTTCTTCACAAGATTCTACTAAACATTGCTTCATTCGAGTCCGGTTCCCTTTCATTTTCCAAATCCACCCACGACATTTTGCGTAGCTTAAGTTCACGACATCAAAACTACTCAAAATTTACCTCATGAATCAGACAAAGGACCACCTATTTTATATCCGATATCACCACCACCAACTACCCAGCGGACTGTTTCCTCAATATTCGGACTTTTGTTGCCAGTGTCCGTTCAATATACTGCTCCCCAGACTACGCATTCCGCCATAGACTGTCCCCGAATTTCCCATTCCTTGGTTCATTGCGTATTTCCTTGTCACACGATATCCATTCTGCCAAGTGTAATTCGTGATCATTCCCAAAATTCAGGAATTACACCACCTTAAGGGACTTTATGGTGGGGCTATCGATTCATTTCGGTCTGCTGCGCGGATAAGACAGATTGGTTGGTCAGCACTTGGTCAGCTCCAACCACTAGCACTGTTGTGTTCAACAGCACTCTAGCTGCCAGGTACACGTGCACCATTTTGTGCCGGCTTCCCCTTGCCTCTTCTCAAAATTCTTATGCTAACTCATGCAAAACGGACTCACGAAGGATAGTAATTTTATTGGCATCTGATATAAACTGACTTTCAAAAAGCATCTTGACATTCGAAAACAGTAGAGGACTGTCATGTCCGGTCTGTGGAATTTGGCAATAGACCGACGAGCTTGGTAACAATTCGCCATACGAGCCCACCAGACGTTGCCTCTTTTGATTCTGATTCTTCCTCTTCTTTTCCAAACCCATTTTTATCTCTGGGCCAAGCTGAAATTCATGAACTCAAAATTGCTCAAAAAACCTCATGTATTGTTCTTACGATTGCAAAATTCCCACCCTGTGTCGCTGGTTTCCTTGCTCAACGGACCGTGCTTTCAGTTATTTTGCGTTATATACCGCCTTTTTGATATCCAGTCCGGTGTTCGTTCATCCCTTCCGTTATCACATCCATATTGATCCTCATCTTTACTATATACCTCTCTTGATTTTTGAGGATCCCGGCCAACAGGCGGTGACAGCCATTGCCTTCCAGCCATAATTTGCGCCCACGATACGCACCTTTGACGCATTCAAACATGGTATCACTGGCAGTACAGAACTGGAAATCCGTCACAGAAAAATTTTTGCGAATCATTATCTAGCGTTGATTGAAATCTTGAAAGCTCATGCCTAGAAAATCACTATTATGATCTTGTGAGTGAAAACATATTGCATTGTGTGTTTGTTTCTGTTTTTCTTGTCTGCGCTGTGCCTTCTTTGCATAATTTTGATCTTGCCATGCGCATGCCTCTATCAAATCGAGAAATAAACGTCATTATTATTATCATTACTAAGTGGCACTGAAGAGAAGTTCCCGTTGAATTCATATCCACCGCGCGGAAATTCGTCGCCAATTATGCTTTTGCCATAAATATATGACCTGACACACGTATTACCAGCTATTGTATAGATCACCCACTATTTGCAAACGAGTGCATTTTCCCCCTATTTCCCCAGTGTCTGCGCACATCGTGGTCTTGCTAACCGCATGTTTTGGCATTGTCCAAGGAATTCAGTATCATCATTATTATTATATACGCAAGGAAGTAAAACGGGGACGAGCTGCCCGATCCCATTCAATTCACCAGACACGGAATGTGCCTACCAACGTATATCTCCGGCCAGCTTGCAAGATTTCACCGGCGTGTGGCAAACAGTGGTCTCGGGAAGTCTGTTCCACTGCTGAAAACCCGATTCACGACGAACCGGGCTGTCAACTTTGGCCTAGGTCAGCTCATCTGCAGCTTCATGCTATGTCTCGCAAAGCCATGTATGGGCGCCAACTGCGAGATTGCTAGCCCTTATGTCTGTTAGGTCCTTAGAGGTGATGAATGTTCCTACTAGGCTCACTCTACCTCGCCTAAGTTCCATCGAGCAGAGGCTCAGGAAATGCAGTACTTTTGTGGCCTTTCGGGCCCTGCGTGAATCACGTGCGCATTTCTGTACAGTGATGTGAGCGCTGATTTTGAGTTTTGATGCTCACACGTTTCAATTTACTTGTGCTTGTTTATTAATTATCTTTCTAACCACCTGTTGTAGAATTTTCGTATCAATTGCGTTTTTCTTTTTGGTCTTCGGATTTGGCTACGCAGTATCCGAACGCTGTTTACACTCATTGTTTGCCCAGCTCAACTCGGCTCCGTGAAAAACAGGCATTGCCTCAGTAACCTGCTGTTCTACATGGATGAATTAACTGGAAGATTCGATGAGTGTATGCAAGATGAAATGTGTTGTTGCGGAAACGGTTAAAGGTATGATTCAGAGAACCGCCGGCCACTCCTAATGAAGTCAGAATAATTCGGTATCTCGGGTATACATACCAAAAGATGAAAGCGTCTCTTTAATGGGGAGCACTTTACTTCAGGTTGGGGGTACGTTCTCAGCCGCGCTTGAAGTCCCAAGCGGTGTCCCGCCACGACCGGATCAAGGGCCAGTCATGCTCCTGCTCTGCATAATCTGGCTAGCCTCCGCCCTAAAATCACCCAAATTTTCCCTCGCTAACGGTGTGCGGGTGGTAGAGTTTGCTGGCACAGAACACCTCAGGAGGCACATACGAGTTGTCAGAAATTGGGCTGACAAGTGATGCCCGCCTCTAAAAGAGAGCAAAGGTCATTTGTTATCCCGAAGCCCTGGGCACCCCATAGTGTCACATGACGAGGAGACATTTACTGTAGACCTCGTTAGCGAGGTAGGTAAGCTAGGGCTAATCACCAAGTCAGACGCTGAATAGTTGTAGCGGTGTGCCGCGGCAACCCAAAAAGCGAGGGGTGAACTATTGGGAGCAGTGCCAGCAGGTTTTCATATGCCCGTGACCCATGGAATTCTGTGTGCATTCTTGGTCCTCCTTCTTCAAAAGGGACGTTTCTTGGCTCGAACAAGTGTGCCGATTGGTAACGAGAATGGTTGAGGGACAGAGTGAAAAGCCATACGATCAGCGATCCTACAAAATACATCTTTCGTTGTTTGACAGGCGACATAGGAGGGACTTGATGGAGACCTCTAAGACTGTGAATGGCTCCTCAGCTGATAGACCGGACGGCTTCCATCGGCATGAAATAGCCTCTTGCACTCGTGGCCATAAGAATAATTCTGTAAAAATACGATCGAAACCATTAGTTAGATTGCACCTAACCAGTAAAAGGGTTGTGAATATATGGAACTAACGACAAGGAGACTGTCGGATCGAAGCTGAAATAACATCTGTACCAACGTAATGCATTAAAGGACAAAGTGTGGTGAGATTTCCTGATATGAACTGCGAATGCTTGCGACACGTGATGCCTCTCGCCGTCAGAATTAGATGAGGCAATCTCTATTTATTTCGACCAGGGAGACCCACTGAATGTGGCGTGCAACAGGTGGATTCCAAACCGAAGTGCATATCAACGAAATAATTCGGATCAGTGCAATGTCGCAGGCAAAACATGCGATGCGAAAACAGAATTGCACTGAAACCTGAACTCAAGCATGTGCCTTTCAGAAGAAAGACCTGTGGACTTCGCACAGTTTTGGAAGCCAAAGAAATTCGCCGACAACAAGCTGATCTACATGCTCTTTTGGACGCTGCGGTCACCTGTGTCATGTACAAACTGAGCTGAATCGGACTGTCTGACCTCGGGTTGTTCGTGTACGAGGTTGTCCCCCGTCCGGCCAGGTGTCGCGTGCTGTTCCCCGTTGGTTTGACAAAGTGTTTGTCAGCTTCCACATTGTATTTCATTATGTGAGTCTTCATACAAGATTATACTATTAGTTGGCGTCACTTTCGCCAGGTTTTTTTACTCCCCTCCCCCTTAGCCGGTCAGCTCCGTGAGGATATATTTCTGCTTTATATTCCTTTTTTGTATCTAACACGCATCCCATGTTCTGATCGTCGCATTTCCAAATCTGGCAATGGGCACATCGTGCTTTTTGGCTACGTCGATGGCCGTCACGGATACTGCTTTCTAGCAAGGAGTTCCCCAGAGTCGACTCGGCTGACGGTTGAGAAGCGTCCGAATCACGATCTAGCCCTGCTGCCGAGTCTCCTCTCCACATTTTTCGCACTGTTCGGAGAAGGCCTGGCTCGCATGATTCTCGGGTGAAACACTTCTAGATCCGACGAAAGTGCAGATTATGGTGTCCGCAGAATACTCAAAACCGTGTTAGGATTCACGGACCAGGCCAGATCGGTGTTACAACGGGCGTACGGACTAAAAGAAGTGACAAGTATCCTGGGGAATAACGACTTTGCAGACAGAGCCGAACTGAAACAAGCTGTTGCTGAGTTATTGAACGTCGGCAAAGCGGCGAAGTAGACCTATTCGTCGGGGTTTTCAGACAGTAGGCGTCCCCATGTCCAATGGAGTCACTTGTGGGTTGCTGTCCCGATCACGTGCGCATCTGATTCCCGCTTTGAGTTGAAAAATAACTGATCCAAGTGGATGGGATTCCACTCAGCTATACCTCGCTGCCTTGCGGTCAGGTTCTTGTCAGAACCAAAGGATTTAGTTGAGGACCCTAATCGTTCTTCTGCTCAGCGGCCGGACTCCCTAACATCATAGTCATAAACGTTCAGCAATAAAAAGCAAGACAAACTTCACTGAACGCTGCCTTTTTTCCAAAGTGACAGGTTTCTATAAAATAAATAAATATTCCAGGGGAACAGGGAATGGACTCACACAGGTTGAATCAGAAAAGATGCCGCTGCAGCCAACACACGGAACACAGTCTAAATGTGCAGAAGCACTCTTTCAATAATTCTGATTCGATAGAAAATGACAACACGATCGCCACTGTTCACGGTTCACTGCTATATCCTTCCGTGTCTCCAGCCAGCTAGGTGACGGGTCTTCCGGACCCAAACCACGGACATGTACGACACTTTCTTTACCTAGGTTCGCGGTACATTTCTTATTCAACGTTGCCACGTCATCTGCTGACTTCCACGTAGCTCTATACACTCCGTGGGAGGAACCGAAAATAGGGCATTGTGTGGTAGATGAGTGTTCGCCATATGCAACACGTGACCCAACCAACGCAGCCCACTAAGTTTCATACGTTGCAATGAGCCATTCTGGGAACCAACACCAAGAATTATATTCTTGACCTTGACATTATTCACCCGGTCATTCCATTCAATCCTAGCCCTACTGCGTAGACATCGGTAACCGAAAACCTCCAACTGACGGACATCTACCACATGCATACTACATGTCTCAGAACCATACAACAGGACTGAGCTGAGCGCATTGCGGCACAGTACACACGACTTTTCAACTTCAGTGAAATATCAGGCCGACGTCACAAGTGCTTCAGTCCAGCGTAAGCTGCTCGTGCTTTCGATATGCGCAGGTTCACCTCTACTGCCGTGCTACCATCGTTCGACACGCAGCTACCAAGGTAGGTGAAACGGTCTACAATCACTAGTTCCTCTCCGCTCAGCAACAAGTTCGGCACTGCTGTTGTCCAGTCCTGCAACAGCACTTTGCACTTTGAAAGTGCAAAGCACATGCCGAACCGACCGACCGACCGATCTCGAGAGTCTACCTAATGTCCGTTGTGCATGGTCCGCAGACTCGAAAATGCACACAATGTCATCTGCGTAATATAGGTCGCACAGCCTCCCTCCATTTCCCAGTTCGGTTGATACATCCTGAACACCACCAAAAGCCTTTCCCATCACTTTGTCCATGACAAATTTGAACAGGAACAAGGCGATGGGACACCCTTGTCGAACGCCACTAGTCGTTTCGAATGAACTTGATGGTTCACCGTATACCCTCACGGGACTATAGGTATTCAAGTACAATCCTCGCAACAAGTTTGCGAACTTCGTTGGCATACTCTTTCGGTGGAGAGCACTGAATAGTGCTAGTCCATCCACGAGGTCGAACGCACCTTTCAAGTCGAGAAAGACTACGATCGTAGAGCGGCGGTGCGCGTGGCGCGTTTCCAGTATCTGTCGGAGAGTGAATATTTGGTCGATGCAACCTCGACCTGGCCGAAATCCGGCCTGCTGTTCGCGCATAGTTCGATTCGACGTACGTGGTCCAGTATGATCTACAGTTCTGGACAGAGTCACGCCAACGGTAGATTACTGCGATGTGGTCGGTCTCACTCAGACCACCTGTCGAGTTGGAGCGTCATGTCGCCATGTGACGCGAACTGTATCGGAAATTCGTACCAGATGGTAATAGGTAACTGTCTGCACAAGATCGGAGAAGTCTTTCCCTGTTATTTGTTCGATGAGCAGACAAGACATACTGCCCACCTAAACAGGATTCCGTTGCAATCAGTTTTCCAACTTGTGCATTAAAATCATCTGCTGCTAGCAGAGTGTCACAACCTTTGCTCTTCCGAACAAGGGTGACGAGGTCATCATGAAACTGGTGTTTTTACATGTCAGTACTGCAGTCTGTTGGAGCGTATGCCGAGGTGACAAATAAGCTGCGCTTAACACTAATATCCTTCCGGACGTCGACTGACCCCTGCAGTCTCACGGCGCACAAGCGACTTTTGAATGGAATCCAGTCTAAAAGGGGTGCTTCAGCCTTCTCATTCAAAACTATTCGTAAACTGCGTTGCCCCACAGCTTGAGCCGCTTCGTCTCCTGAATTGTGCAGGAAATATCTTGGTAAGACATTAGGCGCAGTTAGTTGAATTACTCTACTCGAACCCTGGATTCGTGTTTCACTCACGCAGCAGACATCAATCGAAAGTGAGTCTACTGTCAGAGCTGAACACGTCTGTTGGCCGGCCTTTGTGAGAGCGCGCACATTGAAGGAACCGAGATTCAGAGGCTGACGGCATGTGGGAAAACGTAAACTGGCAGACTGAAAACTACTTACTACGCCATTTGACAGTGAACCGTTGCCAGTGTCGGGCGTGTTATCAGTGGGAACACTATGGGCAGGCAGAAGGGGCAAGGAGATTGGGTTGGAGACAGAAAAGATAGGTTGAATAAAAGAGAGGCAACTCCGAGCCGTAGCATACTTATTACTACCCACCCCGTTCGATGCAATGAGCAGTGCGATGGTGATTATTCTGTGCGACGACCGATGCAGTATGGAATCATTTGTAGGCCTGTAGTTCATGGGGATCGATGGACAGTCTAAGCTTACGTTGAAAGTCTTGAAGGCTGGCACTACAATGAACTCTAGGTAGCCTGTTATGCCCACTTACTCCGACGAATGCGCTCCAGCTGCCAGCCGACAAAGAATCTTTCCCAATCATTATCATCGTCGTTCAGTGTTCAGCAGCAGGGCAATCTACCCCCTGACCGCCACCTTTCTGTCAGAGTTACATTTCGCTGTAGAAGAAATAAATGAACAAACTGGAAAGTAAGTGGACCTGTTGGAGTCGTTCTCAGTTTCATACAATTTCCCCTTGTTCACCAACCAGGCCTTCATGGTTTGAATGCCAGTCAGCCTTCCATTATCGCGGAAGCTTATATTAGACTCCCTCACGTCTTTCACCACTATGATCAGAGGAGCTTCAAGTCCGACTGCCTCTGTTCAATAATTTCCGTCTTTGACCTTCGTGTAGCCAGACTTTGATCATTCCCCAAGCAGTCCGCGTTCTTTTGGGACAAAGCTGACCGTGTCTGAACAGTGTTCTAAATGAGGCGTAAAGATGGTCTTATACCAATGAATAAATATCTTCAATTTGACATGACAGCGCTAACTATAATACAAGAAACTCTCCTCTAGCCTTCCGTACAACTGCAACACACTGGTCAGCTCAAATCCGACATAACTCGAACTCTCAGGTTATTCAAATTGCTCACCACATCTGTTGTAAGTAGACCATCTTCCTGTACTGTTGAAAGGGCTTCCATGCTTCCTAAAAGCAGGTGACGTCTCTCCGCGTTTAGCCATAAATTCTACTTTTTGCCTAGTTTATGGTCGAGATGATATCCCCACCTAGAGCAAAACGTCCAGTAGACCCAACAACCTAAGAGGCTGCACAGTCATTTACGTGGATCGACTACTGAACTCTGAGGTAACTTATTAGTAATCGCCTCTAAGCTCAAATTGGCTAACCCAAGTCGGGCATAAAATAGCCTGACATTAAAAAGTCACCCATTTCAACACCTCGCCACCCATACCAAAGGCTCTCAGCTTGTTCAGCAGCAGGCGCTGGTTTACCAGATTACATGCCTTGCTGAAGTCGAAATAATGTACCCTAACTGACCTACCCTCATCTAATTTGCGAGTTGCTTCATCTAAGAAGCATGAAATATTCGTAGGACTACTTATTGTTCAGAAAACCTTGGTGTGGATGGCTCAGCACGGAGTGTTGTACCAGTTGCAGAAAATTGACTTTTTAGTGCGTTCCAATACGTTGCGGAACACATCTCTCGAACTCAGGGATCTGCAATTTCTTATTGCCGACCGTGAGATACCTTGGTGGATACCAACTACAGCTGCAATTTCCCAGTCCTACGATAGTTATCCTTGCTGTAGAGTTTCCAAGTATAACCGGCGGGTCGACTTCGCTAACCAGTCGCCCACCGGACTCATAATAGGCAGGTAAATCTTGACAAAGACCCCCATTATCATCGTTATCGTTCAGCTTTAAGCAGCAAGGCAAGCGCCTCTGTCTGCTGCCTTTTTCAGAGTTATAAAAGATGAAAGAGTAGATGTACATGCGGACAGCTTTTTTACACGTACTGGATAAGGCTGGGAGATGCGATGCGGCGTTCAGGTTGTTTTGGGTATGAAGAAGTTAGCCTTAGTTTTGGCCTCGGTTGGTGCTTCCTTCCTTCCTGATTGGGGCTCGAAAGATGACGATTATTGTTTGCCGGAGACGCTGAGAGATAAAGCTCAGAGCCGAAGTTTGGTGGCGCACTTGCTCTATGGTCTGTCGATAGAACTCATCCCTCTTAAATATACACTGGAAACAACAACAAAATCACGAAAAGTATTCGGTGAAAAGACAAAAAACGACTAGTTTGTCGTTGTTTATTATTTTCGCCCTTTTTCCCATGTCCTGCGCAGTTTGCTTGTTGTTGCGTTAGCATCACGCTTGTTTTCAAGCCGGTGTAAAGTACATGAGCGGGACATGGATGGATCTACACAGGACGGCAAGATAAATGAAATCCGTCAGCCAACAAACAGAATTCAGTCTAACCGCACTGGAACACTTTTTTAATCATTCTGATTCGACAGAAAATGATAACACGATGGTTACAGTTTACGGTTCTCCGCCGTATCACCCATTATCTCGAGCTAGCTGGTCGGCGGATCCTTGGACCTCAACCATGACGACTTGAGACATCTATTTTATCTAAGGTCGTTATGCATTCACTCTTCCCACGTTGCTACGACATTTATCGACCTCCGCGTGGCGTCTTCATGGAAGGGGCGGAGAATAGGACACGGTATGGTAGACGAGTGTTTGCCGTACACAACACAGTCCAACCAACGAAGTCTACTAAGCCTGGTGCGCTAAGATAAAATGTCCCCAAAATCGGCACCCAATGTTAGATTCCTAACTTGCGTGTTGCTCGCGCAACACTGCGTAGACATCGATGATGGAAAACTTTAAAGAGGCAAACATCTTCGACACGCTAATTACACGTCTCGCACCCATACAACAGGACTGAGAACACTGCGGCACAGTACACACGACCTTTGAACTTTAGTGAAAAGTTAGACCGACGCTGCAAGTGCTTCAGACCATCGTTCGCCTCCCGAGTTTTGGATGTGTGATGACCTCCACTGCTGTGCTACATCCTTTGTCAGACGTTTGCCTAGGCACTTGAAATGGTTTACTATCGTTACTTCCTTTCCGTCGACTAACACGTTCAGCGCTTCTGTCGTCCAGTTTTGTAACAGCACTCTACATTTCGAAGTTGCAGAGTGCATGCCGAATGAAGCTACGGTCCTCGCTAGCCTTCCTGGTGCAAGTTGCGCATGTCCCATAGGTTGAAAAGGGCATACAATGTCATCAGTGTAATCTAGGTTACAGGGCTTTTCTCCGTTTGCCACCTCGACTGCTGCATCCCAGAGATCTAAAGCATCTTCCATTTACTGGTAGTTGACGAATTTAAACCGAGTGACGAAATTAGACACCCTTATTGCAACTAGCTGATTGTTTTGGATGAACTTGTTAGTTCACCGTATGCCAGTATGCGATCACTTGTATCCAAGTACGGTGCTCGTAGTGTTGACGAACATTTCGGACTTACCCTTCTCGTGGAACGCAGTAAATAACGCCGTTCGGTTGACATTTCGAAGGCACCTTTCATTTCGAGTTTAGTTCAGTTCAATTTGTGCAGTCATTGACTTTGCATCAACGTGCTCTGAATTCGGTTTCTACCTCACCTCACCGTCTGCTCAAAGAAAAACGGCCGAAGAATAGGGATGACTGAGGGTGAAATATTAGGCTGGAGAATTCTACAGAAGAAAGGTTTTAAATGCAAGAAGGCCAATAATAATAACATTGAGCGATATCACCTATCATCTCCAACCATCGCTTCGGGAGATCCCGAGAACATCACCCGGGGCCAGTCAACCGGTTTTTCCCATGTCATTGACGGGTCACCTCGAATCATCTTCCAACCATTACCTGTCTTAAATAACGGTGCACAATGATGTAGCCGTTCTGTGAGCATGCACAAGTAGTGCCCCTATCGCAACCCCATGAGTTACACGCCTACAAATAATTCCATACTGCATCGGTCGTCGCGCAGGATAATCAGGATCGCGCTGCCCATTGCATCGAGCGGGGTGGGCAGTGATAAGTATGCTACTGCTCAGAGTTCCCTCTCTTTTATTCAACCTGTCTCTTCTGTCTCCAACCCAATCTGTTTGCCCCTTCTGCCTATCCATAGTATCTCCATTGATAACACATCCGATACTCCCAACAGTTTATTGTCAAGTATTGTAGTAAGTGGTTTTCAACCTATTAGCTCACATTTTCTCAAGCCTCGTCAGCCTCTGAATCTGGGTTCCTTCAATGTGCGCACTTTAGTGCAGGCTGGCCAACAGGCGTGTTTGGCTCTGACAGTTGACTCACTTTCGATTGATGTCTGCTGTGTGAGTGAAACATGAATTCAGGATTCGAGTAGAGTAACTCAACCAACTGCGCCAAACGTCTCGTCAGGATATTTTCTTCGCACTTCAGGAGACGAAGCAGCTCAAGCTGTGGGTCAACGTGGTGTAGGAATAGTCTTGAGTGAGAAGGCTGAAGCAGCCCTTTTAGATTGGATCCCAGTCAACAGTCGCCTGTGTGCCATGAGACTGCAGGGATCAGTTGGCGTCCGAAAGGATAGTAGTGTTAGGCGTAGTTTATTTGTAATCTCGGCATACGCTCCAACAGACTGCAGCATTGATATGGAGAAAGACGAGTTTTACGATAACCTCGTCACTCTTGTTCGGAAGAACAAACGCTCTGGCATTGTAGTGGTAGCAGGTGACTTTAATGCACAAGTTGGAAAACTGAGTGCATCGGAGTCCTGTTTAGGCGGGCGATGCGCCTTGCCTGCACAGTAAACAGACAGCGGAGAAAGAATTCTCCAATTCTGTGCAGATAATCATTTGTTCCTATCTAGTACGAATTTCCGACACAGTTCGCGTCGCACTGCGACATGGCGCTCTAACTCGACAGGTACTCTGAGTCAGATTGACCATATCGCATTTAGCTACCGTTGGCGCGGTTCTGTCCAGAACTGTAGATCATACTGGACCACGTACGTCGGATCGGACCATGCGTTAGTTTTTTTTAATGAGATTTTTGCTGCAGCTGAATGGCCATCGACGCAGGCCACAAATCCGATTGGCTGTCGAACGTTTGTCTGATTCGGCTGTTCGCAACAGCTACGAACAGAAACTGTCCGAGGAACTAAGAACTTCGACGAGCAGCAATGTAGACGATCAGTGGGATCAAATTAAG
>LUCM01005387.1:42307-124754 GCA_008360955.1 Fasciolopsis buskii
AATATATATATATATATATATATATATATATATATATATATATATATATATTGCGCTGAACCTTCTTCAGTTGGTTGAATACGAGCTGTCGCAGCGTGGCCGTTACTAATCAGCCACGAATAACCGTACTTAGATTAAGCTGTAGAACGATCAAACGATTCGAGCGTTGCGTCAATAGTCTGGGCGTCCTTTTTCACCGAGAAGCTTGACGTCCGTGTTTTCAGGCACACACAACGCGAAATTTGACAGGCAAATGTACACACCACCCTAGCAAGCGATGGAAGTCTAGTGGTATTAACTAGGTGACGGTACACGGCCTATTTGGTTCCGCGGATGCGCATTCTACATGCGTACCCGCATATGTTATTTTGTCACGAAACTTGCTAGAGTTCCTTCAGATATTAACATAGCATGATTTAGTGGGTTTTTATGACATGCTTGAAGCATCAGTGCACCGAAAAGGATACGTTTCATAGCCGTTCGGGGGCGCACTACCCGAGGGTGGGGTTGGGGACCGGCAAGGTTGGGCGTGAAATTTCGATTGGCATAAAACCACATAAGATCTCATTAGAATTGGGAGTCCGTGAGATGCGCACTGGATTTGGTGGCATAGCTGCTGTGTTTGAAGTCTTTTTTTCATCCGCCTATTTTTCATTGTTTTTGTTTGCCCCTTATACTTCTCATTGTCTGTTTGTCAATTTGAGCGATCTGCATCGTCACAATCACAAGTAGCCTACGGCGGCATCCTTGGGATTTATTTAATCACATTATATCCATCTTTCATTTTCAGCTTCAATCAGGCCCATTTTGCTTGCACGCTCCTCTCGATGCAGAAACCCATATCCGTGGTTATCGTCGAAGCGCACAATGAGGTGAACTTAAATGCCTAAGCATTTCTAACGTTCTTTTTTTAGGCGCTCTCGTATATCTATAGACTTATCGGATCAAAGCGGATTCCGTTCTCGGGACTGAAACTTTTGCATTTAGATTCGCATCCGGATCTCGGCGTACCGGACATAAAAGCATGTGAAATTCGACAAGACCCGGAAAAGTTACTTCGGTATTTACCCACCCATTGGCACTTGCATTATTGAAACGTTTTGTAGCAAAGTTAGCATCGAGAATTGGATCATGCCCATGATCTATGCAGGTCATATAGACCACGTCATTTGGTTACATCCGCCGTGGTCCGAACAGTTGGTGGATCGCAAACCCACATGCTACACGGTTGGAGAAAGCAAGGAGACAAAATTGCTAGGGTAAGTCGGTAGTTTCGTCCGATATTTTTCTTATCCAGCTTTTTGTATGCAATGTTACTGTGGCCGACAAGTCTCACATTTTTTCGTGGTGTCAGCATAAAGTTTATCGAAAACAAGAATTCTAATTGAGTAGATTAAAATTCCGGACCATAAACTGTGCGGTTGAAACACCAAAGATATTTTAACTCTACTCTTTTTCATGATCGACTTTTGCAAGAAGGCTAGAATAACCGCGTCATACAAGCGTGAACCCCTATTCAGCGTGGTGGCCTTTTTTCTCTTCGGATTCATTCCTGCTGCAGTTCTGCTCAATTATTACTAGTCGTCTATCTCACTTTTGACTAGATTTTGTTGTAAGGTATCACCCAGAACCGGAACGCATCAAGACAGAATAAATGCTTATTTAGAGAAGATTGATCGCTTTCGTTGTTGCGGATAGCTAAAAGAAAACAGCAGCAAGCGTTGTTTTCAAAATGGCAGAGCCCAGTTTCTTGTCCTACTTTGGAGAACGATAAACCAACTTGCTGACGCCATTACGTTCCCGTGTTTACTGTTTAAACGACGTTGTGCAGTCTGAATAACGACTTCAAGTCCACACCACCCCAATTGGGTTCCAGGATTCAACGCTTATACGGCTTTTAGTTGTTAGTCGGCAAACATCCACTGTCAGAAAACAGGCTCAGCAACATTTTACTCCAGTTTGTATCACATTCACAGAACACTTTTAAAAGGTGGACGCTGATCACGAACATTCCCAGCTGAATGTACTGCTGAACTATTTATTGTAGTTTTTTTCATTTCGGACAGACGCTGCGGTTTCGTCAGATTGGTACGAACGAACCGCTATTGCGTTGTACATTTTAAGTGCCTACCGAACTCCTGGAAGTATGTGAAACGCATCAGATTACAGTCGTAATCCACGCAAGTGGTCGGCTTCAATCTTGTTCTGGACTAAGCCATATCGCTTCTGTTGCAGCAAAGGCGGTCTTGTCCCATGACTAAATCGAAACGGATAATTTTAGGATTAGAATCCAGTGATTGGAGCGTCTGCAGTTCGTACTTTTAACGAGTAACGGACGAACAATGTACCGAATAAAAGTGTCTTCTACCGTTTGAATGACAGGATTCCAATCAAGAAGAATACCCCAAAATTTATATTACCAGACGAGTACGGTTACTAAGACCATAGCACGCACTAGGTTTGCTCTTTACATGGATTGGTGTAATGCCTAAAGAAAAATCAAATTGTTTATGAAATGTACGTTGGATTTTTTCCCTAAAATAACAAATAGACAGCGTTTGTTTTAACAATGGCCACTCCTACACGAACGTCCAATACCCAGCGCACATAACTGACGAGTCGGCGAGTCGTCGGTGTTGGGTGCAACCTGCTCGTTGGTGGGTCTGCTTTTTGATGCGAGTTAAAATAACGGACACCTAAGTCGCTGTCAAACGTGGCGGCTCTTCGGATAGAATTTCAAGTTTAAAACAGTCTATTCACATCGTCAGTTGAAGTTATAGAAACGGTTTATTGTACCATAGTTTCCATGAATCCTGGTGAAAAAGTGAATATTAAATGTAGATGCGACCGTTCCTTTGGCGCCTGGTCAGGTTCTGTTATTATTGAGACGTCCAAATGCGGAAACGCCTCCTGTGAACTCCATTTCCGTGCACCATCAGGGTCTCAGGGTTAATCCTTGTTTGATATAAAGTTTTGAAGCGTGGCGACTGAGAAGGAAAGCACAATTCTTAGAATCT
The DNA here is from genome assembly GCA_008360955.1 of Fasciolopsis buskii. Taxonomy (NCBI): domain Eukaryota; kingdom Metazoa; phylum Platyhelminthes; class Trematoda; order Plagiorchiida; family Fasciolidae; genus Fasciolopsis; species Fasciolopsis buskii. The sequence continues at coordinate 45,325 of LUCM01005387.1, forward strand.
TGTTCCAGTTTGTCGTAATTTGTCCTGAGAAGGAAATGATTGTATGAAGAGAAAGTATTATGCTTTTTTAACCTTTTGACTTTCCTGACTAATCAAATGGTCATAGATGTAAGTTTCACAACGAGGACCGCTATCAGTTCCAGGCTCCTAGATGGGGAAGATGTCGACGATATAAAGATTCAATCCAGTGATATTTGCCCTCAAATTTCATGACGTTGAGCGCCTGAACACCGCCGGTTTTGTTAGTCGCTATGGCTAGCTTTCAGAGGCTGGTGAAATTCACTCACTGTATTGAGTTTATGATTTGTTTTATGACATGCTAGGAATATGAATGTAGTCGAAGGGGGCATGTCTCATGGCTACTGGGATCCACTGCCAGAGTGAGAGTAGTATCCGTGACCCTGAAATCTGGAATGGCACAAAGTCTCAGTAGGTCACATGTGGTAACGGGTCATGCGGCAGCAAGTTGCCGTCTGCCACCAAAGCGATCGGCGGTGCTGGGATTCGAACCTCTGACATTTTTTATGCTTAGTCCACTGGATCACTGTGAATGCCCTCCTAACCTCCCTAATTCTGTGCTTGTTTTCAATTCGCTGCGAGTCCACCGTAAATCGAGGTTGTAAAACCCAACCAATTCATTTTACGACAAACCCGCAGTGACCTTGAAAACAAACAACCCTGTGTACGGATCTAACGCTATCGGGGCTGTGATGAAAAAGGAAAGCAGTGCGACAATGACAAAAGGAATAAAACAATTCACCGCATATGTCAGCTCTTCCAAAATCCTCCTTTACGTCACCGATATTTCACCTATTGTATGGTTCGCCCTCGGATCGAAATAAGTGTTGCCTTATGAAACTACCCTGAGTCTTTGCTTTGAAAGCTTGATTTGCGAAGCGATACGGTGAAGTCAGACGCCTGCTGACTGCTAGAGGCTGGTGATCAGTATTCCAGTTCATATGCCTTTTCATCAGATCAGCTTAGATGTCAAAACTCCCGATGTTTCCAGTAGAGAGGAAAATCTCTGTGATCTTACGGAATCTCAGGTCATACCGGTCACGTCACACCATCCTTGACATTTTTTGGTGTTTTTCAGAGATAAAGTCAGCATGGCGAGAATTTGTCACGTCCCGAACATTGTCGCTACTCGTCTTCGGCCTCTTATTTGGTGAGCTTGAGCACACATCATTAACAGCTTTTGTTCTCTTCTCCGCAGCAAGATAATGCTCCGGATATCCCCACCTCTATGCTTTCGCGTCTGACAAGGATCAAATTCTGAGGTCTTGAAATAGGAGGCTGCTTCAGTTTTCTTAAGCTGAATTACTGCCTGATCTGTGTTTAGCATTAGTATTTTTCACGTGACAGCATTCATTCTCTCGAAGTAAGATCACACGTTTCACATCATCTCTCCGACGTAAGGATCAATACAACAGAGTCAAACTAAACATGTTTCCGGCTTGCGATTAGAACGAATTAGTTTGTCGCTTGTTACCATATACTGGCTGAGTTTTCTTCTCATTATCCAGGATGGATATCCCAGAACCCTATGTCTACGATGACGCGGTATTCTGTTCCGAAGAGGATATGACATCCGCCGTCAAATTTGGCCTGACCGTGGCACCAATACATGAGACAAACACGTTGTGTAAAGTGTGCACAGATATTGTTTGTGTTCTGCTCAATCAACCGTTCATTTTGGATATCGATCTGGACACTTTCTCCACACAAAATCCTTTCGTGGATCGATTCACCAAGGAACAGGTATTCTTCAGTCAAATTTGCTAACTCTGTGATTGCTGATATGGTTGACTTAGAGACGCTTACTGACAAACTTGATTTTTCCATTCAGATTCGCTAATGATGGCCCGTTTTGTTGTTTTTTCTATAACATACTCTATGCATGGGTGTACTGGAAGAAGCATACCTCATGGCCGCTAGGATCCAACTACACAGGGAGGAGGTTATGGGAAACTAGCCATCGTGACCTTAAAACTGGGCATGGCCTAGAACCATATGTGATTTCATTAGATCAAGTGTGGTCGGAATTGGATTGGTCCCTCCCATTGTATTCTTCAGCTGTTAACTTTTTCAATGCATTTAAATTATGGGGACCGCGTATTTGTTCTTTCAGTTTTTCGCGGTGATTTCAACAAGGATTGAGAAACTTGCCGAGATTATGTTTCCATGGGCTTATTCACCATGTGATATCAACGCTGAATTCACTATTAAGAAGCCGTGGGAGCACTGTGTAACTGTTTTATCCTTGTTAATAGTCATCCGCAGTGCATATCCACCTCACCCGAACTAAGACGAGAATCCCCCGGGACAAACGGTTTTCAGTCAAACACCTCATCCATTATGTTACCAGGCAGGTTGTCAACGATTTGTTAAACTTCACCATATGATGTTGCATCTATCCGTGTGTGACTTGCATGGCCACGGGCTGCTGGAGCACAGCAATCCACTCCTACCGATATACTGCTTTTCTGGGTATCCTATGCATGATGAACCCTTTTGATATGGCATACAAGAAAGAAACAGCTGTATAGTGCTTTCATGTTTTCTTAATGGTCAGTTGGGTGTTCATATCACATGGCGAATAAATTCATGAAAACTTGCCGTTGTTTGCGAATGTGAACAGTACTATTGTGCCTTCAGTAGATGTTTGGACTTCGTTCAAAGCCATAATAAGGACATTTTACTGTACGCTGGAAAAGTGAATGCAGTGTCCAGGCAATGTCCGTAGATTTTGGAGTCCACTGTAATGATTGGGAATAGTGAGCCGAGAACCACAAGCTTCAATCTTGGAGGGGCCGTGGATCACAGAAGGCCTCAATTCTCCAAACCATAAAACACTTCGTTTTTGCTTATGACTAAATGCGATTGGTTTTCAATTCACTACTTCCAGCCATTAGGTCTACTCTTCTTTAGTATCCGATCTTAACAGCTATTTCGCAACAGTAGCGCTCTTAGAATCAAACAAATCTGGGGTAGAAAACATAAAAGAAAAAAAGCTATCAGTTTGGAAAAAACTGCGTAGATGAAAAAGCATTTCGAATGCAACTATGTGTCTGATCGCAACGTTTGACTATCGCTTCTAATATCCAAAAGCATTCTCAAAAGTTCAGCCATCCTACTGAACAAAATGAGCTATTCCCGGGTTTTTCACCTCTCCGGTCTACCTTGGACCAATAATCTTTGCCCATGCTTAAGCTGTTATCAACTTGGGCTTACGACGCACATCGAGTTCCTCTCTGAGGATGTGCAACATTCGAATTACTTTCGTTTGTTTGTATCGAGTCGTCACCCTAGGCTCCCTTCGCTGTCTTTCAGTCTTATCTATTGTGTTCCCACCGTATTGGGTTAGTACTGCGGCTATATCTTATCGTTCTTTCCAAATTTAGCGGTCATTTCTCTGTCGAATAAGTGAATTGATCTAACTTTCGCAGCCTACAGTACGTTCGAAAACCCGTGGACGTGATTGCTTTTATCTTCTACTTCCTTCATTAATGAAACAACAATGTAAATCAATTTTTAGGAGGGGGGCCGCGGCCAACAGAGGGTTACCAAATGCGGAAGTTGACTGGTGGTGAGGGGATTCGAACCTGCGACCTTCATGTCCAAACACCATGGCCTTATCTGCTTGGCCACCGCCGGCCATTTTCGAACATCTGGATTAGTCTCGTGCCTCAAAGAGTAAGGCACATGCGGTACTTAAAGGTGAATCCCATTTTAATTTGGGTTCGAACCCCATCAGGATCAGTGACTTCTCCCATTTGACTGTATGCTGCGTTTTTGAGGCTATCAAACAGAGGAGCACGAGCATGCGAAAAAGCACTTGATAGCGTTGGAGGTGTTTTTACCAAACATCAATTCGCTTCCAAATAACCGTTTTAGCAATGTATAGTCTGTTTAACTACATTTTACATTCGATCTTTGTTGGACACAAGGATAGCGTATCCGTTACATTATCAGGGAGAATCGGCAGACTATAATTTTGGTGAGGAGTGGGATTAGATGATAAGCAGTTCTGAATTTGAACAATGCGAATAGAGCCGAAACTCGGTGTAAGTGTGGGCATTTATTTGATTTGCCATTTATTTTATCCCACTTCCCACTAGTGCGTCAAATGACATCCTTAACTGGAGTTGGACGGTAGACCAATCCCACAGTAAAAAAAGAAAACGAAAAATTACAGCAACTGCTGGGATGACAGATGATTTCGAGTGCAGGGGCACGACTGAATGCGCCACCTAACCAGATCACCCTGATGTCTCCAAACATAGGATGCGACCCCAAGGTCTCGGGAGCTTACTTGGGATGTTGTACTTTTTCGCTACATCATGGGCTTCCGAACTCCACCTGTCTCCTGTCCTACACAATAGCCCAAATCGAAACAGTCGACCATGTCCAAAAGCATTAACCGGATCCGTTAACTTATTAAGATTCAATACCTCGATCGATTGAACCCTAACGCCTAAACGGAGTTACCTATAAAATTTTATCGCCATATTCTAACGAAACTAGAGAAATGCCGACGCTCAAATGTCGAGAGTTTTCGTATATATATATATATATATATATATATATATATATATATATATAACATATCTATGGTGTCCCTGTTTTTGACTGTGGAAAACTCATTATCCGTATAATATGTAACATTGGCGTTGAGGAATACTTGGGGCCTATTTAGGTTCTCACTCGGAAGGACAACGTCGTCTGGGCATTCTAAGTTAAAACGATTGCTGTCCGATTAAATATCAGTTCACTTTGTCTTAACGCGGTCCTAAAAGGTGCTCTGGTAATCGTATCAGTAAGAGTTGATGAGAAAGTAAGCAACACTGGTACACCGTACTGATATTGATGAATTTGGGTGAATGATCGCTATAAATACAACCTCGCTTGTCTGTTTTTTATAGGGAATTCCATAAAGGAATAAATTTCTATGGCATTCTGTTCATTAAGAGGCAGCGCCACGAAACTGACCTCAAATTCGCGAATGCATTAACATCCTTCCACCTTCATTTAGTTTTATCTTTAAATTTCAGATGGAACTCATTAATCGCCTTTACGCCCCTCCGCCTCCACTGGATATTCCTGTGAGTGTGCCGGAACAGAGGAATCCTGCCGTCGTCCTCGCACACGGAATGGCCTGTGCGCGTGTTCTGAACGCGGCGAGACGTCGCCAACTGACCCGTCTGTTACAATGGCTCCAAGCTTTAGAGATAGGCAGTTTACCACCAACTGAAGCGTTCACAATTTGGCCACAAGAATTAGCTGATTTGTGCAGTCTCGTATTGTCTGTGGGCACCGGAAAACTAGAACCAAGTGCTCTAAGTGCCACAGAAGAGACATTGCGATTGGCCTGCAATCGTCTGTCAGATGGTACAGAGTTGCCGCCAGTCTCATTGTGTTCCGATGAGCAGTACGTGAAAACTACACTGGGTTAGTGTTTGCTTTCTTTGTTTCCTTATTCGTCGCTGTACTGATGCTAATTTATATTATATAAATATACACATGCATATATATATATATATATATATATATATATATATATATATATATGTACTGCCTACACTTGGTATCTAATCCGGTGACATTCTGCCCTCGTTTCAGGTAATTTGTAGACATGAACAGACGTTCGTTTTCACCATTGTTGACCACGAATTGAGCCAAACGGACATCGGTATATGTGAAAGTGTTAACCGCTTGATAATTACTGAGCTTCATTGTTTCAGAACGAAGAATATGTCCATGTAATTCATAATCAAGAATATGTGGATAGTGGACATTTAAGGTGGTTACGTAGAATGGCGATAAAATGTTGTTTTAAGATGAGCCCAACATGAAATTTGCGAACGAGGGAAAGCTGTACCACGACCGTATATGAATTGATAATGTCTAGAGGGCAGTCCTTCAGAAAAGAGATAGTCCAAAGGTGGAAACCGCCCTCCCTAACTAATTGAAACAATTTCCCTCAAAATCGAGTTAGTTGAGTTCGCTTTTTGCCGCACCAGGTATTTGTAGCAATAGCTACGATTACATGTCTTTGGAACTCGATAGGGAACTTTGGCCACCTTTGGACTGAAGAAGAAATTACAGTTTATTTACCATCCCATACAAGGAGAGCATTCGCCCCTAATCGCCTCCATGTATCGTACTAGATTAAGTTGAGAGCAATTGTGTTCATTCAACAACCGGCTCAAACTCACTCAGTGAGTTTGAAAGTCCCTCGCCACCGAGACTGCTTGTTACGCTAATTTCAATTATCAGTTGATTTTTTACGCAAGATAATAATTGCCTAAATTACTCAATTCCTTTTTGACGCAATTTGATTATAGTGAGGACATTTTGCATCTTTTTTGTGCCGCAATTAATTGTGTTACTTTCGCACATTCTCCGGGTTGCAAACCGGTCGATTTATTTTTCGTAATCACTTGTGACTTTTGAGTTGATTGAGTTAATCAACTGACCAAACAAACGCTACCGCCGTTTTGGAGCCCGTAGACTAGGTTACGAGAAAATCATTGGTGACTCGATGTCCTCCCGGTATGTTTTTCTTTTTAAATTGGCACCTGACTACGTTTGTGTGTTGTTGCCCAGCGGATTGGAATTAAAATGCAATATTGACGAGTAAATTGCTCAGAACAATTTTTCTGTCTACCCACTCGACTTTCTACTTCGCCGAATCTTTGCACGGTTTTTCCAAGAAACATTGATCTACACGATGTTGAAAATTCTCATTCTGAGTCGTTTACACGTGTGGATGCACCGAATGAAAGCGGAAAAAGAAACTCCATTCTACCAGCTGATTGTTTCCCGGATTTTTCGAGAAAAAATCTTCAACTACTAACGTGGCAATCATTGGCGGTGATACGTTTGCTAACCATGTCATACGATGTCATAGTTTGTTATCAGTCGGTCGGTTTACTGGAACAATGTAAACTTTCCCCCCTACTTCTATCGGGTCAGAGCAGAGCACAAATTGGAACATTTCTAAACGTTTGCGTAACTATGGAATTGGACTCTTTCGTCGAGTGCACACACAATTTTATGTTAAAATGCATGATACAAGATATGACACATCCTCACAAACGGTCGTTCCGGTATTTTCGTGTTTGTGGCCGAAAAAATTTCAATCAAACGTTACCTACCTCTTAGATTAGTTCAAACTTAATCGATCGGATTTATAGCGAACCAAAATAAATATCATATGGATTGATCGAATGAGTTATACATGTTCGTGGATTTGTCAAAGGGGAACATCGAATCACTTGATTTTATTGGCTCCTATTTTAGAGGACCAAACTCCCAGAATCCTTTCTGATGCTGATTGCTTATGTTCACGTGACAATCCAGGATAGCTCTTTTATTTGACAACAATTTTTGCGCGTGATCTCTAGCATGTAGATCATTCCATGACTCTCAAAGCATACCTATACTTGTGATCATTTTTCTAATGGCCTCGCCCTATCACCACTTCAATTCTGTTCGGCTCAGCGGTGGGATTACAATCTATCTTTATACTCCACCCAATTAAGACTGTGAATTGGATAACAATTCCTGTCGATGACCATTCGAAAGCTGTCAGATCTCGGCATTCGTCTAACCCAGCGAAAGTCCTTGTAGACGTTCTCATTTATGAATCGGTTTTCTCGACAACTGAAAGGCGGTAATAGTAACGTGACGGTGTTTTTTTTTTGGTTTTGATTTTGTTTCGACAATCTGCTTTGGAACACCGTCCTTCAGCGAACCGGGTTAATGAGGCTCATGAGAGTTGTTCTTGGTTAAATTGTTATTTTACTGCATAGAATCTTTGAAGCCCGGGATCATGAAAATCAGCTCCCGTTGATCGTGTATATTTGCAGCCATAGTAAATAAGACGGCGAGACGATCGGCAGAAGTTACCGTGCACAGTGTTCCGTTTTCACAGTTCTTCGTCTTCTCATGAGCTACGTGAATATGCGCGTGTGGTGCGTTGCAGATGATAAGTGGCTACGAGCCCAAAAGCGACATGCACTCCAGGTCGTTTTTCGCTTAAGAGGGAAGAAGGGATGTTATGTGATTCGGAACGTGATAAATATTAATGCGATTTCAAACAACTTACTGTCAATTGTGGCAAGCGGCGGTCTTAAACATAGGTAGGCAATCGAAGCAGTCGGTCCCCGAATAACCAAAGAAATATGCACGTTATAAGCAAGCAACCTTTCAAATTACACAATGAGACATGGTGCGTTGGAAACCTGAAATGGGCATCAGTGCCCCTGCTCTTCCGGAATTTTACCTATGTGCCCAATCCGATCAAAGTGGCCGTACCCATCTTTGTATCGACATCCAACAGGTTCGTGTGCAGCTCTCGCCTTTCCATTACCTTTAGTCTCGCTTGTTTTTGTCGTTTCTTATCGGCAGGCAATGTATTTAAGATTAACTAAGTTTCGCTTAAGTCAATCCATGGAATCCTAAGCTTTCGGTGATTCAGCTCAGAATAGGAACAGCAACCCTTGATCACGGTCACAAAACCGTTCTCGGCAGATGAGCATAAAGTTCGTACATTAGGGAGGATATCAAAATAATTTGATACTTATATGTAGACTTCGTTAGGGGGCCATTTGGTGATCTCGGTTGCGTCCTCTTTTATAACTTGGTAAGTCTTTCGAGTGGAAACCCAACGTTTTGATAACAACAAGAACGGTTCCGGTTACTCTTCATTTTGTCTAAATCTTAACAGAGGTTGAATGTCACCGCAGAAGAACAAAAAGAATGTGACAGGGAGGAAAATCCTCATACGTGTTAGCTCTTCTGGCCTCCTGCACGTCATCGATTGACAGCTGCAATCTATGACTTTTCTGTCAGCTTTTTACTACTCGGCTACTCAAGCCGAATCAGGATTTATTTTAGGGGACTTCACCTCCGAGCCTTTGATCAGAAGACCTGATCTGCAAGGATGCAGATTCAACTAGTGTTCACCATTTGTTGGGTGTCATTGATCGATATTTGTGCACTTTTTTGTCATCTTAGATCAGAGCCCCAACTGTCCTCGGGTTTCTAGAAGGGAAATTAGTTGGGAAATTCGTTTCATACTCCTTAGTTAGAGTGCAATGTCTCCTGAAGAGATTAGAAAATACGAGGCCATTTGCTGGCGGGCCACACTGGCCACGTCGGGATGCTAAGTTGACTCTTGTGGTATTTTATAGTGCAAAAAAACTCATCACTTTGTTGACGCTACCATCGCTTGTCCACAGCTGTTTACTCACTATGACTTCACGTGCTCACGGATACCCACCAACATGGTGGTCGTTCTCGTACCCTCAATTTGGATACGCGTCGGTTAATATACATCTCTGCCTCTGTTGAACCGATGCCAGTGCATTCCACAGTCAATAATAACGAATGCTATTCACACTGGAATGCATTCCAAGATTTAAAGTAACTGAAAAAATGAGCGTGTAATCTAGTCATTGATTTCGAGTTTACTTCCTATTAGTTAAGTTTTTGTTTTCTCCGTTGACTAGACTTTCGATTCCAACTCGGCAGACAAACGCTGTCGGGTACTTATATATATATAGCTTATGTGAAAGATGACAAATAAAGTAATCCTATATTATAGAAACCGGTATCCAACCAATGAACAATCTGATTTTTCACTCGCATCAACTTAAACGGCAGACTTTGTTCATCAATGAATCTGCTCTCCTCTCGGGACCCTAACCTGGTGGGTTAGGGCATCGATTTAACGAAATCAACCTTGTGTCGTTGTTCTTTTCTTACAGAAAAAATGAATTTCAATCAGTCAGATGCTACCGGAAGCAAAACAGGCTGTCACCTGCGACGCGTGTCCAGTCAATTGAATGAGTATCGCGCTGGTTCGATTTCCAGTCTTGTTCCAACCAAACGACGTATGAGTAGCCCGAATGCAGTCTGTAGAGACATACACACGAAGCTTCGTATACAGTCTTCTGCAATCGATGGCACATGGCTCCAACGGGAACCCCGAGTTTTGTTAACTGAAGAATCGCCCACCAAATCGGTGGAAGATCGCCCTGACATGGGTGCACATACGTTTTCTACTTTTGATCCACCTGAAAAGGATTTGAAAATCGTCCTCACGAAGTTAGATCATGAAGTTGATTGCCTCAGTCCGGCTGGTGATTCACTTGCCCAGGATGTTATCAGTTCCACCGCCATCTCAGAGAACTCGGCCGAAAAGAGTTCAGAGCCTACTGAAGAATCTTTCAGTTTTTGGCATTATCTGTGGTCTGGGTTAGCGGGAGCTGACCAGAATCCTCTGCCACATAAGGTATTTTTTGTATGTTATGGCGACTGTTATTCTTATATATATATATATATATATATATATATATATATATATATAACAGATTAAAGAATATCGTTGTTTCTCGTATCTCAGGTTCAACAAAGTGACTGTTTTTTCCGTTAACCGCGGCAATTTTATTGCAGGCGTCTCATCACCAGCCGAGAAGTCATCATCAATTCTATGGTCATGTGGTAGTTGTCCGCCTGCGTGGGTCACCTGCTATCTTTGGTCGATGTTGATTAGTTCTCCTAGGTGCATGTGGTAGGGTAGAGACTCTAGCCAGTCGCTTTATTTATCGTCATTTGGTATTGACATTTTTAGGTTGAATCAACGTCCGTTTCTACTAGCATATACCATTTGGTCCTTCAATCCCATAGATCAATATGCCTTGCCTAGGTCGATGTGTCTTTTTAACAACCTGCTGAGCGTTTTGTCCCACGCCGAATGACGATTTATGATCTTTTCAACCTTCACAAACTCAGGTTAGTGAGAGAAGTGCTTCAGTATTTGATATAAGTAGCTTCTCTTAGTCGGCAGACTCTCGTGCCTTCTGACGTACCTCCCATCTTTTTAGTCTTCATTGGTCATCCAACTCTCGCCCGTGGCTCCACGAAAACGACGCGTATATCGGCGGCCGTACGGCGGCAAGCCACTCGGTAATCAAACTAAGCCAGACTGAGGATAATCAATACCTCAAATTCTTGACGCGACGGGGTCAAAAATGCGAATGGGAAGATGGAATCTATGGGGTCCAACAGCTACCTCGAAAAATCTCCCAATCTGCATGGTAGCATGGAACTCTGGTTTGCAATCAGTTCTGTCGAATAGCGAATGAGATAGTAAGCCACCGGGAACCATACACCAAGATTGCCTGGAACGCGTTAAGCGCTGGATTGGCAAGCTACCATCGCTTTGTCTGTCACCATCTCCCAACATTCGAACTTCCTATTACCCGGCATGTAGCATTTTGTTTTGCACGATCTAGAAGTGCCCCGTCGGACAAAAGCCAGATGACGTTGGGACGTGATTTTGTACCTCGTTTCCCAACTATCCTCATTTCGTCTCAAGATTTCGTTTTGATCATGCTATGGCTCGCCTTATGCTCACCCAGTGGCTGGGTGACCCAAGCGCAAGATCCCAGGTCTGCATAGCCTGTCGGAACGTCGGAACAATTCTAGATACAGGCAGACATTGCATTTCCATGCGCACGTTCTTTGATTGCAGAACTAGTATTAGTTACCTATCCGAAATTCGCCTACTAAACTCCGACAGCCGACGTATTAAAATCCCTCAAATGGGTGCATTCTAATGGATGTAGCGCAGTGGACCAGGAGACCATTCGAGACTTCATAACTTCAATGAACGGTCGAGCTCAGATCTCCTTTGTCTTTTGAAAACCAGTTTCACCAAGAATCGCTATTGTATGACTCAGGAGCACTCCTTCTAGTGTGGCCGTTATCGCAATCTTCGTTCCAACTCTGAATGCCGAGTAGTCCGCTAAGGAGCCTTCTACAACGAACTTCAGAGCTCATCCAACCATATTCCAAGAGGTGACATCCTTCTAATTGCAGGACGTTGGAACACTTGCACATTAACAGCTGATAAGTGTATTCACCGCACTAAGACGATTCGGCCTCAGTTAGCAGGGCGAAAGTGGCGATCGCTTATTCACGTTTCTGAATTTCAACCCATCGATCTTTGCCAGTATCCGCATTCAGCATTCAAAAAGACACCTACTGTCCTGTGCAACGATAGAGCAACACATCAAATCGACCATATATTGGTGCGTCCCACTGAATACCGTAGATCGGGGACAATCCGGCATTCCGTGGAAACGTAATGGGAGACGCCAGTGGCGCACAGCACACGCAAGCTTCCTTCAAGCGTCATTTTTCAATACGATAGGAATCTCGTCCGCATTGGTGAAACATCATCAGTATAGTCATCGTTCAGCGTTAAACAGCAAGGCAAATCTCACTAACCGCTGCCTTTTCCCCAGAGTTTCTATAAAAAGAGTGAATATCCAAGGTGAACAGGGAGTGGACCTACACATATGGGTAAAGATAAGATGCTGCTATAGCCAACACATGGAACACAGTCTAACTGCACGAACGCACCCTTCCAATCATCCTGATTCCATGGAAAGTGACAACACGATCGCCACTGTTCACGGTTCACTACCATATCTTTAAGTGTCTCCAGCCAACTAGTTGACGAGTCTTTCGGACCCCAACCACGAAGAAGTGAGACACCTACTTTACCTAACTTCGCTGTTCATTTTCTCATTCCACGTTGCAACATCATCTGTTGACCTCCAGGTGGCTTCCTCCATTCCTTGGGAGGAACACAAAATAGGGCACGATATGGTAGACGAGGGTTCCCCATACGCAACATGACCCAACCACCGCAGTCTGCTAAGTTTTATACGCTGAAACAAGGTGTTCTGAGAGCCGGCACTCAGTACTAGATTCCTGGCCTCCACATTACTCACTCGGTCACTCCATCCAATCCTAGCCATACTACGTAGACATCGATGGTCGAAAACCTACAACCGACGAACATCGCCCACACGCATACTGCATGTCTCGCAACCGTACAACAGAACTGAACGCACTGCAGCACAGTACACACGACCTTTCAACTTCAGTAAAATATCAGGCCGATGTCACAAGTGCTTCAGTCCAGCGTACGCTGCTCGAACTTTTGATATTCACGGGTTCACCTCTACTGTCGTTCGACACGCAGCTACGAAGGTGGGCAAAACGGTCTGCAGTGATTAGTTCTTCTCGGCTCAGCACCAAGTTCGGCACTGCTACAGTCCAGTCCTGTAAAAGCAGTTTGCACTTTGAAGGTGCAAGGCATCTGCCGAACCGAGCGACGGATCTCGAGAGTCTATCTAGTGCCCGTTGTGCATGGTCCTGTTATGCTGCCGAGTTTGGTTGGTCTATGCACACATTGAAACAAAAGACACAAGTACTAGCGGCGCACGATGACGCAGGAGCCCACAGCTTGTGGTCTAGCAGGACACGAACACACACAGAAGTTGGAGACAAAAACGTTCGGGCTCAAGACTCAAAGCCCGTAGTCGCACAACGAATGGGACAGAACTGTTGCTCTCTTGACTAAGCAGCCGCACGGAACAGTAAGCGGCGCGAAATACGAACAGCTAACCCAGCCCGCTAGCGGAACAGAGAAGATGAATACAGTACTGCCGCACGTTTATTGGTGACTTACCAACACAAGTCAGAATTCAAGTGAGCTCTATCGTTTATACAGTTTTGTTGGGTGGCTTTGATTAACATATGGACTAGCTAATCACAGAACGAGTTTTTACGAATCTTTATGCGGACATATAAATATGTTCACCCGCGCAATATTTAAAGTAACGTCAATTTCGAAATATTGAGAAAAGGTCAGGTTCTTTTGGAAAATTAATAGCAAAAATAAAATCCACGGCACCAAAAACCTTAGAATGGTCACCGACCATAACAGGTCAACAGACTTGAAATGGCACACAACGTCATCCACCCAGTCTAGGTCACATAGCGTCCCTCCATTTCCCGTTTCGAGTCATACATCTTGGAGCCCTCTCAAACCATCCTCCATCACCTCGTCCATGACGAAGTTGAATAAGAATGTATAGATGGGACAGCCTTGTCGGACGCCACTAGTTGTTTCGAATGAACTTGATAGTTCACCGTATACCCTCACGTGGCCATAGGTATGCACGTACAATGCTCGCAACAGGTTCATGAAATTCGTTCGCATATCACTCCGTTGGAGAGCACTGAATAGTGCTGGTCCATCCACGGAGTTGAAAGCACCTTTTAGGTCGAGAAAGACAACGATCGTAGGACGGCGGTGCGTGTGGCGCGTTTCGAGTATCTGTCGGAGAGTGAATACTTGGTCGGTGCAACCTCGACCTGTTCGAAATCCGGCCTGCTGTTCGCGCATAGTTCGATTCGACGTACGTGGTCCAGTATGATCTACAGTTCTGGACAGAGTCACGCCAACGGTAGATTACTGCGATGTGGTCGGTCTCACTCAGACCACCTGTCGAGTTGGAGCGTCATGTCGCCATGTGACGCGAACTGTATCGGAAATTCGTACCAGATGGTAATAGGTAACTGTCTGCACAAGATCGGAGAAGTCTTTCCCTGTTATTTGTTCGATGAGCAGACAAGACATACTGCCCACCTAAACAGGATTCCGTTGCAATCAGTTTTCCAACTTGTGCATTAAAATCATCTGCTGCTAGCAGAGTGTCACAACCTTTGCTCTTCCGAACAAGGGTGACGAGGTCATCACGAAGCTGGTGTTTTTACATGTCAGTACTGCAGTCTGTTGGAGCGTGTGCCGAGGTGACAAATAAGCTGCGCTTAACACTAATATCCTTCTGGACGTCGACTGACCCCTGCAGTCTCACGGCGCACAAGCGACTTTTGAATGGGATCCAGTCTAAAAGAGGTGCTTCAGCCTTCTCATTCAAAACTATTCGTAAACTGCGTTGCCCCACAGCTTGAGCCGCTTCGTCCCCTGAATTGTGCAGGAAATATCTTGGTAAGACATTAGGCGCAGTTAGTTGAATTACTCTACTCGAACCCTGGATTCGTGTTTCACTCACGCAGCAGACATCAATCGAAAGTGAGTCCACTGTTAGAGCCAAACACGCCTGTTGGCTAGCCTGCACCAAAGTGCGCACATTGAAGGAACCGAGATTCAGAGACTGGCAAGGTTTGAGAAAATGTGATCTGGCAGACTGAAAACCACCTACTACACTATTTGACAATAAACCTTTGCGAATATCGGGCGTGTTATCAGTGGGGACATTATGTATTGGGAAAACGGGCAAAAGACATTGGGTTGAAGACAGGAGCGATAGGTTGAATAAAAGAGAGGGAACTCTGAGCAGTAGCATACTTATCACTACCCACTCCACTTGCGCTCGATGCAATGGCCAGCACGGTCCTGATTAGCTTGCGCGATGATCAATGCAGTATGGACTAATTTGTAGGCATGCAAATCATGGGGATTGATGGACGGGTCCTGCTAGGTAATCCAGCCGCTAAGCAGAAGAACGATTAGGGTTCTCAACCAAGGCCTTTGGTTCTCAGAAGAACGTGACCACAAGGTAGCGGGGCATAGATGAGGGGAAGCCCATCTACTTGGATCACTTATTCTCCCACTTGTTTTTCTGGCTGACTCAAATCAACCCCCAACTTGGAGGACCAGGAGACCACTTCGTCAGGCGCTGCCCATTGACCTTTCATGCACGATTGGATCTTCGGCTTGAGATTAGCCATCTTGTATTGCTCGTTGGATCATAGAGGCACGCAAGCCGTCACACCAGGTCAAGGTGTAGTCTCGTTGTGACGGTATATATATATATATATAATACAAATATATATATATATACTCCGAATATTTCAGACAGCATTGATGCATGGCGGTGTTGAAGATGCGATCATGGCACTCAATTTTTGCCATTCAGTGGAGGCACCAGTGGTGGAGACTTTACCAGTTCTTTACTGTCTCTTAAGGGCCAGGTTTCGCATACATACTTAAGGACTGGAGGGACGAAAGCTCGGTAAATGTAGTTTCGTGTGGAGGCTTATTTCATCGCAAGAAGACAATATTTGTCACGTTGGAGGAACGCTGTCCTGCCGCAGTCTACACGAAGCTAACCGTGTTTCATGCATGGCTGTTTGGGTGAATAGTAAAAGCTGTGTGTTTGAAGGGATACACATGGCCCATGGTACAGTCAGTGATGTGGGCAGCGTAACACGGATGTTTTGAAGTTCTTAAGAACTTCGATTCCGAAGTATCTGTCTGCAAAGCCATCAGTCTTGCTTCACGTACGACCGCACTAAGAACCGTTTGCACAGTCGTGCGACCAAATCTAATGCAAAATGGACACTAGATAGACTCTCGAGATCGGTCGGTCAGTCGGTTTGGCATGTGCTTTGCGCCTTGAAAGTGCAAAGTGCTGTTGCAAGACTGGACGACAGCAGTGTCGAACTTGATGCTGAGTGAAGAGGAACTAATGATTGTGGACCGTTTCATCTATCTTGGTAGCTGCCTGTCGAACGATGGTAGCTCGGGATTGGAGGTAAACACGCGTACATCTAAGCCTCAAGCTGCTTACGCTAGACTGAAG
The DNA here is from genome assembly GCA_008360955.1 of Fasciolopsis buskii. Lineage (NCBI taxonomy): Eukaryota > Metazoa > Platyhelminthes > Trematoda > Plagiorchiida > Fasciolidae > Fasciolopsis > Fasciolopsis buskii. The sequence continues at coordinate 61,803 of LUCM01005387.1, forward strand.
CACTTATGACGTCGGCCTGATATTTTACTGAAGTTGAAAAGTCGTACATAGCTAGTGTGCGGCTAATTTACGTTGAATGGATAGAGTTTAATCTCACCTCTGATTTTCCATCTTCATAACCTGGCTAGCGGTGATGCAGCGGTCGGCATCACGATGCTTGGACTTCAAGATCGCGAGCCCGAATCTTCGCGCCATCAGTCGACTGCTCTAATTAGCAGCCCTCAATTGGCTACGATCCTCTTCCGAAAAAGGGATGTACATTATTGTTCCATTAATAATTTAATTGATGAGGGTTATTAATAATAGTTGTCCGCCTGTATGTTCAGCGCTTTTGGACGGAAAATGAATGTGAATCATTGACGTCATGAGAAGAGGATCGCTGGTCAGACGGAGGGTTTCTTAGTCACTAAATTTAATTGCTCAAATTCGGCTGCACATAGTACTGATTGTGCAGTCGAAATACAGACTTTGTTGATGGTTAAATGTGCATAACGTTTTTCAAGAAGAAAATCTGGGTGGCGAGACCACACAACGCAAGTTGTTCCATCTATAGTCTTACTACTTGGCAATGCACAGTAGTAAGGCAGCGGACGAAATAGCCCCGACCAAGAGGCATTGTGACATTGTTTTGGGTTATTCTAAACGCATCCTGAGTGACTACATGACCCAGCACGGGAGGCTAACGACTAAAATTTGGAACTTCTGAGGGTAGTTTAGATTTTCACGAAAGAATGAATTATCAGTATTTCTCCGGTAGTTTATGATTAAATTTGTAGTGTTGATGTCTTATTACTTTTTGCTCTCAAGATCGCGGCGACAGCCGGTCATCGACACCGTTCAGCATTGACCAGTGTTGCAAGTCTCACTGATAGCTGGCTTTCTCACCATGTTGCCTACCACATTAAAAAGAAGCAATATGCATGGTAGACTAAGACAGTTGATCTACAGAGAACGGAGGAAAAACAGCCTCGTAAAAACCAACGCACGAAATGCACTCTAACGAAACGGACGCATATTTTCAATCACTGATTCGACAGAAGGTGACACCACGGTACCTTCTGTCCACGATTCTTTGTGATATCTTTTAAATTCCCCAATTACGGATACGTGAAGCACCTGCTTTGCTCGGGCTCCGCGCTGTCACGTCATCTATTGACCTCCACATGCCTTCTTTCATTCCATGGAAGGGATGAAAAATAAGACACGGTATGGTAGGTGAATGTTTGTCACACGCAATACGCGACCCGAAGCTCGTCTCCCGCTCTACTTGTTACTCACGCCGTTTCTCCAACCCTAACGATACTAAACAAACCCCATGTCTTGCAAAAATAGAATAGAACTGAGGCACAGTGCACATCACCCTTCAACTTCAGCAAAATATCAGGTCGGCGCCACAAATGCTTCAGTCCAGTGTGTGCATTTCAAGCCTTGGATACACGCCTGCTTATTTCTCCTAACATCCTTCGTCACGCGGCTGTAAAGGTAATTGAAACGGTCAGCGATCGTTAAATTCTCCTCATCGAGTATCAGTTTCGAAAGCGGTGGCGTCCAGTCTTGCAACGGCATTTTACATTTTGAAGGTGCAACGCACATCCCAAGTGGAGCTACAGCCTTTGCGTGTCTGTGTGTGACGCGTAAAGAGTAACTGGCGTAGGATAAAACCGGTTAATGCAACCTGTGCCTGTGCTAAGTCTGGCCTGTTTTCTCGGACGTCACGCTCGTGAATCGGCATCCGACAGCGAAACATTATCGACACTAGTGCCTTGGTAACTATCCCATCTAAACTGATCCCATGGTGATCGTTGCAGTCATTCCCTGTACCATTCTTGAGGTTTAGTACAATCAGTGACCCGTCCCGTGATAACGGAATAGGCCTTTCTTTGCAAGTTTCACGAAGCAAGGAGGAAAGTGGTTTTATCAAAGCATCTTCATTCATTTTGAACTAGGATTTCTAACTAGGAGTTCGTCGGGACCAGCATATTCTCCACTTTCGACTCTACCTCCAATCCTTTTGGGAGTTCAGGTGACACCCAAGGATTTACCATTGTTGTCGTCGGAGTAACTACATTAGAACGCCTAGGTAAACTGCTGTTTCAAGTATTCGCCCCAGCGGTCGGCCCTTTGCTGTCTGCCATAAGTAAGCCCTCCATTTCTGTCGCATGCGGCCGCCGGTATCGAGTATAAGCAGCAGCCTTTGACTGTTACCTGAAGCAACCGCCACTTCCATTTCTCCGGCTTCCATAACCCACCAGTTTTCACGGCCATTCTAAAGACTCATGGTCAACTGGCGTTGTGTATATCGCCGTATTTTTTCCCTTTGCATTTAAAGAGCTGACGTTTTTGCTCTGTTAGACCGAGTGACTGCAATGGATACCGAATCTATGACAGAAGATGAAACTTGCCGTAAAATACATCACCTGCTTGGCTTGATCCCAGCGCTCGTTTACACTGCTGCTCGTCGAAGTTCTTGGTTCATCGGATGGTTTCTGCTCGTAACTGGGGCGAACATCCGGATCAGCCAGACGTTCTGCGGTTAACGGTTTGCGATTTGCATCGATGGTCATTAAGCCGCGGTGAAAATCGCATTAAAACTAGCGCTTGGTCTGATTCTGCATACGTGACCCTGTACGATCTACAGTTCTGGACAGAACCGCTTCATCAGCAACTTACTTCCACATGGTCAGTCTGACTCGAACTACCGTCAAGTCAGAGTATCATGTCGCTATGCGACGCCAAGTTCCTACTAAACCGGAATAATCGATTGTTTGCACAAAACGAATAATCTGTCCCCGTTGTCTGTACGCTGAGCAGGCAAGGTGCCGTGTTCACCTAAGCAAGCTTCCAATGCACTAATTTTTTCAACTTGTGCATTAAAATCACCTGCTGCCACTACGACGTCATAACTTTTGCCCTTGCGAACGAGAGTGGCAATTTGGTCTTAGATTCGTCCTTCCGCGTGTCTGTGCCACAGTTTTTTGGAGTATATACTAAGGTGACAAATATGCTGCGCTTAACACAGCTGCCATCCCAGATGCCAATTGACTGTTGTATTCTTGCGGCCCATGAGGAACTCTTAACCAAAATCTAGTCTGAAATGGCTGATCAAGCCTTGTCATTCAAGACCATCCATACACTCTACTGACCGGCAGCGCGAATTGCCTCGTCTCCTGATATGCGTAGAAAGTGTATTGGACAAATATTAGGCACAGCTAGTTGAATTAAATAGCTCAAATCCTGAATTCGCGTTTCGCTAACGCAGTAGGTCTTATTCGTTAGTGAATTCATTGTGACCACTAAGCACGTTTGTTAACGGGCTTGCAGAGTGACTACGTATGGTGAAGTTGTCGAGATTCAGAGGCAGACGAGGTTTGAGAGAATGTAAGCTACCCAGTTGAAAATTACTGACGAAACTATCCGACAACAAACCTTCTCAAGTGGGGGCCATGTTAACGGTAGGAGCACTTGGTAGACAGCTGATGCCAACTGGGATGTTATTTTGCAACTTTTGCTCATCCGTAACGTCGACGACTTTCTTTCACCTTCACAGTCGGGATTCGTCAGATTAGTAACCGACCTTTTCCGAACCATTTGCTTAGATTGAATAACTTGATTACAAGCCTTTTTCGCATCCTGTACCATTTGCGTTTGTACCGATTGTTTGTCGTACGACAAAACTCTCTGGAGTAGGTATTATCGTTGTTTCTCTCATACGAGTATAATCTCTTTGTTCTCCAGTTCATTTTTCTCAAACGTGATTCACTGAACCCGCTATGAGGCTCGTTTTCAGCCTCTACCTCCTCCTAACATGCCTTTCACTCTGAATAATTGTCCGGTCCTGATGAGACTTCGGAAATGAACTTGGTGAGCATGTGAAATCCACATCATTGTGGGCTCTGAATTTATCAAATTTAAGTGTTGTTCTTCAATACCCGTAATTGTCGAGCATCATCCTGAACAAGATAAAATTTCAATGAACGATCATCGTAGGGTTGCTCATTTGATGCACCTTAGCAGCGGACTTACATCCGCGAAATCAAGTTGTACTAATCGTTGGCCTTGACTAGTGTTGACCCCTCCTTAGAAAGAATGAAAAGCGCTAACCGCATTCATGTGTTCCGGTGCATGTATATATGTGCCGAAGTAGATTCATTGTGTTATATTTGGAGTACTGCTAGCTGACACCACAATCGGTCACCTATTTTACTATGAGGCATAACCTACCTGGTTTCTCCTTCGTTCAGGAACGCATTTCCAACTCTCCAAAATCATTGAACTCCGGAAGGCTACAGGTGGTCAATAATCGTTTATTCTCTTAAATGTAATGCCGTGACGAATTTAAAATCGAAAATTGGACAGTATTTTCCGGTAAATGTCAATAGAATTCAACACGCCCCAGTGCTATCTAGAGTTGTTCTGCTAGACTTCATTTACCAGACGAGAAACTCGCTTTGCCCTCCGATGAATTTTCCCCCACCGTTAGTCTGAAACTGCCTCTTTCATGATCAATCACCGCGTCCAGCCGAAACCGCAGCGCACTGGTGGAAGTTTGATGATTGTAAAAAACAAAGCTGAAAACTCGCGGTCTGGAAGTTTACTCGGTGGCATATAGTCTCCCAGCGTTCGGGGCATTTCAAATAAAATCACCGTTTCCCAGTGCACGGTGGTCTAGGCCAAACTGTTGATACGACGGGAGAAGCAAGTTCAAACAGTAAAAACACTAGCTTTTTTATTACACACTTAATACATGATTGCAGCGGGAGAACCCCATGACCCTACGACACAGGGAAGAAAAAGCCGTTCACCATAACTCTGAGCCGAATACATCTCGGTTCGCAGACACTATTGTACGAGGCATTTGGTGGCCCATTGAAATTACCTTCGCGGATCACCCATAAAACCATATAAGCAGTGGTAGAGATACATTTAGGATTACATCGCGACCATATACTCTCTCATGGTTTTAAGACGGCTATCCGCCATTGCGCAGCTCATTATTACACCTTGACTGTTGCGATTGTTATTGGTTCACTGTAGATCCAGTTGTTAGGATCATTGTTTCCCGCTCTCCTTCGTAGTCCTATGGGCTATGGATGCCATTTGCAAGAATATGAGTGCTTCGAAAAGGCTCCAATTCATGGTCAACAACATTATGAGTAACAACTGGCAATCATGACTCTGAAAAATGAAATGAGGTATCAATAAGTTGGCCGTGGTCGCGGGCTGGTGGCAGGCACTGTTTTTGTAAGTAGGCTAATCAAGCACCGGCTTGTGGAATTCCTTCTCATATTTCATGTCATTTAACATAGTAAATGCACATGATTATTAACATAGCTTTCATAGTCCTGTTGGCTGTAATTCTCTCCAATCTTCTCTACAATTCTCCCGCACTCCACAAGATAACGACAACAAAAGAACAGCGTGATATGCGTGAGGAGATCGAGGGCATTCTGAATCGGTTGCACAATCCTTGTCTGATCACAATCGCACGATCAGCGGAAGATAGTTATACACCATCTCATCAGGTTTTGGATTTACAACTTGGTCTTTTGCAAACCCTTGATCGGGTTTACGGTCAGGAGTTGCTTTCCGTAACGCTGGACTATGAAAAGTAAGTGCTGTGGAACTGCGTTTTTCTTGGCTCCTTACTATACTTCTTTTTTACATGCTTTGTGCATCAGTGTGTTGGAAATGGTATGCCACACTACACAGAGTAAGAGGAAAAACGAGAACTGTGATACAGAACTGCATAACGTCCCAGTAGTTTAAATACGGCAATGAGCCCGGCGATGGCGAATTGTCATCTACCACCGGGGATCGATGGCGGATCTAGGATCCGAACCTTCGAATATTTGGGATGACATGCTTGACCCATTGGACTATCACCGGTCAGTCTACCTGATCATGGCTGAATTACTGCGGCTAAATACAACGTTCTGGATACAGTAAAAGTGATGGATTTTATTCTGCTTTAAACGGTGTAGGTGTAGAAGGTCCAACACTCATAATTCGGCTTCGTTCACCGGGTGTCGACGGACCTCGTACCCTTCCCGAAATCGGAAGATCAGTGTGATAATACCATGTGTTTCTATTTTCCTTTCTCTGTATTCCATGTAGTTCCATATTATTCTCCGCCGGTTTGGTACCGTGATCAGTTGCACCATTTTGTCAGGCACTACTCATGAGTAGGTGGAAGGAATTACTTACCATATGCGTCTGAAAACGAAGCTTACTGGATGGATAGCCACGACTCCGGGCGATCCGTTGAAGCAGTGCCCCTAGAAGGCTCCTTCTAACTTCAGCAGAAATTATATGTACTATTGCTCTATTTTGTCAGTTTGTTGTATGCGTTATTATAGTATTGCACCCCAATCGATTGGGCAAAGTGTCAGATAATCCAACTATTGTTGGTGATCCAATTAGGACACCGGCTCCCAACTTAGCACTTGAAGTGGCATATTTCAACTTTTTTCTCACGTGGTTGCTGTTTATTTTTTTTAATTTTCTGTTTCATTTTCGTGATTTCCTCTTCTGGAACGTTTTCTTTTTCAGTTCGGAATCCGATGCGGATTTTATGCGCACCCTGGGTTTTCACATTGTCCCACCGGAGGAGTTTCACCGAAAGAGCCGTCGGGTCTCACCGCCACTTTCCGCTCGATCACTTGCTCCTACCGGAGACTTTCGAGTCGAACCGGGACGCAAAGACATTGTATAACCCTTATTTGTACAAACCTGAAGAGAACAATTGAACTTAGATCCATCTGTGCCTTTATTTGCCACTTCCGGTTGCACTGTTTGGTCGCCTATTTGCTATCACTACTTTTTCGACTGACTCAGATATTCACACTTTATTCGAACTCTTCAAACCACTTATTTGTTTTGTTCGGCCACTGCTCCCTCTACTCTTCCTTTGTTTTGTTTTTACTCTGATCTGATCTTCCTATCGTTTCTATCCGGATTAATGCAGCACACTCTTTCCATCCCGTGTTATCCTATCATGTGATTGGTCAAAGGAATGGTAACGGCCGAATTCTGGTGTTCCATGTTTCTTCAAATAGTGTTTTAAAGTTGGTTGTTTGATTCCCGCTTAGTCTCGTTCCGCCACTTGCCTCCTCACTTGTACGTGGTTACCAGCAATTGATTCAAAGGAGATTAACAGATCAGGATGAAAATGTGGAACTGATATAAAAGTGAACATTTAGTCTCTGGATGCAGTGTGACCACTCGGTCATATTGATTTTAATTTGTATCCCATCTTGTTGAGTTAAGCTACGACGATCACCAGTATCTTGTCTGATAGCGTAAATATGGAATTTCGTTGGTCGCAATTACGTAAACAAAACATTTCAGTTCAATCTAGTCTGAACAACCATTAACACTGCAGGAACGTGTCCTAATTTTGGTTGCTGACCCAGAGCACCGAATGACTTTGAAAAAAATTGATTATGAATCAAACGGATGATCGTGAAAAGGAAACACCTCGAATGCAAAGTGCCGTTGACTGGGGCACTGAGCTATCAGAAAAGGAAACCTCGTGAACCCCTACTCGATAACGTAACGCGACATACTCGATACAGTCAACACATTGATGAAGCGGCGTTTTATTATCCGCTTGCTCGGTTTGTTCGTTGTCACGTTCCGACGCTTCACTGTGCTCACCGTTGCCCTTTGTTGCAGATCAGTCCAGACAGATGTGCCTTAAGGGTTATTTGTTTACACTAACAGTAACTGCATTATGGGGTGATGGGTTTCACCTCTGCACACACCGTGCATAATTATCCAAAAAAAACTGAGAAACCAAGACGATAACCAGTGCCCATGCTCAGTACATGGATAAACCAACTCAGTAGACAAGGCGTTTATTATTGGCATGCACGAGTGGTCTATACAAACTGAAACACTGGAAGACGTAGCGATCTAGGCCTATAATGGAATCTAGCATGGTTTCTAGGGAATTGTGGTGAACTGGGAAGGAATTTCTGACATATCTGCTTAAATTTCACTTGTGGTTACTATCAAAAATCGATAACCACCAGTCCCGCCTATCGTTAGGCGGCTATCGTCCTTCTGAACCAACTTCAGTGATAAGAAACAAGGCGGACAAAATATCGTTTTATTGACGAAACCTATCGTATTTTTAGAAGCAACCAGTTCCTGTAGACACCTTCGTGAGGACTTGTTTAATCGGTTCTACCTGTCGTCGCCCGATTGGTCAGTCTCGTTTGTCCACCTTCACTCTGACGTTTTTAGAATTGGTTTTTATGAAGGTCAGACGGCGCACGTTGATCGACTGGCACAGTTGATTTCATGTCTCATCCATGCGCTTCTGACATCTGGTCAAGACTCCCTGTCATGTGGCGGCCTGTTTGTTGCCCTGCTGTCAGGGCGCGCTTGCGATCTGGCACGATCAGATCGCATTCGCTCGTGTTTATTGACTTCCATTCTGCCTACCCGCATCCATGACCACTGGTAACACTGACATAGTCTGGCCCAACTCCGGTCTAGTTCGCGCAAAAAGGCCTTCCTTTATGTGAAATAGGTGTGTCAAGTTGGCCTAAACAGTAGGATCAATAATTCGCTAACTTGTGGCGGCGGACGCCTTTTCGCTGTCGTTCAACTCGTTACCACGTCTGTCCTGATGAGACCTTATGTTCTGTGCCATTCCAAATTCCAGGTTCATGGCTGCTGGTCCACCCCCGTGTGTTGGGCAGCTTTGAGGCACGTCCCTTCCAATACATTCAAGCTTCAAGCGTGCAATTAAAAAATCGGAAAAATCCAGCCCACCAGTGGCGGGTGTGCGCGTACTTTCGCCGACATGGTTGGGATAGCCTACTTCAGTCAAGGGACTGCGTGACGGTAATTGTTTCAATCAAAATTGACAAAACCATTGACTAGAATGAATGTGTGCGGATTCAGCATGGAAATTAACTTGACACGTCAAACTCAATCCACCGTTGTGTGGTTGCTGTCATCCAAAAGACGACGCAGAGATTCCGTTTTGAAAAATGATCTGGTTCTGGCTACTATCCCCCATTGCCGACGACTGGAGAATGAAGTGTGAAACTAATGGATAAGAAATTAGGAGTCATATAGTTGTAAAGAGGTTTTGACAATAAGAGGATAACTGCGTTACTCGGTCATTCCGCTTAGTGTTCCCGACCGTCTAGCTCAATCCACACGGATTAGGGTTTTGGTACACTTTTGCCATATCTCAACCTGATCACTTCGACCTATCTTCCAACAGCAGTGCCTGCCTTGGACGGTAGCCTATCTACATCCGGTCGACTTCTTGGCATGTCACATTCCTCCTAAGTTGTTCAAATTTGCACTAGGATCCCATTTGAATCGCTAAGAACGTGAATGATAGATCCATTTAAGAATCACATGCTGATCTGTCGGAGGATTTTCGTCGGTCAAGCGAGGCTAACCTTCAGAAACTTACCTCTGAAGAGAAAAACCCATATTTCCAGGCCTTTTTCAAATCCAGTTTCTGTTCGAGCGATTGAGCTCTATGACTCAGTTCTCTCCACTCATTCCGGCAATACTACAAAGACACCGATTTTCAGACAGGTGATTATGATCGGTGACGATGGACATTCTCATCCACGATAGTGGTGAGTGAGTCACAAAGCGTTGCTTTCTCCGAGGATGTTTTTGGATTGCGGTCGTTGTCATCTCAGCAGTCTTGATACCGTATCTTTTTGTCTAATTCACTCGGATCACTTTGCGAGTTATGACAATGGTGGTCTTGTAGTCCGGAACAAGCCTACTAGAGTGTAACAGTGGGAAAGAGATCTGCATGCGATTGCCGCTACTAAGGAGGAAAATCATGCGTGTTAATCGATATAGAGTTCAACGGGATTGGTGTAGTCGACAGTGAGACGAGTTCCATGCGATAACTACGTGAGGTACTTTGTTTAGACATCTACCAATGTATCAGTCTTAGGCACACTTCATTCGAATTAGGGGATTCGAATGGATCTCAGGGGTATCGGAATACCGTGTCATGTTACCAAGAGGTTTTCGGCTCATGTGAACACGATGCACACTTCTCAATGAGACAGTCTAATTTGTTTAGGCACTAATTCAATTTTTGAACGTTATCTAATTAAATGAAAGAGTACAGCATAATGGGAACTCGTGTCGCGTCCTCACATGATGGGCAACTTCACGAATGGATCTCTTACTGTTTAAAACCTATACTTTATCATCAGTATGATAAAGGCCTCGAGAAACTTCAGTATTCTTGGGCTGTTCCTTTGGTGCGTGACTTGGAACAGAATGTCCCGGGGGACTGGATGCTTTGTCATCCAGTGAAGACGACGACCGTTGGCATCAGTGTGTCACCTCGGTTGCTGACAAAAGTTACCGGAAAGTCGAGCTCAGCCGTCCTCGCGGAAGCCACCAGTCTGTGCTACAACCAACGTCAGAATGGTTGATGAATGATTTCTTGTCTGATTGTTTGTTTCGCACTCAAGCAGACCGATTGCTTGTTTGTACCGCCAGCCTTGGTCAGCTTTTAAATCTAATTGATTTCAGTCGAACTGCAATGCAACGGACCACGTTGGATTTGCTGTGGACCTTTTTCGGTCACTTTATTCACACTAGTTGGCACTATTGTTCCTGCTAGTGTAAGCGAACGACAAAAAAACGCATCAGAAGTCGAAACGTGTTGAGTGATCTGTCTTAGAATGCACCATCGCGCAGCTAATGTCGACATTTAATTGCACCGGATGGATGGTGTCATTTGCAAAGTGCATGACTATGCACTTATTCGGATGCAAAGGAAACTGAATCAATGCTATTATTTATCCTTCTGATTGACTTCGGTAAGTAGTACGCTTGCATTGCACACAAATTCATTGACAGAAATGGCAAAACTGAAACCAGGTTGATTAAATCTAGTTTTTCGGACAAAAGAAACAGAAATTTTCAACGTCTATTCCTACCTCGCATTCGACGCTCAGTAGACGAGATAGAAACCGACTGGGAGAGATTTAACGCATGTTTACGGCAGAAAGACCCCATCTATCGGATCGATCTGATGATTGGAAACGTGGGAAAACATACACCTTTATGTACAATATGAGTTGAATTATGTGATAATATAAGTTCTGGGGCCAAGCAGCATTCAATGTTTTGACTGGCGAGTACGATCTGAAGAACAGTAACTAAAAGCCACAAAACATGATAATGACTACTAGTCTACAATGAAATGCTTTGAATCCGACGTCAGTCCTTCGGCATTTTTACTCTCCCGACTTTGGTACCAGTAGTTCTTGAGATACTGATAGTTGGTACATGTTAGTAGTAGGAAATGGAATATTTTCATGATGCGATATCATCCCTCAACTCACCATAAAGAAACCATGGAAGCACTGTACAGATATTTCATCCTTGTTAGGAATCATCAACAGTGCATATCCACCGCGCCCAAACTGGGACGCGAACCCAAACAAGGACGAATGGTTCTGAGTCGAACGCCTTAGCCACTACGCTACCGGGCAGGCTCTGAACGGTTTGTTTAACTTCACCACATGATGATATTGCACCTATCCGTCACTGATTTGCACGGTTACTGTCCGCTAGCTGAAGCGATCGACCCGTACTAATAGATGACTTTTCTGCAGGTAGCCTAATTACGACGAAGGCTTTGGATATGACCTACAGAGCTTGATTACTTGGCATATGTTAGTAGTAGGAGATTGGATGTTTTCATGAAACAGCTGTACATTGCTTCCATGGTTTCTTAATGATGAGTTGAGCGATGATATCACATGGTAAATTATTTCATAATGATATTTATTTCGAATGTTACTGTCTTTATTCTCCCTTTTCCTTTATTCTTGCGATGACTGTTACAGCTAAAAATTGATAGCATAATATTCTACAAATCGGCTCAGTTGTATCAATTTTTATCACACTGACTGGGGTCGCACTTACCCGAGAACGTAACACAAGAATTCGATCAAGCAAGCAACCTTAAGCATGCAAACATCGACCTTTCGCTTTACCGGCTGAATACCCTCCAGCGGCTTTGCACTCACTTGCTTTCCGATGGTACGTCTCCCTCGTTCATCGTGGACATTTTGGTAAACCAATAATGATGAATGTGCGAATGATGAGTTAGTAGCACTATGTGTTCCCCGGTCATGGATACAACAACGACATTGTTTACATGTTTCCAAGAAAATAGTTATTTCTCTAGTAAACTATCAAATGAAGAAGGACTAGAATCACGATATTCACACCCAAATATCATTTGTTGATCCTCCGGCCATTACTGGCCAAGATATAGTAAGATTATTCCTATTAAATTGTACAAACCAATGCTAATCGCTTACTTGTTGAAACGTATGACGGTAAAGAACCGTTTTCAAGCTCAGTCCAAATCAAACCAAATGCCGGATAACAGATTTCGATACGAAATAAGATTTACCAGTTTAAAACTCGTTCTCCCGTCCAATTCCAGTCCACAGTATAATCACACTGACTAATTCTGATTATTTCGTCGAAATATCAAAGTCAAATCTAGTTAGTTTCTCGACTGAAATCATAGCCTCTATCCGTTCGAACAACCTTGAGACTGCCTAGCCTCGCTTACTTGAATACCAATCCGAATGCGAAATCCAGTGGGATGTGACCACTTCCAACGGCCGAGGATATCATGCCGGCATCCAACGAATTTGCTGTCAACTAAATGCCCTGTCCCGCTATTGGCCACTCAGCAGCCTGCCTTCTGCTCTCACGTTCGGACGAGATGGATTGGGCCAATCAGCGGAGTCCTGTGAGAGTTCAAAATCAGACGTTCGTTGTTTTGCCCTAGTTGCATTCGACTCGGTCACCGCGGCGAGGAACGAAGAACGAATTCGGACGGATTGTTCTTAGTGAGTTTGTTCTCACAGTGTATAAACTAACAAGATTGTTTACATCTCATCACATTGGAATTCTATAAGTCCTTTTATTTTGAAAAGTTGGATATATTTTTTTACTATTTTTTAATTTATTCAGTCTATAGGTGATAATTAAAGTAATGTGTTTATTCACTGATTCGTATTATTTCACACCTCGCCATTGAATATCGTAAGTGTCTATTGTATATTTATCGTATTCATGATGGTTAGGGGTTGTCAACATTTTCTGTCGCCCCGAATAAGGTACACGCTTTCGAGACGAAAATCTTGGGTACGAGACCCTCAGGGTGGGTTTTGGATGACTTATTGTACACCCGTACTGAATGATGGATCATTCCTACGTCCCGGCTATTGGCTCACGATAGACATTTCACAGAAATCTATGAGTTTGCAGGAAAACACCGCACCTCGGGCAGTGTAAATTTCCCACATCACTTATCCGCCAGATATGGTATTTCTGTTGATATTTATCGCCTGTGCCAACCGCTAAGTGTGGCTCTAGTTGGCGCTCTAGACAATTTTCACCGTTACAATTTGTTGACAAAACGACTACTTCATCAATTCTCGTCACAACAAATAAATGATCACCAAAGTCCCTGAGGAGAAACTTTGCAAAGTTGATTGATCAAAGCAGTGTTAATAGGATTTATTTATCCGTGGTCACTAGATTCATCCAAACCTAGTTGTTGTAATTTCATAGTTTGATCAGTGTAGCTTTGCTAATGTAAACAACTCTACTTGTACAAAATTAATCGCTTTATTTGTAAAACGTACCGTTCTGAAAGCCAAGTTTAGAATTGCAGAGCAAACAGTACAATTCACAGTCGATCGAAACGGTAGCCACTCAGTTAACAGGTCGGAATTTGCCGAAACTTGCAGCCAAAACTTAGACGAATGAGATTGAAGTCAATCGTATTCTCTGACGAATTCAAGCAAAGTTCAGACTGGTAAAACAAATATACACGCGCGTTTTGCACGATTGTGAATTCAAATCGTACAAGCCACTCACCACCGTTTAACAATGCAGGCATACGTCTGTCCGCAGGTCGATCGATCGTATGCCCGTTCGATCGACCCATGAGGATTCAACAGTTAGTTGATACGCACAATTAATATAACTGACAAACTGGTGCCAGTTTTTGTTTTCACTTTAGTGAAAGGGAGAGTTAACAATAAAACCTACACGCTGCGAATCAAGAGTCAAACTCGACAGGAAACCGGCGGCATTTTGTTCTTAAACTGTACAGAATCGTTCTTAAAGTGCAAAAGATATTCTTGGACGCTTTTTTCGTAGGAGTTTCACGATAGGCTAAAGAGTAGTTATGTTCGGCGCGCTATATTCCAAAGCTAGTTTATGTGCTATGGTTTTATGCTTTTATAAGATTTCTTCCAATTTCTCGTTTATGATTTACCATGTACGGCAATAGTACTGTTTGAAAGACCGCATATGCCGACCATTGGTCAAAGTAATTTCACTGTTTTCATTCACGTAATAACACACTTCCCTGGTCGTAATCGCTTGAGGAAAATGGATCAAAAGAATTCGTCAGAAGAACCGTTTTTCACAGGTGACATGAAATGAACTCAGTCACATTCACTAAATGACAAAAAGCTGTGATCGTCAGCGCAGGGAATTTGATCCCGGATATTCCTAAAGGATATACTACAGTTGCGCATTTCGCAATCACCCGTACGAACGCAGTGATAGTTTTGATTGTGTCTAAATGATATTTCGTCACAATAGGTATTACTATTCTTATTTTATCTGTTTCAGTCATTCTTAGCTCTGTAGGACATATCCAAAGCCTTCGTCATACTTAGGCTACCTGCAGAGAAATCATCTATTAGTAGGGGTCGATCGCTTCAGCTAGCGGACAGTAACCATGCAAATCAGTGACGGATAGGTGCAAACACCATGTGGTGAAGTTCAACAAACCGTTCAGAGCCTGCCCGGTAGCGTAGTGGCTAAGGCGTTCGACTCAGAATCATTCGTCCTTGTTTGGGTTCGCGTCCCAGTTTGGGCGCGGTGGATATGCACTGCTAATGATTCCTAACAAGGATGAAATATCTGTACAGTGCTTCCATGGTGTCTTTGTTGTGAGCTGAGCGATGATATCACATGGTGAATTATTTCATGTATACATTCAATCTCCCACTACTAGCATATTCTTAGCTTCGTAGAATGGGATACCTGCTTGGGGAGTACACATCTAAAACTTGACCTCATGAGCTGGATGTATAGTGCATATGCGGACGGAGCATACAAATTTCCGTATATGGTCTCAATGTCTATCGGACATCCTCGTTTAAAAGTAAAATGTTACTCGAATGAAACCATTCAATTCGTATCACACAAAAAACACCCAGAATGGCTGCCTGGAATGTAACCAAGGAGTGAGGACACACGGTCATAACTGGTTAATACATTGCAGGCTGTTTGGTGCGTATTCGCTGAAGCTTGTGAGTAGTGAATGAATGATTGAAATTTGACGTAACTGAGCGACAGAAATAACTTTTTTTGATTAGATAAGCATGAGTCCTGAAAGACAACGTCGGTTTACGAACCCGTCACTTTTTCTCCTTCATTGCTTTCGAGACTATGAAGTGCGTAATCAGGTTCAAACTAAGGCAATAAGTGACAAGTCATTTTGTGAACAACATATTCGTGAATCTATCAAGAAACAAAGACCATTTTTCTGCCTTCATTAATGAAACCCTCGAAAAAACATGCTTTTTCCAGGTAGAGGATCACGATCAACAAAAGGCTACAGGCTGTGTGAAAAAATTTCATACTAATTCGAGTCCCATATAGAAAAGGCCCTTCGTAGGAGCCGGGCGTTCTATGGTTGGCAGTCTAGTGACGGATGATTCTTAGGTCAAACGAACGAGATTGTGACTTCCGGACGTGCGGCTCGCGAGTTGGAATCTTCTCACTTCCTCACTTGGTAGCTCTCTGTTAACCGCTGTCTTTTTCCTAAAAACTCACGTACATTTTCAATTTATTAATAAAGAAAGTAAAAAAAAAATATGAAATAACAAATATACTGATGTACGAGAAATGGGCTTAAAGAAAACGAAAATGTTTGGATCGCACGTGATATCCCGGTCATCTGGTTGCATGCAAACTACTCTGTTTACCGTACACGCACTGTGACAATTTTTACAAAGACTAGAAACAAAATTCAAACGATAAAATTCCAGACAGAGTTCAAAATTAAAATTAGACAAAACGAGATGGTGTGGAATTTTTGTTGTAAACATGCCGGTGACGAACATGTTCACGTTGCTAACGCCAGGTCGTTAGGTGATCAATTGTCTTTAATTTCTCCCCCAAGGCGATTGCGAATGTCTCGTGCGAAATGCCCCGGTGCCTGTTGCCTAGGTGGTGTTGTATTGACGCGTTTGATATCATGCGTGTCTCGTTCTCGTCAACATCGACGGGGTGAAACTTGTCTCGGTCGTTTTCTATCGCAACTGCATGAAACTAGTGAACACGATACGAAACAAGGTTGTTTCTGGGCTTATTTTACCTCTTACGTCCTTTATTAATGAGGGAAAAATGTACATCATTTCGCAGGAAGTGGGCCGCAGCCAACGGAGGGTTGCCAAGCCTGAGAGCCGACCGACGGTAGGAGGACCCGAACTCGTGACCTTTACGTCCAAGCGCCATGACCTTATCCGCTTGGCCACCCCCGGGGACACAACCGATGAAATAGAGCACGTTTTAAGGACTTTGGCATAGGGTGATTGAAAATTAATGGAAAATAATTAGCAGTTTGGATGATGTGTACGCAGTATCATTATAGGTGGTGTGTGTTGATAAATGTGTCGGTCTCGCAGTGACGTTTGTTACGTAATCGTATCTTGCGTCGATGTTAGCTGGTGGCACTCTCCATAACCCTGACAGAATCAATCCATTAAGGAAAAAGAATGAATTTTCCTTCTCGTCTACACTATCAGAGAAAGACTTAAAAAGAATGTCAACAGTCAATTCCCGTTCTCAGTCGAAGCCGTCGGAATTCATCTGAAAGCTTTCTCTCCATGGCCTCAGGAGCAACATGTAACAAACCTCAAACTACTCTGGCCATTAGTGTGAAATACGAATGCGTAACCGACTGCCCAGTGAAAATGACACGACATTTATCAATACACTATCTGTCCATCATGACACATCATTCCAGTTGTCATTTATCTTTTTTATCTTTTACTTCTTTTACTTCCTTTATTAATGAAATAACAACGTCGCTGACAACAGACGTTTGCCATTTAGGGAAATTGACCGGCAGTGGGAGGGTTAGAACCCGCGACCTTCACGTCCGAAAGCCACTACCTTATCCGCTTGACCGCCGCCATTGTTACTATTCCTCAAGCGCTCCACGACAAAACACCTAAAACGTGCTGTCTTTAACCAATTGCGAAGCACAGAGAACAAGCTTACTTACATTAAATAATTCACCATGTGATATCATCCCTCAACTCACCATTAAGAAACCATGGAACCACTGTACAGATGTTTCATCCTTGTTAGGAATCATCAACAGAGCATATCGACCGCGCCCGAACTGGGACGCGAACCCAAACAAGGACGAATGATTCTGAGTCAAAAGCCTCAGCCATTGCGCTACCGGGCAGGCTCTGAACGGTTTGTTGAACTTCAACACATGGAGTTTGCACCTATCCGTCACTGATTTCGTCTCGGGTTCGCGTCCCAGTTCAGACGCGGTGGATATGCACTGCTGATGATTCCTAACAAGGATGAAACATCTGTACAGTGGTTCCATGGTTTCTTAATGGTGAGTTGAGCGATGATATCATGTGGTGAATTATTTCATGTAAACATTCAATCTCCTACTACTAACAAGTAGCAAGCGTATTTGTTACCGCGTTTTCCAATGTCTCATCTAGGGATTCGATTCTGTATCTATGTATCTGCTTTGCCTACTTCAGAATCTAAACAACTACAGTTTAGAAGATAAACAAAGTCAAATTTGGCTCACGGAATCGGAAACTCTGACCGGTTTCTTGGGTATCGGAGTTCGCTTAGTAACGTTCGTTGGCTCAGCCATAATGTAGGTGCGTCTGAGGGCGTAGTTCGAAGGTTTGTTAATTAACTTTCTAAAATCACCGTATTTGTAGAGCAACTCTGGCAAAACGCATGTTGGACATAATGTACTCTTTTTTACATTGTGTGTTGTTTATTTAGAATTCCTCCAAATTGACGATAATGGGGAACATCGTGCTTGCAATAGCTTCTCTAGAATTGTTTAATTCGTAATCACAATATATCGTCATCCACATAGTGTTCACGGTTTTGCATGAAACAGTGTGCGGAGAACGTCGGGCTTACACTTCGTTGGAACTAACGACGAGGGGGTGCGGAGTGTATCAAATGAATACCACTTTGCTAAAAGTTACCAGTAATTGTATTTTCAATTGTCCAGTCTTGTCAAAAGCGTGAGCGTCTTGCCAACTGGTATCAGATTTCTCAGCAGTTTTTTTACTGCTGCGGTCCGGCTGGATCAGTGCTTGCAAAATCTACTTTGACTCGTGCTCAAAAACCGCTTGAGCTATGTACCATCTTATTTTACCAAGGTATATATTGTATACCATTAAAAATTGGATCTTAGGTTTTTTTCGATGAAATTACCACATCAACCCTCAACTACTCATTAAGAAATCATTGAAGAACCATCTAGCTGTTTTATTCGTTACGAATCATCAGGAGTGCATATTCGTCGTGCCGGAATTGGAACGAACGACCAAGAGTCGAACATTTCAGCTATTAGGTAATTGACGTTTGTTCTGAGACGTTTATCAGGACAATCAGATCAATACCGCTGCCTGAGTGGTAACGGGACCTTGGAACGCTGGTGAGTTGTACGCTACGCCGTAGGACTACCCTACATGTTCGACTTAATGCGAATTTCAAGTTACGATGGCCGTGAGTAAAAGGAGTTTGCCCGCAAGAAGTGACATGTTTTCGTTTCACCAAAGCTCAGGTTCTGTTCTTTTTAGTCGCATTTTTCTATAAAGTACAATCAGGTTTTCGTGACAATCACCGGCTAAAAGGTTTCCCGATTGAATCGTTTTGCTTTATGTGACTGATTTGGAGTGCAAATAATGGGGAGCCCTGTAAAAATTTGTCCTCTTCAACGTGCGTTTGCAAACCCGTGTACAGATCGTGTGCCATCGGAATTACGGTAAAGAACTAAAACAGTGAGTGAGATAGAGGAAACGAAAAGGCGGTGTACAGAGGACGCCACACACACAAATACTGGCTCTTCAATTCTCCTTTCCACATCAGTGGCTACCCGTAGGGACTCACGATTTCTGTATGAGCTTCATACTGTGCGGTTACCAAGGCGAAGCAGAGGGTTGACCTAAGGGACTCTCCCGTGAAGCTGTGACCAAACCATCTAACTCATCATCCAGTAGAACGACCTGAGGGTCACGTAACCCACTGGGGACTAACGACTGTTTGCTCAGTCCGTACACCCTTTGGATAGGGCTTGGCGTTCCGTTTGTTCAATTCAGCTCTTCGCCACAGATTCCGGTGACCAGAAAGCCGTGTGATTCTTGCGTATGGTTGGTTTGGAATCAGGATTTAGCCATCTACCCTAAGCATATTACCAACGGCCTGTCACAACCTGGTCGAGCACCCTGGGCGTCAGCCTTTGCCGTGTAAGACTTCCTCAGCAGTTGTTTGAGGGACATTGGTACCTGGGGGCATTTCGAGAGGCACTCGGTGGGATTCATAAGCTGAAACACTCACTTCGAACATGCACCGAACATACAGTATCAAAGATTATTTTTTTATTACATACAAATTGAAAGGGATATGCCGCGTCGTCAAAAGACATATTGCAATGGAAGGGGAGAAGCGAGAGTTTGTCGATCTTGATTTTAAGGAGTGAAAGATTAAAAGGGGTGGGTGGAAATACAGAAGGTGAGAGTATGTTCCACAGTTTTAAGTTCCAGAAAAGGAGAAATATCAGAAGAAAAAAGGGTAACACCGGACAACGGAAACATGATGAGGGTTACTAGCTGTCTGTATGCAAATAAGACGAGAAAAGGTTACCGGAAGAGGAACTGCTTGAACAAGTTTCGAAGAACGAAAACGAAAGTATTGACGGTAGAAAAAGGGAATCGAAGCAACTGCTCGACGATGGGCTGGTGATTGCAAAGTGGCTGTTAGTGAATAAAATCCAGGTAAAAAGAAGACCTTTCTTTGAACCCGATCAAGAAGTTAAATCGAAGTAAATGACACTCCCCCCTACAAGTGACTGCGGCTTTGAACTTTGTACAATAGGCGATGAGTTGGGGTGAAAAAAACGTTTCACATGGAACAACAAACCAAACTTGCGCGGATTGCCAGAAGCAAACTCACAAGTGACGGAGGACCAGCATGATGAAGAACTAATAGAGCCAATGAGCCAACGAGAGAAGCAGAATCTGTGGATCTCAGAGTAGATAAGTTCAAAGATGTCGGTGCGTAGAGAGAATGACCTTTTTAGGAAATTGAAAGAAGAGAGGTTTAGGAAGCACGTGATGCGGCATGGTTATTGGAGCCCCAGGAAGATGGGTTCACGATCGGAACTTCAATAGACACTGACCACACAACGTCCACGAACGATGTTGAGGTTTGTGTGGCGAGGAGTTCGGTACGAAAGAGAATAGTGAAGAGTGAACTCATCGGCAAACGAATGGATTGGAGTTATTGTTGGTGGATAGACGATGATTAGGAAATAAAAGCGAAAGCTAGTGAGAAACAAGTTGGGGGACCATAGGGAAAGCTACCGGCTGTATGAAATGTCCGGGGCAGGACTGTATCAGCTTGCACACGAATGACTCGCTTACTAAGGAATTGGATTTTCAAACACATCAGTTGAATTTTGCGTTTGGTAAAGTCAAGATTTTGTACCCGGAAGGCGGTAGCTGAATGATGAACAAAAACACAAATAAATACGTTGAGAACAAAAGAAGAACGAATAGTGTCGCTGGGACATTGAAAGTGTATCATATCTGATAGAGGAGGAATTTGAGTTCCGGTCAAAAACAGAGCAAGAGGGAAAGAAAGTTTGGGAAACTGATGGATGCGATTAATGTTGCAATTCAGTCCGCTCATGTTAGTAAGAGTAATTGGTTCCTATTAAATTTTTTCGTGCATCGTAAGAGCGTAGGAACGAATGCGCATGTACTCTCAAGGTTACTTTGACAGAAGACTGGTAACCATGATCCTAAGACTTAAATTGGCGAATAACATAAGTCCTCAATAGATTGGGTGTGATACTGAGCCGGGCGACAACAGAGCCGCCTACCACCTACTACAGAACTGTTGGACGATTCATAAATTCAAATTGATCCCATAGGAATTAATACCTACAGCGTTTTTTTGGATGTGATCAGGAATGTCCATTAACCATCCTAACTAGTCTACGACAAGCGGAATTGTGGATGTAAGAAATCATTCTCTTTGGGACTAAGCTTTTGCGATTCACTGACAGACGCATAAGGTTCAGCTTTAGCAATCACAGAGAAACCCTGTGTTAGAAAGACGCACGCGATCGTCGTAAATGGAAAGAGAATTGTATCGAACAACACACCATGACGGCGGAAGCATATAGAGGAACGGTTTTCAAGATATTTGCAAATCCTATCGTGATGTCGTTAGGCACTAGAAAGTTCACGCAAGAAAATCTAATCAATCAGTACAAAAATACCTTTCCTAAATCGGATCGCAAAAAACTTAAAAAATGATGTCCCCACTCAAACCGACTTTGTACACGCGGATTTGCGTTTATCGTTGTAAAGATAACCCTTAGACGAAAATAGGTGGCAGTCTGAGTAGGTAGAATGCAATTCCCTGTCACCGTGACAGTCGTAATTGTAGGTACATTTGAGCTTTACCAAGTTGTATGCAAACTTTTAGTTAAAGAGACAAAAACAAGCATGCTACCGGTGCAAAAATGGGAAAAATGAAACGAAACGAGACATTCCTGAATCTGGCCTTTTCGACAAAAATATTTGTTTATCATCAAATGTATTTCGGAGTTTGGTCTAGTCTTTTATCTTGACTGTCAGAATTCGGGAGCGATAGGCTATCAACGAGTTACCATATGCGGATGTTCGTGATGGGACAAGTCGACAGATGGAGCAGATCGAGCACTGGGACTTGCTTTCAGACAACTGAATGTTGTCACTCTGAATTTCATTTGCGAATTTCCAATAAGCATTGATGTTTGTCACAAGTAAGGGTAATTGACCATTTTGAGGGCTCACCTCAACAGACAAAAGTCATTCCTTGACATCCTCGCTAAATACACGAGAAAGTAACAAATCGGGACAGAAATTGCATCCACAATTGGTCTGAACCGTCTTATCAGAGCAAAATTGATTCAAATACCTTTTTTGGAAGGAAAGATCATGAAGCTCGACGATACCAGCCTGGGTAATTAATGACCACCGGAAAACGCTCGAAATTGATGTACGAAGTAAAGAAATGCATCACAATCTACTCTGTACAGTTGAGGAACATCGTTCACGAATATTTCGGATCAAATTCCTTACGTATTTCGTTAGGTTTCAGCATGATCACAATCCGCTATTGAAACACTTTCTCGTCGGAGCACGCAGCAGCGCACGTTTATTTACGTAGCGAGATGTCCTGTTGTTCCATTTGCTTCCCGGTAGGTATTTTCAGCCTGTCACAATGCGGTTTTTAATAGTGAATGGCCTCGGCTATTTGAATTCATTTATAATAAGATATATATATTATCGGAAATTAATTTAAATAACCGAGGTAGAACTGGCCTAGCCGTGAAAAGTGTTTGATCTCATCGGGGTTCGAATCCGCGCATGTGCATCGCGTCTGTTCTGCAGACCCAGATATGTACACTTAGTAATTCAGTTTGGCTTGTATCCACTACCATAAATTTTGTGTTTGAGTATGCAGTCTTAGATGTAGTAGTACAATTTGAGTGTCGCAATAGTCGGAACTTGAACAAAAACCACACGGGACTGCACTGAGCGACTAAAACCAATCACATACAAAATCATTAAGCGGCTAACTCCCAATTGCGCGTTCTGAAATGTCTGGAACTCCGTTGTTCGGACCGATGTGAACTAAATCTACATGCGAAATGTGTGGATCAGACACAGCTTGGACAAAATACCATAATGAATAGCATTCACTTGGACCGCAGCCGAGATATGTAGGAACATGTAGCAGAATGAGACGGAAAGTTGAAACCGGGTATTCATTAGTAAAATTACGTACAACCAAAGCAAAATTTATACCTTCAATGGACAAGATTCTAGTGTAAAACTCTGAAAATATTAAAAAAACAGTCCGGCAACAGATAGAGGGTGGACGGCAACTTACTGTCGTCGGGCTCGTTGGCATACCTCAGCTACTGCGACAGCGTGATTCTATTCCAGTTCAGGTTTCAGGACTATGGTTTCCAGTCCCCCTCCTCGGCCCGTGTACTGTATCCTAGCGACTTTAAGGCATGCTCTTTCCACCACACTAATGGATGAAACATGTCATAGAATGTTGTCAGTTCGATCACGGATCATCATGTTCAAACAAGCAAGTATATTTCGCAATCTCTACTACATCTGAATCCTAGTGTCATCTCACGATACTATGGTCATCCGATTTCTCGTAAGATCGAAACAAATCGGAAGTCGTCAATCAATTCAATATCCAATTCAGGATCGTTCATTCCCACTGATTCTGGCGAGAACAAGCAATTAAGGCAGAAACGGAATCTCATTTATTAGTTAGAAATTGATCGTGAATACTGGTTTGCTATGACCAGTACTCGTGAAGTCAAATTGAACCATTATGGGGGATACCTACTTCGTTAAGTGACTTTTTCGATCGGCTTATTGATCATTCCAGTGAGCGCGATATCGCCCCACATGTGCTGACCCTTAGTCTGGTTACTGGATATGGCCCATCGATATTCAACATTTGTTCCATGTTATATTGATCAAAAACGACACAAAAATTTAAATAAAGGTAATTTATTTCGTATCTGATCAACTCTCTTGCGCATAAAAGTGTCCATTTTACAAATAATGGACAGTTTCAACAATTTTGGCTTAAACACGGCCTAGAAACTCGCTGGTACATCTCGATCAGGCATGTGTGATATTTGTTTTCAGTCAAGATAAATACGGAAATGTGGGTATATGTGTACGAATTACTTTTATAGCCCGATTCTTTTTAATCTATCTTTTACTTCCTTTATTAATGAAATAACAGTTTGCATCACTTTTTAGGAAAGGGACAGCGGCCAGCAGAGGGTTGCCAAGTGGGGAAGTTGACAGGCGGTGGGAGGATTCGAACCCTCGACCTTCACGTCCGAATGTCATGCCGTTATCCGTTTGGCCACCCACTATCACTTGGCTTTCCCATTCAACTAGCGACGATAAAAATAATAAAACGTTGTTCGATTCACGTCTATGCCAGCCCGTTCGGTTGGCGAGAGACGAAGGAAATGTTAACCTCGAGAAATGAATTGAGGTCATCAACAAATCTCGTGTCATTCCCTTGCAGTGGGGAATCTGCCTTAAAGTTGACAGCAGATGGCAAATCGCTGTCACCCATCGAATTATCACACCTGACCTAGTGAGACCTTATCCGGCTCCGTGCCATCCGAAGTTCCGGGGTCAATGTTGCCGGTTCCTCGATCTCCCCGTGTAGTGGTGGCCCCTGGTGGCTATGGGGCAAACCTATTCCACTGAACTCATGCATGAAACATGTCATAAAAAGAAGTTTGATTGTCGTTAGTTATGAAAAAGTAGGAAAACCTCCTGTCATTATGACGCAATGGAGTAAACTCAATAACACCGGTTTCCGCCCTCTATCACATGACCTAATCAAATGAACTTACGATCACGTGCCAGAGCTAACGTGTTTCGAGAAGCAAGCGCAATTTCCGGGATTTGTTTTGATGACTGTCTGAATCACGCATAGATCGATATGTTTTTCTTTCTCAGTTGTATATAATCCACAGATCATTAGGCGATGTACAGTAGAGATCTGGATAACCTGAGGTTCAGAATTTCCGATACTGGATGTTCTCCAAGACGTGAGATTGATCCCACGGAATTAGGTCAGTAGGTCAGTACGCTTCGGAAACTTCACTCAAATGAGTTAGTAAGATTTCGTTTGCATCGGTCCGAATCTTGGGCACACTGGTGCTCGCGTGCGTGCCCAGGGTCGCGTTGTAAGGCGCACTGATCGTCGGTGCATTGCTCTGCACTCTGTGTGCAGTTGTTCTCCTGTGAGGTATTACGGAAGAGAGACAAATTCATACTGAATTCCGACCATTGCTGACATAAATCCGAATTAACGCTTGAAATAGCATACTTGACTTCTGTTCACAAACGTCTTGTGAATCCCCACAGTGTCTTGCCGGAATATGAGGTTTTCGTGTCCATTTTTTGTCAATTGGTTCTGCTATTCGGCTGCCCAAAATTGTGTGTTCATTTGAAGGTCACGAGAGGAAACCATTCAAATCAAAACGAATTGTCTGTCATTGATCCCCTATCCGAAACACCTCTAGCTTCTTTTCAACTCATGGTATTTTTGTGATCTTCCATTTATAAGCTACTTACGTTAACTTCTTTCAACTTGAAGGCAGCCATGATTCAGTTCTCCTGTTCTTGTTTGCTTTGACAGTGCCAGTCCAGTACACACGGTATTCCACTATCATTTTCTCATAATTACTTTTTCCTGGTCAAACTGTATGTCAGGATGACAGCTTCCAACTATGACGAAAGACATGGAATTTTCCATATCATTTATCAATCTCTTCAACTAGGTTGACCGGTACGACGAAGATTGAACAATTCTTCAAAGTTACTGATAGTAGAAGTAAAATTCATCATTTTTACATACATTATATATATATATATATGATAGTCTGCTGGTGCATCCGAAATCACACAGCCCCACCATCGGTTGGTAACCGACTAATAACAGTCCATATTATACCTTACTATGAGACGTCTTGTACAGGCCAGCGAACACGGTACTGCGGAAAATCTCATTTTGAGTTTCCTATCGTTGCTCACATGACGATGAAATCGGAGGGAATCGATGGTCACTTGGTGTGATACTTCAGTGAGATCCTCAGAACACAGCAGCTATGGCGCTTTTTTTTTTAATAGATTTAGCTCGTGATGGTTAATCGATGATGTTTTTGCTAGAAGTGAACGGCGTCAGAATCTTTCCATTCGTACTGAATAGTTAACTTTAATAAGTCACTTAGAAGCGCATCCAAACATGTCGTTACGGAACAGCTCCGGTTGTCGAACTTTGTCTAAGCGCGAGGCCAATTGAAATGATCGACTGCATAAATATGGAAAATGACGATTTTGTTTTCCGGTAACGATCAAACGGTCAGCATCTTGATGCGCTTGGACGTGGATATCGCACAATCATCCCGTCTCAGTAATGGCCACTTTTATGCTTGTGGGGACCAAAAGTGGTTGCGACCCTCATTTTGAAATAATATACACATTTATGGTTCTTAAGGGAAATATCAGTATGATTACTATTGCGTTTGTTATTTCCAGTTTTCTAAACAAAATGCCATGAGACTACAAAAGAGATATCGAAAACATTGAAGACGTTTGTATTCTGGAGTCTCCCAACAAAATCGTCTTTGAAACTAGGAATGATGTAATTTCCAGTGGCACAAGAATGAATGATCTAATCAATTATATCGGTACTGGAACTCTGGGTAATCAGTATCCATGGCTTAAACACAACTGGGTAGGGTAGCTGCGTAACAAAAGTACTTTCAATTCTCAGTAGTATGTTTCGCACAGGGGTGGGTGAACAAAATGTTCCCGGTGTGTTTCCCCGAGGGATTTTGTTCATCCTTCCATATGCGAAACAAAATATTGCGAAAAACCAACACTTTCGGTCTTTGTGCCCCCCTTTCTCAAGGTCAGCCTTGCATGATCGACGAAAATCCCCCGATGAATCGCCATGTCATTCTTAAATGGACTTATCATCCATTCACGCTCCAAACAATTCAAATGAGATTCTAGTGAGAAAAGTACTTTCAATTTGCATAGGGAACTAAGTCCCTCGAATTATTTGGGCTCCGTATTCTTACAGTTGAAAAATCGGTTCCAAGCCAAAAAGTCATTGCCTGATATAAAAAGACAAAATGAAATCGATCAAAATTTTTCATGCTTTCATTCTCGAATCAATGCGATCAAAATCATCCCCCAGTCCCGGTGTACATGTGGTGCGTTTTTACATTCGTCGAACCACAAAATAGCGGTCCAGTCGGTTTGGGTTCAACGTGAAAATATAGGAGTTGTAATAAGTTTGATCATCAAGCATCTCTTGGTTACTAGTATATCGAGTCCCACCTAGTAGATCGCACCCAGCACGAATTAGTGCACTGCCGATGACCATACTAATCATTACGCGTTTAATTTGATCTGAACTTTGTTTATGAAATCAGCTAAGCCATGCGCTTAAAATTCCCTGACTAAAGGCCAATGTCATCCTTGTGAGTGACACTGCACCAGGCCACCGAACGTGACGTTCTAGTCTAGGCCGTTCTCCTTCTTTCGTTCAATTATTCAATGACGATGTCACCTCGACTAGTGAGGAATCGTTTGCGATCTAAAAGGCCAACCACAGCGATCGGAACCCAAAAAAGCAACAACAGCAACAACCTGGGCTACGACGAACACAAATTTTCGAATTCATCGACTGGCACACAGTTCCACTAACTGTGTAATTGATTGCCCCAGTGATTGATTTACTGACGGCACATTTATTTGTTCCTATTCCCTGTCAATATGAGACTGAAGAAATGTGAATGTAATTCTATCTCGACAGAATTAGAACTTATGCACGCGTGCCGATCACGAATTCTTCACGTGTGTTCTACTTGCGGAATTGCAGATGCATGTCAGGGATCTGTCAAGCACTTCATTACAAGGAACGTTGGTCATTCCGCAGACCACTCGCGTTCACGGATCTTAACTTGTCCATGATGGTTTGGCTATTAGAAGATGTTTTTGTAGCAAGTTTATTGTGATGGATGTTATTACCCAAGCAGCTGAATATCAAACTGATCCAAATCTTGGTTCATTTTTTTAAAACAAAAATCCATAATTTCTGTTATGCTTTCAATTTTTCTGTCACCTGATTTGCATTATTCCGTAATTTTGAATGTTTTCACTAACAATTTTTTCATTTCCTAATTTTTTTGTTTTGTTTCAGGTCACTCCTCCTCTTTCAGTTTGATCAGATGAGAATCGGAATTTGAAATCGATTCTGATTCGGTCGATTCGTTTATCCATGTGGCGTGTAAATATTGAACAATGTTACTTTACTCTGTCTCACATGTGCTGAACATGTCTGAAAAATATGCCAAATTTCATCCCGAGGCTCGTCTCAGTCTAGCAAGCGATTCAAATAAGGCAAACGATTCCACGAATGAAACTACAAATGTGATTCGATCGACAAATTGTTCTACATCAACGGAAGACAAACTAAAATCTGTCTGGCCCAGATTTGATATGGAGAAAGAGAGACCAGAAGTGGAGCTTACATCAATTCAACCGAACTTAATTAACGAGTCTCCAAAACGATCGAGTAAAGGACATCAGTCGATTCGTCATCGGCTGCGAAACGTGCGTGCAACATTTTCAAATCCTTTCAAGAAATTTCCGTCCAAGACCGACCTGGCTTCTGACCAACCAGGCACTAAAGTGTCCATTTTTCGCACATCTAAACAAGAAAATAAACCTCCGGTTTCAGACACCGCGGGTTATGATCGTTTCGACTCGAGAAAACGCACAGTTAGTGTGGATAAATTAAACGAGTCACGTGGAGCGAGAAATCTTGACCCGAGACAAATTATTTTAATCCGTACCCCAGATCATACCACAGACACGGAAAGATCGACACCAGATCAAAGTTGGCCGAACCATTTACGCGATCCGACAAATCAGAGTCGTCGCAGTTTGACACATCTGTTCCCACGACCGACAACGCTGACCGGTGACAACGAGGTTCGTCGTAGGGCAAGTCAGTTGTCCTTGTGTGATCCACAACGTGATCCGTTTCCCAGTTCCATGATGAGTAGTATGCTCGGTCTATCCGGACCCCAATCCCAATTGTCATCCGAACAAATCACCGATTTGGCGGCAGCTTATCAACAAATTATCATCGGTCTAGGTGAAGATCCGAATCGACAAGGTCTAATCAAAACACCCCAACGAGCGGCCAAAGCTATGCTCTATTTTACCAAAGGTTACGAGGAACGCGTAAGTGACTTTTTGAACGGAGCCATTTTTGATGAGAATCATGACGAGATAGTGGTTGTGAAAGATATCGAAATGTTCTCAATGTGTGAGCATCATTTGATTCCGTTTATTGGCAGTGTATCGATCGGTTATTTGCCTAACAAACGTGTGATCGGTCTGAGCAAATTGGCTCGTATTGTTGAAGTCTATTCGCGTCGTCTTCAAGTCCAAGAACGTTTGACCAAACAGATTGCGATTGCCCTGGCCGAAGCTGTTCAACCTCAAGGTGTTGGTGTGGTTGTCGAGGCCACTCACATGTGCATGGTGATGCGTGGTGTGCAAAAAGTGAATGCGACCACGGTAACCAGTACAATGCTTGGTATGTTCAAAGAGAACTGTCGTATTCGAGATGAATTCCTCAGTCTAATTGGACGGAAATGAGCTGTGCACACGGAAAACAACGGATCACATAAACGGAATATCAATGGCATTAATCGAACTATTTGGAATATTTTCCAAATAATTACCAGGACGAAATTTCAAGACCCACAAAAAAAACTTCCTTGAATTTATTCACTCATTTATTTACGTACCAGACTTATATGCGTGTTTCAGTGCATGTCACAATATAGAAACGTAACAATCGTCTTGTCTTTTGCTTTTTATTCCTATCCGATATCGATTGTTTGGGTTGCTAGATTAATTTGTCATGTTCTGCCTGGTTCATGAGTAGCCAAATTCAGATCAAACGTCTCAAATTCATGTATACTTGACAACGGAAGTTTCATTCCTCCAAAGAGATTGTGCATCATTTCAACCCTTAATTGAATCATGGTTCATTAGTGAAGAACAGAACGTGTGACATGTCTGAAACAATCTTCTACCGTTGGTCAGAGAGTAAGAAATCTCTTGGAACTTATGCCCAAAACTCGTGTCACGATTCTTCAGGAAAAAGATTATTTAACTCGAAATATTGAATTGTTTTATTCCCATTTGACGGTCGACATTATGTATGCTTACATTTTTTAAATTTCATTGCCCCTGAAGTACAAGCTCATGCTTATGAAAGTCGGACAACATACTGTGTAGCATGCTGCATTAAGTTCCAATAAAGTAAAGTGCATCCGTTGTCGCATTATAATCACTACTCCGACAAATCTGGCTTTTACAGAAACTCTAAACTGGAAACATTTGGCATGTAGACTTTTAACTAACCTTCCATCCGTGAATTAGATGATAGGATCGTTCCCCACAGGCACTAGGGTCCAATACGCAAGCAGATAACGATTGGCAAACACGACCGGGAAATCTGAAGTGGCTTAGAAACCCTCATGGTCCCGATAGGTCAGATGTGGCACCCAGTCGAGCCACGAAGAACTGTTATTGGCCGTGGATTTTGTCGTTGCTTGTTCGCATCTGGCTGCCATTCATTAGCCTCTGCTTACCACTTAGGAACCTCTAGGATGTTTTCAGCAGTCACATCCAGGGTTAGAGTACGGACTGTTTTCCCACAAGTTTCAACTATTGGCGACATTCACACTGGGCGTTCAGGTCACGTTAATGAGTTAAACAATAAACAATTTGTGGATCGGTTTCGATTAAATGTTGGCCATATACCTGTATACATTCCTCTCGAAATCGAGGCTGCTATAAACAGATAGATATAAGTGAACGTTGGTCAGAGGCTGCGTAACGACGAAATAAAATAGTGTTATTGGAAAATGGCCATTGGGCATTATCTCGAAGTCGAGATATTCCGAAAATTTTTAGAAGAGGAATGAAAAATTCTTATCTTGGGGTTTTATAAAAATTATTTACTAGGTTGTTTTGATTTTTAGCAAAAAAATGCACGATTGAAAAGAGAGGACATTCTTAAATAGACTCAAAAATCTCCCAAAATGGTGCCATTTGGACCACAAACTTTTGCACTTGCTTGGGATTAGGTTTACATTTTGCTTGAAGCGAACTCTCACTGTCTGATCGATTTGCTGTCAACCTTCTATCGATCGCTCCTCGCACAAACTGCTAGTGGTATTTTGTGTTCTTATTCATGTGCGCCTATTTGTTGATCCATCGTGTATTTCGATTGGACCATTCTTTGAATGAGTGCATGAACTCGAATGTCGTCGGAACGAAAGTGGGCATACGAAGCCTGTGCGACCAGTTGCCGGTGTGTGTGTGTGTGAGTGTGTGTGTGTGAGTGTGTGTGTGTGAGTGTGTGTGTGTGAGTGTGTGTGTGTGTGTGCATAATGTGAAATGAATGCACCTGGGGGATTAGGGTACACCAGCAGTGATGCCGAAGTAGGAGTGATCTCGAATTAAATAAAACCAAACAGAAGATAGTGAGACCGAATAAAAGGTAAACAAAATAGAAATCATGAAATAATTCACCATGTGATATCATTGCCCAACTCACCATAAAGAAACCATGGAAGCACTGTACAGCTGTTTCATCCTTGTTAGGAATCATCAACAGTGCATATCCACCGCGCCCCAACTGGGACGCGAACCCGGGACGAACGATTCTGAATCGAACGCCTTAGCCATTACGCTACCGGGCAGGCTCTTCGTCGTACTTAGGCTACCTGCAGAGAAATCATCTATCAGTAGGGGTCGATCGCTGTAAGCTAACGGACAGTAACCGTGCAAATCAGTGACGGATAGGTGCAACATCATGTGGTGAAGTTCAACAAACCGTTCAGAGCCTGTACAGTGCTTCCAAGGTTTCTTTATGGTGAGCTGAGCGATGATATCACATGGTGAATTATTTCATGAAAACATTCAGTCTCCTACTACTAAAATGTAAAATGGAAATCCTTGTTACGATTGAGATGGACAAGATCCAAGGAGATTTGCAAACACCTGACTATTTTGATTCCATGTTCCATGACTCCAATTCGTGACAGCTGCTAGCCTCTAAGCACTCAGAACGTGAATCATCTAACCCTAAGCTACAGGATAAGATATCTGAAATATTATCGTTCAAATTTGGTTCCCATTTTCACGCTTCCATGTTAGAACGAAAGAATACCGAAAGTATGCGATCGTTCACTTAGTTCGTGGACGTGATTGCATTGTGCAAGTCTGATTTCGTATTGCTACTCTTATAGTCGTTACTTACGTCCACAGGTTGATGCAAACTAGAAGTACATCACATCTGGGTACGTTTGAAGATAACGTCAGATTAAGTATTCATACAAACGTCTAACTTCTTCCATGACTTGAATGGTATCATTTTTCTCCAGGAAATAAATAGGATGGCAGACTCCGGCCGAATAAGCTTTCTTCTGATACTGGTTTTTTATTCACTGCAAAACATCATGAAATTAAGCGAGACCAACCCAATCCTTTTGATGGCATCTTTTGATTTTGAAAACTGCCAGCCTGAGCTGCAAAATGATCCAATATTTACAGTCGATAAAAACGATGTTATTTTTCCAATATTTGGGGGTCTTTTGCATACATATACACAAATAGTAAGTTTGGAAGAGACATGGTTTGGTAAAGGACGACCGCTATTGAAGGAGTAACAATCGAGAGAGTACATGTTAGTTAGTCCTTCGTTACGATCGAACCCCGGCATGATCGATCCACATATCGGATGTGTCTTTGCTACTTTGGATAACGACTGCCTGCTGGTAGCTTATTTCTCTCTCGTTTTGATCAAATCAATGAACAGATTCTGTTCATTTTCATCGCTATAAATGATTGATGTTTTATGGTCCATGACCTTGGTTGGATAGTCAAAAGCTTCATCGTCAACCGAGGTAACATACTCAATGCGTTGGTCAATACACGACTGGTGATGAAACGATTTTGATCAAAACTTCCCTAAACTGACTTTACTTAGTCGTCGGCATCGTGATATTCTTAGAAGGGAACACGAAAAGATGCCTGGATGACCTATTCGGCGTAACTATATTTCAACACAGGGTCAGTAAGCAGCCATATGCGAGATTGGCCAAGTGGAAATTTTAAGAATGTGAAAAAAATCTATCGTGTAAATAGTCTCCTATACAGATGCGAGTACAGAATCGACCCGGAAGTACACAACAGGCTTCGTGGTTTTTTTTCGCTGATCAGGTATGCGCGCCCGGTACTTTTCTGTCTAACGACTACAATATTTGCCCACTCCAGGACTGGTTTGGACAACAGTGTTGCATTCCAATCACTATAAGTGTGCTTGGCTCGAAAGCCCCCTTATGAGGCCACACACAGTACGACGAACCTAAACAAACACCAAGCGAGGTTGATTAACACCAATTCAAATGCACTCTTTGGGATCATTCAGTTGAGTCCGAATGAAACACTCCGACGGAATTCGAGTCATCGCATGAAATTCGACTTGTTTGTCACACGTTTGAAAGATCCCACAGAACACATTGGAAACAAAAACTCCGTGATGGACAAGCTCGTTTCTAGTTATTTGTACTCTTGAAAGTACATAAAATTAAATATGGCTGGGAATGGATCAAGGGAACTGCCGGTTCGCAGTCACATCAGCTCACAACTGTGAAAATATATGTGTGCGTGTATGAATGTGCGTGTGTGAATGTATGGTCGATCAGTTTATCACATGATCAGGTTGTAAACCACTTGTTGGAGAATGATAAGTGAGCCAGGGAAGTTAAGATTCCGAACAAATGGCTACTGAGTACAAAGGAAAGGGTTGCACAAACGGATACATATGGGCTTCGGCTATGTTTAAGATGCGACACCTGACAATTCTTGATTGTCTCCTAGCTTTGTAGACGGTGAAAAAGCACTTGTCACATTCACTGAGTGATTTGACTAGAGAATATGTGAACATACCGCGCTAGTAATTATCTCAACTGTTCCTGTGCTCAACCAAGTTGGATGGTGTTCGTGAATGCGGTTGAACAAATGCCTAGTTGTGCGTCCAATATATCTAATCCCAAAAGGACAAGTGAATGACTGCACACAGAATGAGGCTGCAGAATCTGTCAATCTGTCCTTCCGTTGGAAGCATAATCAGCTTGGATGTGAATACAGTTTCCAACTGTGCATGACTGTGTAACACTATTCGGATGATCAAATTCAACTACGAGACCTGAGAATGCTAGTAATGCTAACAATGGAATTTCCAGAGACTAGCCATCAAAAAAGGGGAACTTTTAGACTTCACAAAGGTACCAACCGTGGTTCCACAAAAAAGTGACACAGATGCTCTTTGGAAAATGCAAGTTTGGAAGTTGGCATTGAATCAATCTCATGCTGGTATGAATAGTACGAGAATCTCATAGATATGCACTGACTGCCCTCAGACTAACAAACATTCAGACTATCATTTTATCGAATTCGCAATGGTGCCCGTTTGGCACAAGGTGATCCCGGATTTTGGAGTCGGATCAGAAAGTTCTACTTCTACCGTGCACTTCCTTACGACCGAGATAGTTTAGAGTATCCTCGTTTAAGTGGAACACATTGTATTGCAACATGCTTTGAACGTTTGCGAAAAACATGTGCGCTCAGATCCGGCAGGTTGTGCACGAGTAGACTTTAGTTGTCTGCTGCATGTTGTTCAAAAGTCAATTGCACAAAACCTTGCTTGCACCTCATTGGAATACCCTGAAATCGATTCTCTACCGTGAGAAGTCCTAGGTGTAATAAGCGTATTCCACACTTCCTCCGGTATACCCCGATGATCGGCGATCGAACTCCCACGGACAATAGCGGTTCACGAAAAAACTTCGGTTTCGTTTCGGCAATGTTTTCGAGAAAGCAGACATTGTCACCTCAATGGGATAAGAACCATCGGCTATTGGTTTTTTTGAGAAAACGGAATATGACGGACGAGCACAGACTAACCGCACCGTGAACGTGACGCAAGCTTTCCGGACCTTGTCCAAGGTCAGAGGTCAACAATCTAGGTTGGTAAAGTGTCGCCTCTTGAGCACTGCGGAAGCTGTCGCAATCCGTCTTCACAATCCTCCACTTTGTTCTCAAAAACAATTTGTGGTTGCGCTTCAACTCTCCTGACCCACCCTCCATCCCAATACAAACCCTAGACAACAAAACAATTAACACAACACATTCTTGTTTATTCAGGTTATGCATGTAACACCACAACTCCATTCCCCACCCGTATTTTTATCTGACTGATCCAATCCTCCCTAGGGGATTTTTTTCAAAATACATAGTATATAGTATAGCATAGTATATGCAGTGATGTAATGGCCTGAGTACGAATCATTGAAAACAAGCTTGTTCGGCAAATTGTGTTCTCTCAATATACTCAGTGGGAATTTTCAAGGAATATTTTTCTTGACTCGATGTCTGACCCTAAACTGTTTCCTAACATGACAGAGTGAGCATCGCCTAGTCTAATGTTGTTGGGTTTATTTTCAGTCGTTTGTAGAAGCTGAATCAAGTACACACCTAATTAGTTGAGGGGAACCATATGTGATTAACTAAACGGGCGTCACGTGAAACTAATCCTCTGAAGCTAATTCAGCCCTGTTCAGTAGAACAGTTCAAAGCCAGTTACTAATTTGACAAGTGAGCACGAAATCATGCGACCATACGCGTTCATCCAGCTGTAGTTACGCTGGTTCAAACCGTCTGTTTTGCCGATGGAAATGACTAGTCCTTTGTTCCACTGCCGATCACGTTCGATGCAATATCACACCCAATCTATCCAGGTATTAAATACACCGCTTTTTCATTGAAAGTCCAATTTTGAGACCAAAATCCACTTCGACCGGGTCGAAATATTTTATAGCCACCCTGAGATCTCCACCGTGGATCATCATGCATGTGATGACTGGTATTATGGGACCTCTAAACAATATATTCGACTGGCTGGCATGTAATTACGCACTTAAAAATTGAACAGAGACAAATGGCTCTTGGCTAATGTCACACCGACAAGCTAGTTCATGGACAAAC
This sequence comes from Fasciolopsis buskii, assembly GCA_008360955.1. NCBI lineage: Eukaryota > Metazoa > Platyhelminthes > Trematoda > Plagiorchiida > Fasciolidae > Fasciolopsis > Fasciolopsis buskii. Next base: position 97,916 of record LUCM01005387.1, read on the forward strand.
GGCCTGACACCAAAGGCTTGAAAGAAATTTTCCTATTCATAGGAATTCGCTAATACTTCTTTAGTTGCTCGTACTGCACAGTTGTTGGGGAGCAATACATTTTGTTAGAGCCTATCCGATGAGTTTTGTCATCTGAGAGCATATGACTCTTTCTGTCCTTGAAGATCAAGGGAAAGGCTAACCAAAACTAACTGAATTTTGTCTGTTTCAGTTTCCTCATTCCGGACCTCAAGACAAAATTATTTTGAGACTTTTCAGATTTGAAATATCTTATGGTATTCACCATTCATCCTGTCAAAACGGAAAGAAAGATAAGCAACGCGCGACAAAAGTTTCGTACCCTCCAGAATAGGTTACCACAGTATTAACACTTCTGTGTGAGGCACAACATCCATTTCTGCGCACCATCACGGTAGCTGTGTGAAGGACTGAATTGGAAATTTTATTCACGTAGAATTCAGGAAATCCGGAGGGAAAATCCGAATTGCGCCACGTCACAGATATCGTAAGCGCCTGAGATTCCATGCGTACAAAGACGGCTGATTGTCTGTGGAGCTGCAGTCTCGTATCAAAACACGGGGGCCCGTTTTAAGCACGAAACCTACGACAACCCAGAGACCGTTCTCGATCGACAATGACTTGCATTACGCAATCATGCCAAGTTCACCCTTCGATTTGTGTATACTGTGACAACGAAACAGCCTTCTGATCACAGTGCCCCAGTTGGTCTCATTTGGGTAGGCGTCTGTTCTATGAAACAATAGCAAGCTTTTATTTGGACACGGTTTGTCAAATCCCGTTCTCGCATGCCAAAAAACAGCCTCCGTTTACCAAATGATAAATTAATCGTGGCAGGCATCGCTCAAATGTGGACTACTCACTGAGTTCGATACAAGCATTTTCCTGTTAACTGGCGGGAATAATATATTCTCTGATTTCAATTCTTCTAACCTCTTTGCAAGCCAAAATTCAATGAGGCCGAAACGGGAACTATGGTTGACCGGTCGTTTCATTTAAACTGCATTATTTACGATATCGAGTCCAAAAAGAAGAAAAAGCAAAGCGAAATGGAAGTATACGGCGCTTAATACGTTATCGAAATCGGTTTTCGGCGCAAGTGGAAATCAACCTACGATTCACTTGGTATTGCTAACGATCCAAAAGACAACCGGTCACTCAATTCTCTCTCTCTCTGTTTTTCAGTGTGCGAAATTGCTTTCTACTGAGTCATGACAACAGTCAACTTGATCCTGTTAATTAAACGCTATTTCGACAGCGCCGGAGTCATTTGGAGCACGTGATCGTGTGAATGGCATCAAGCAGTGGAGATGTGATAAAAATCTAAACAAGCACGCTGTCTGCATTGAGTTTTATCCCTCGAGAAGGCTGCCAGAGGAGTCCGTTGATGCCTCGATGGTCGGACGATGGTGAGAAGTTCTCACATTCCGCCTAGATTACAACCCACATTTGTGCCCAGTCTCTAAGGTCAAATAGCAGCTCAAAGCACCATTAGCTTGCACCATTCCCGTAGAATTACAGGAACGTGCGATGCTTCTTCGATGGTTATATTTACGACTTACTCTCCGAATATCCTTTTGGCAGCAAACAAACGAATAGGATTCTGAATTCAAATCTTCTATATGGTTACCGGAATGATGTCAAGGATTGACTGTTGTACTTCACAAGGAAGTGCAAATATAGCGCGAACCCACTTTGGAGGGTACGAAACTTCTGTTGCCGGTCTTTTAGACGATTCGTAGACACGGAATACTTCAGATCCCCTAAAGCATTGTACCGACCACCTTCGCCAACCCAATTTTGTGTCCGCAAAAGACGCTGGCAGGATCTAACTGGTTTCCATTGATTTGGGCTCGTCAGTGAACATAAATCTATCCGTTTGTCGGATTATTTTACTGTCACGTGCATTCTAAATCAATATAAGATTGTTTTTCATATTCTATGGATGTAACTAAGGTAAAATGGTCAAGTTCCAATTGTTTAGGTATATATAATAACCTTCGTAACCATTCTTTTACCAACACAAATTTTAGCACCGGAATGAAAACGCATACTGTGCAATTATTGATCACGGATTAGATCGCTGCACTTTTCGTGACCGCATGCTGCCGTCAATGTGACCATTTCATTCTCACTCCAAACCGCTTAATCGCCATCAGAAAAATCCAATCTCCAAACGAATCGAATGAAATAGAACAAAAATTCTAAAAAGTAGTTTGAACTCTGGTTCAAGCATGCCTGTTCAGGAAATCCTGTGCGCTGGTGTGAGAACCGGGGATTTTCGGAAACTGATCAGCCCAGGATCACTAGTACACAGCCGATCACTTGCACTCACATGCGTTGGCAAAATCACGTGACTCGGTCAATGCCACAGCAATGATGCGAAAGCGCTGGAGTTTCAAATTTCCGGATTGTACGCAAAATTCAACGTGAACGCACTTTGCAGAACACGCCACGCAAAGTACCACTGAAATGTGTACCTGTGTTTGGAGCAAGGTAACGTCACACATGCGCAGTTACGTGAATGCTCATCTGACCAACTGTGAACAAATCCCTCAGACTTTGGCATTGCCGCATTAACGCGCACTTTGAAAAACGCCCGTGATGAATTGTCCGAATAGACAAGGTCTGGCTGAAACCTTGTTTTCACATCCAAACAAATTATTTAGAAAACCGCATCTGTTATGACGTTATCTTACGAGTGAATTGATCGACCTTTGGTCTGTTGACTTCGTGGTCTTGGTGCCTATGTAGCCGTTTGTTTTTGCAAGCCATTTTGGGGGAAGAGATTGAACGAATAGCTGACACTGTTCCATTTGCGCTGTACCTAAGCTCACGTCTGGATAAGCTAATCCAGCTCGATTTGCCTTGAATAGCACATGGGTTTTTTCAACCATGGTATAGGTGATCGCATGGTTCTGCACAAAGTTGTCAATTGCTGTGTAGCAGTTCCGATTAACAGCTGAATTCAATCATTTGTCGATTAGTTCGGTCACGTTTTCACCCGTGCTCGGCGGTCTAAGTCTTTGATACCTCTAGAAGAACATTTTGCACTAATTTTAAATAATGGTGATTCTGTAGTAATTAGGTCGAAAAGCAGCGCGAAAACAGTCTACATGAATCGATTCTTTTCCTAAAATGAATATCTCTGATTTTCAACTCTTCTGCACCCCGAGAAGTGGAATATACAATGCACAAAGCCGATGCATTGGCCCGGTCCGATATCTTTCGGGCTATACTGGTCTTCTGGCTGGGTCTTCGAATAAGCGAAAGTTTTCTGCATCCAATTCGCTCAATGTGCTACTCACCTCGTGAACTTTAATCTATTCAAAGTGCACATGACACGTGATTCTTCGTTTTGTCTCTTGTTCTTTGTGGCGAGCAAGAAATCGTCCACAAGTCTACGATATAGTGACATGTGTTTTATTTTCCATAGTTTTATTGAGAAAGTTCTTATTTTCAGTAGTATGCTTTGCATATGGATGGATGAACAAAATTTCCCCGGAAGCATGCAATCGGATTCGCGGTTACTGTCGCTCTTCAAGTATGCGTACCCGGTATTTTTCTGTCCAGCCATCCCTATACCAACGCGCTCCTTTCTTAGTTTCGCACTAGAATCTCATGTGAATCGTTGGAAACGTGAATGGATGATGAATCCATTTAAGAATCACATCGTTATTTTGCAATTTTTACAGAATTAATAAACAATTTGATGGACATTGACTGACCGACTATAAAGAGAGTATACATTGTGGGGCGACAGTTGATTTGGTGGCTTTAGCCTATCGATCAATGAAGCCTAACCAAGTGTAAACAACCTTGGTTGGTGGTTTATTCAGATTTTTGGATACGCTCAACCAGGACGAATTTGGTGGCAAAAGCTCACAAAATGTCGTTTCCATGAGAAAATAAACATCCGGAGTATAGATCACTATCAGAAAGGTGAGTCCATAATCCGGACTTGGAGGAGAAAGCGAATATATCGATTAGTTCAGCGGAAATATCAAAAAGGACATAAAATAACTCTAATGGAAATGATAGATAAAAAGTCGTGATCACTTTACCACTGAAGGAGATGATCTTCCATTCAGCTGAATCAACCAAAACCTTAGGTGCTTGCCGTTGAATAGAGCATTCTGTACCTGACCAACAAAATGAATCGTACAGCTCGTTAGACCAGTTTGCCATACCTGGACGCCTCTTGTCATTTGGCAGCTCAACTGCACCTATCGCTGCACAGAGACAGGATAGATCGGTGCCCCGGTCGACTAACGGGGAGCGTGTGCCCAAGGGGTTAGTGAAGCGGACAAGTCATCCCTCGCTCGAATAAAAAATGACCAACAGCGATCCGGTCCAGTTGATCGCAGGACATTTAAAGACGGTAGGCCACCAAATTCGTCCTGGTGGAACGTATCAACCAATCCTGCGTACACTTAACCCAAGATTGATTGAATTTTGTAAAATATTATTAATAGATAGACTAAAACCATCATCACCTATACGGAAACTGCTGTCCTACAAAAGGTGCATGACCTGGTGTAAACCGGTCGACATTCATTGACCGGTCCGTTTTTAAGACTAATTATTTTCTTTCTCTACTGTTCAGTTAGATAAAGAACACTCAGCATTTCAAATTTATCGATTCTGTCAACACTGTTTACTTCTGTGATTCCTCGAATTTTCAACGACGGTCTACACCGACCGGTTGTAGAATCAAGTGAATTTTAGTCTAAGGAGTGTACTGGGGGAAGAAAAGAATTTACCGATTCGTTTTATTATATCAAACCTTTTCAGTATGTATATTCAAACTCAACTTCACTAGTGAAAAGTATGGCTGCACTACTACTAGCAGCTGCTAGGAATCGTCGATGATGCCTATACACCGGCCTCTTTGACGGACAGAAATTCGAATCGGAAATCGGGCGATCAGTTGAATGGTAGACAATGATAATCCATTCGATGGATAGTTATCACACCTGATCAGCCGGGAAGTTACACGGTTGTATGTCACTTTAAGTTTCACTGTCATGGTTAGCGAATCTCGATTACTACTAGTACACGGGGCCCTAGGGGTTACTGGACATGAACGAACTCTGTAATACATCCATATTTCACTAGTATCATACCCGACCTAACCCCCAACCAATGATTCTCAAGGCTCGGGGAGAGCCACTGCAAATGGAACAGATCACCGTTTTGGACTTTTGTTCAACAAAAATCATATCTGGTCGGAACTACCAAGTAAACGCCACCATTCGGCACATCGAACTTCAAAAACTAAATTGTGCTGGGGTTAATGCGGGCAGATTGAAATTAAAAACTTGTACGAAGATGATTTTATCGACTCTTGACCAAGGTAATTCAACAGCTTGAAAATGGTTCGTTTCACTCCGAAGACTTAGGCCTGAGAATACTTCTGGTGATTGGATTACCGGTCTCCAATGCCTCTCATCTAAGAGCTTTCTACCTGTTCGGGATTTCCTCTGTTCCAAATGGATGTTTTGAATTTAGTAAGGGATACATGGACGGAATGTTCAACTCGACAGTGCGATCTTATGGTAGCCAGCATATAATTAGTGGACTTTGAAGTGGTTGCATAACTGCCTCGATTTTCGATTGACTAATTATCAACCATTCAAGAGCTTGGGGAAGCTAATCTCTCTTTAATAAGTTTCATTGTAAGCAAGAATAAATGTAATCGATGTGTTGTTCCAGGAATCCGAATTTATTCCTTTTCGTATTGCACGGAATAATAATTTTCCTTACATATATATATATATATATAATCTTGGAATCTCATTTGGGAGTAAGGAGTGTAACTTTGTCACGAGTCCATCTGGGGAACACAATTGTGATCACAGATTGTTCTTTGTGGATTATTCACCACGAACCAGTAACACAAAGATGCTAAAAGCACAATCTGGTGTACTTCTAATAAAGAATAGGCAACTGAATAAACAAACATGTCTGGAACCGCAGGACAGGTTTTGTAGTTACTGACACTCATTGGTATGCGTATCCGAGAGAGGCGAGCGTCAATCAGGATAGAGGAGCATGCCACTTGGTCCGCCTCAGAGCTTCGGATAAAGCAACCACGAACGAGTGGTGGTTAGCCTTGAATAAAATGAAACCAGACTAATTGAATAAGTAGCAGGTGCCAAACAGCGGCAGTCTAGAGGACCTGGTGAATTTTCATTTGCACGCGTTCCTTCCAAAGATATGAAAAGTCCACTAGTGCTCTTGTGGAATAGCAAGTGTGTCCTGTCATCTAATTAAGACCACTGACCATTGTCATGTTCCAACGATCCGGCGCGCTTCAACAGAAGTGCATGAATCGATCTGATCGGTGGTCTGTCTAAAACAACCTTGCTGCCTTGCAACTCAAATCTGATTGGCCAAAGGCCAGAGGTGCACCCGCATAAATTAGTCTACCTTGGAACGGGTGATCGAGCAATACAGCAGCCCACAAATTAACGATGGTTTATGGCGGACAGTCGACAATGCGTAAACGGTATCCGGAAGAACGGACTTGTGCTGTATCCTACACGGACTTCTTTTTTTCTCCACCGATTCTTCTGCTTTTTTTCTTTTTTCCTAAGATCCGTAGGTGCACATCTGTATTATATATAAATATGCGGTATTTATAAAAAATGTATCATATAAATATTATCAGGATGAGTTAAAAAAAACCTCCTGGGAATCACGCAGCCGGCTTAGTTTAACTGACAATGCCTTATCGACGAACCATAGTTGTGGTTCTTCTCTGGACTCGTCAACGGAGGCACTCCATGAACATTGAGGCATTTTCCTCTCGGAAAACGCACTCTTCGAGCTTAGAATTATTGTGTCACAAGGTGTAATTTTCGGACAGGACAAAATGAGTTTATGCGAAGTTTCGAGTGCGTGTATACGATAAAACCAAGTGGTACAATCAAGTTTTTATTTGCACACCAAACTGCTTTCATTATATTTTGTAAAGCACATGATTCTGTTGATTAAATCGAAAAATCTCGAGGTTATAAAGTGTGACAATCGACAGAACTTGCTGCATGTAAGGTCAGTAAGTTGATTTTCATATCTCGCAATATCGTTCGCTTACATGCAAAACGCTAATAAAGTTACTGTGCTTCTTGTCGGTGACTAAACAGAATAAGTTTCGTTCTGGGTAAACTGAATATTTCGTTTGCCAACAACGTTAGAAGGCTCATATTTTACTATCCAACTGATGCTCAAATTCTGTTAACATTTTTATCGGGGTCTTTTTGTACTACTAAATTTGGTGACAAAAATGTTAGCTTTTTGACCGATTTTCGCCTTTTTTGGTACGATCGTTCAAAGTTCCTTGATAAGTGTTCTTTTGCGTCGCCATTCCGTGTACCAGTTTTTAATCATGTAACGAAAAAATTCGCCGTGCAAATTAGAATCGATCAATTTTCTGTGATAGAATATGTCGACAGCTGAGTGTTTTGATGGTCGACCGTTGTTCACCAAATTCATTCATTTGCTCGCTTAGTCAGTAGGTTGGGAACATGGAATCATGACAACGCACTAATAGGCAGAAGAGGAGAGCCAATAGGATGGCCAAGTTTGTTCGGGTCGGGTGATGGAGATCCACATTGGCAGAACCTCGTTCATGTTTCCCGTGGATAACCTGGTATCAGGGATTAGGTCTAAAAAGGTTTGTGTCAATATATGCAAATCGTCCGCAGTATCCTTCATCGGTTGGTCTAAAAATTGCAAAGAGAAATCTTAGGCGGATTAGATTAGTGCGTTGACTACGAGTAACTGACATGCGAATATCGTACGGCCACCCTCTACATAACTCTCTCTCTCTCTATCTATTTGCGTACGTTCTGGAGATCGGTTTAAACCCAACCCCTGTCCAACTGCATCAACGGAGAGAGGGAGGAAGCAGAGTGAGTGGAACTTCCGTTCCGACCGGGAGTAAACACCGATGATAAAAATCCATGACGGTAGAGCAAATGAGTACACTTGTGCCCGTTTTTCAGTCTGTATGTGCACTTGTTTATTTGCATGTGTCTGTCTGGGTGTATTGGGTAGTGACACACTCCGAACGGGAGACAAAACAACGAGCCCTACCAGATTGGCCCTATTTCCAACCGGAGAAAGCGGATGCGTAGGTGGCAGGAAAAAAGAGATTAAATCAGATAGTTTTCGAATAACAAGTGAAATAGCGAAAACAAAAATTGAAAGACAGCGTGGTTTGCTTTTGGGCCAAGTTTCAACAGTATTTTCCTCGTATTTCCCAGTGATAAAAATTTTCTTGGAAAAATATGAAGTCGAATGAACACAAAAGTAGTATCTGGATGAGTGGAAAATTCAGGCGGAAGCACACGACCAGTTTCGTGGCTATTGCTACTAACTATTAATATATATAATGGTGGCATTCTGCCTTCCTTCCTAAGACTGGCTCAGCTCAACTGACAAAGATTTATCAACGGATCGCAGTAGTAATTCTTCTGTTAAGCGTAGCAAATGAACAAGCATAGCCCCAACATATACCCGCCTGTTAAGTGTTAGCAATGATCATGCTAAGTTTCTTGGAGATTATGGGGACCATGACGAATAAAACATCAACTTTTTAATGCATTATGATAAAACTGGTGATTTGCAAGTCAGTTCACCATATGTATACACCCGGTGACTTTAACATCGAATATTTCTAATCGATTTTTTTGACGTCACTTATGCGTAGCTAATAGATGAGCCTTGAGCAATAGTCACCAATCTGATGTATGTGGCACTTGGGGGAATATGCGGTTATCGATCACTGATCGAGTAAACATCGCACCAATGAGTTAGGTGCTGATAAAAGGCTCCGAAAAATGGCATTTGAGGGCAGAAGGCATCCAAGTATTTTTGGCGTCTGAACTCCCTTACCTTCCTAGTATTGGTAGGAAACCTTGTGCGTAACGCACAAATTAGGCTTATGGTATTGCGTTTTAAGCTCCGTTCTTTGAAACAGGCATTGGATCAGAATAGGTTACGGTGGTTAGGAATTATGTTGCACAGCCCTGCAAATCGACTGCCTCTTCGTGCATTGTTCTTCGAGGCAGATAATGGTTGGAAGATGGTTGGAGGTTGTCAGCAGATGATATCGGGGAAAATTATGAAAGCTTTAACCAGTGGACTGGGTTGTGCAGTTGGAGTTAGACCTCCGGGCTGGGGTTCACGAGAGCCCCTAAAGCGAGGGTTGGCGACCGTGGGTGATATTTATAGCAAGAATGCAAGCGATTGGCTCACATTTTTATTACTAAGCGAAACAAGCCACGGTTCCGCTGTGTATATTGTTCTGGTCTAGACTCCACTCACGCGAGATCCATATTCTGTCTGTATGGGCATTCACAGGCCGGTTCGACAGCGTGCCGAGCATTCTCGTTTTCGTTATTTTTTAGGCCTGCCTTTGCCAGTGTGTTGGTCCGATTGCTCGGAGTGACGATTCGAACTATTGCCCTCAGCAGGGGGAATCGTGGCGTTTATCTGAGTTTTGGCTCTGCTGCACGTGTTCGTTGCTACTGCGGTCTTCGTCTGTTGGGGAATGCTTCTTACATAACCGTTATTGCTTCTTCGGGCATCTACTTCTGATTGGCCTATGCTACGGGGCCGACTACGCTCTCTCTCTACTCGTTGTGGTCGTGCCCTGCTCTACACTATGGCTCAGTGTGGCCACCAGTGATGTTCTAGCATCCAAAATCTTACCTGTCCTCTGTGGTTGTTCAACTCAATATTTTGTGGGCGATCTTCCAGAATTGCTCGTTGCAATTTCATAGTATCGTCAGGCTAGACAATAAGCCAACCGCTAAACAAGCTTGTTTTTCCCATAAATTACTCTTGTAGCTGATGCAGTTGGACATATGAGGAGAGTACTAAAGAATAATGTCAGAATATGCCAATAATCAGATTGGTTAGTCGAGGAGAAAATTGAAATCTTTGGAAAAGGGAACGAAACGTTACAGCGCATGGTTTGGAAAATGGATGTTTTAGGGGAAAAATTGAAACCTTCTGATGAGTAAAGATGGTTGATCACTTCCCGGCTTCAGGTTTAAGACTTATGGGATGTGGCCATGCTACGTTTTTAGAATAATGTCAAATAGAAGCCCTAATAAGCGACAACTTAAAAATTAGATTTTTCGGGAACCAAAAAGAGTTAAATCATCTTACTCCCGAGGCTTCTGATGAAGCTATATCTATCAGTCTATCGCCTGCTCCCAAATTTCGCATCTTGACTTCGCCAGCTAAAGTTTTCAATTTATGTGGTTGACAATTCGATTTCATTCCTTCACTGATTATTTTCGTAGCGTTTACCGTTCCCGCAATATCATTAACTTGTTTTTTGGACTTAGAATGCTGACTTCAACAGACCCCAGATGTCAAATTACCACCCTTTTTGATCTCAGCGTCCACAAAAAGAATGGCTACTGAACCCATTTAACACTTTTGTGTTTTGCTTCTTTTATTGAGGAAACAACGGTGCACATCATTCTCAAGAAGGGGCCCGTAGCGACAGGATGCTGACAAGTGGGGAAGTCGACCGGCGGCATGAGGATTCGAACCGGCGACCTTCTCGTATAGACCCCACCACCTTATGCGCTCGACCATCGCCATGGGTGGCGGAGTGGACGCTATGATAAACGACTTCTATCAATTGTTTGACTTCTGTACTCGCATCCGCGATCGTCTTCAAGACCATGTACACACTCTTGACCTCACTCTTGCATCCATTCTCTCATCATTCTCTAGTATCATTTTATTGTCTTCTTTGGGCCAAGCGGATCATTATTTCCTCCAATTTTCCACTATTTTTCTCAACCTACCACAGTACCCAACTCCAGATGCACCTTTTGACACTACAACTCTGTCGATTGGAATATTTTTCGTGAATCCCTGGCTTGTTATCCTTGGAACGACTGTTACTTTGTATTTGAGGTTTCTGTCTGTTTCTAATCTTACTTAGTTTGTTCTTCAAGCTATGCGTCTTCGCATTATACACTTCTAAAGTTGGACAAACCCCGACCTTCTGAGTGGTTTAATCACGATTTCAACCGTGCTGTTCTATTGGAAATTCTGCATAACACTGGTGACGACGATCACATTAACCAAACATCCCAAAATCACTCTTTGCAAGCTAGGGACAGGTGCCTGTTCGTCATACGGAAAGCTAAAAATCCCCCCTTAAGCCAAAAGGCTAAACAAATAATCTGTAGTATTTTTGACTTCTAACTGGTGGACGGAATTCGGTCAATCACGGTAACGAGCTGATACGAGTAATCAGCAAGCACTTAATTGGCTTCGACCCAAGCTAGGCGAACAAAGTAATCAGGAAGGCCGAAATATAATGGAAGTCAGCTGAATTCGTATCTATGGAATATGGGTTTATATACAGAACTGAAAATATTCCTATTGGTGGAATCCATCCTGTCCAATCGCTTCCACGGAATATCTGGATTTCACGACCGTTTGTCGTCACGATTCTCATTGGTTGCTTGTCTACGCAGATCAGCGTGAAGCTGAGCCGAACTCATCACATGGCTTACATGTAAACTCATGACATAGCCTCATCCGACCTTGATAGTCGATCATTTTATTCTCTCGCAAAGCGGATAACCCGTACTTTCTGTCCTTCCAAATTTTTCTCTGTTCACAGTTTCTTAGTTGATCTGGTATGCTATTCGCCTCCCGGTTTGCCTCAAACTCTACTCGCTCTGTCAGCTTTACTTCGCTGTCCTGCTCTCCTATCTCTAGTCATGCGTTCCTCCCTGTTATGACCATCAGAAAGATGCACTGAGTTCTAAGAAACTTGAGTGTTTCCAAATCCATGGGTCTTTAGAGTATTCCGCTCATCATCTTAAAAACTTGCGGTCTAGGGTTAGCAATTATTACACACGCCTTCCTTTTTTCCTGTATCAACCCAAGTAATTTCTGCTTCCCGAGACAGCAGACAGTTATTTTTCCTACTGCAAAATATACAGATTCTTTTGAGTCCAGTGACTACGTTCCCTTATTTCGACCGGTTGCATCCGTCCCTCGAACGCGAAGGGTTGCTAAGTGACTGCCATTGTGAATGTCGGTTTCTTTCCGACTCTCGTATTGTAGATGTCCCTTTTCCTCAGCAAGCGGGTTACCTCCGTCCGACTCTACGGGTTCTATCTCAGTCAATCTTCGTGAATGCTGAAGTTTCGTGATTCCATACTTGCTCTCACTCTTTTACCTATTAATGATCGCCCAACATCAACTTTCAACTCTCTTCACTTTCTTGTCAATAATGCCACTCACTACTGTTCTCTTTTCTGCTCTACCAATCGTCAAACCACTGACAATGTTGATCAGATGGTTTTCTTTTCTGTGCATGTTTGTTTCAATCCTTTCGAGACGTTTCTTCCTTTTGATCAAATCTAACATCTCCCTTATTCTCCCCAACTCAATTATGACCAGGCTTCTCTTCATTCGACTGAATCACCTTCAATACTGGACTTGTTCACAAATTCTTCTCTTTGCTAATCTCCTTTTTTTCAGCTCCGCAGGCAAAATTGGTTCATTATTCCTTTCCCGAAGTTTTTGTACACACTCATTCTTCTATGCAAAGCCTGAATTCACCCAACAGTTGAATATTCCAGTTATTTTGTGGGATGGAGTTTCGTCCATCGCACTTTCTGCTCCTAGCCCAGTTTAACGAAATGCCGTTCGGTTGACCGATCATTCGCCTGACCTCAAATCTACAATCACTTGCTCATTGCTGAGAAATTGTTTCACTAGCTATTTTCTACCACTATTATTGTGATTTCTGTTCTTTTGAACTCGCTTCGATATTTCTTTCTCTCATGACTTTCGCTCATTCTTCTCGTATTCGGGCGATCAGTTGTCCTTGCCCATTCTTCATCCCTAGACGCCGAACTTGTTTTTTTCGGTCTTCTTTTAGGCCCAGACATTCGTTCTGTTCTTAAAGTCATTGTCAACAAGCCCAAATTTATTTGATTGGACCGCGCAACGATCCATCTTTCCCGTATATCCTATGATTATGCGTTTAGCTTCGTTTACTCCAAACCTTCAAACTAGAATCGCACTGATTTGCAATGCCTGTCCGTTCGATTAGTTCATTTCCTACCAGTCAATAAGCCGACTGTTTTAATTAAGTATAAATTCCGAATCAAATTTCTTTAACCTAAAATAAAACAAATTATGCCACTAAATTCAAGCGTTATTTTACCTAATGTGGTAAAATTCAAAACAATACTCTTACTTATAGCGCGCACAAATGGGTGTCTGGATTCGATCACGAATCCTAACCGGATTTAATCAAAATTGGGCGCCCAACCGATTCCGAATGATCGAATGAAAACAAGTCATATGCTCGACCGCTTTGTGTATTTATTGGTTCAATGGTCTGTTCACCTGTTCACTCCAGCACCGGTTTTCCTTTACGGCTTTCTTGCCCGGTCGATCGATAAATGCAATCAGCTAGTTGTTGATATATTAGTTTCTTGTTTCAGTAGTATGTTTCGCCAACAGCTGAATGAAACCCCCCCGTAAGCATTTATTCATGCTTCTAATAATTCAAATGAAATTTCAATTGTATCAATGCGTTCGCTTTCATCTTTGAATTGGTTACTCGATTTGACGGTGTCATATGCGCTTCGTGAGATAGGACAATTCTAATATTTTACTGAGCACTCTAATTCACATGTTTTGGTTATTTTTAGATTTTGTGCTACAAGCAATTTTACACGTGTGAAGATCTTAACATCGTTTTATGGTAAAATGTGAACCGGACGACGATAACAGCAGCATGTTTGAATTTCTATCAATTAATTATTCGTATAACTACACTTTAAAATATGGGAAAAAGGAACTGTCATAAATTTTGTTTTGACCGACTGCCGTTCGACTCCATTGTCAATGCACAGATCTCAGGGTCTCCGGTAAACAAGACACTCGGATATGCCACATCCCAGTTTCGCTTTCATTTGAGCACATTAGTTGTACGCATCCATCATTCCACACAGGTTTCCAGTTTAGACCCTTTCGTCTGGAAGATTTGAGTGTTGTTACCAATAGTCCGCTCAGCCCAGGTTTGATCAGGATTAATGGGCTAACTTTTTCCAGGTTTCGTTCTCAATGACAGTTAGCAGTGCCGATAGCTTTGGAGGAAGGCACGGTTACCGTCCGTTAACTGTAGCTGAATGACTTCCATAAAACCAGAGCATCATCCGCACAACGTACTCATGCGTAAATGTAAAATACATGCATAGCATACCATTTTGGGCAAGCCAGACAGAATTGAGTCCTCCGACCGCCGGTCAACTTCCCCACTTGACAGCCCCCTGCTGGCCGCGGCTCCCTTCCTGAAAACTGATACACATTGTTGTTTCATTAATAATGGAAGTAAAAGATAAGAGAAAAACAGATAAGAAAAAAAGATCTGCTAAAACTCAGGGCAATGAAGCAGTCAGTAAAATGCCACTCAAGTGGTTCCGGTAGGAGGACATGAGCGATTTGATCGACTGTGATCACTATGACATGCTTCGAACAGAAGGGACGGGTAAAAATTGACCATTCGACGAAATTCAAATGAAATTTCTAATTTATAGGAATGTTTCGCATTATAGTGACCGGTAAAATGTTATATCAAATGAAATGCCACCTGCCTACTAGAGATCCGGAAGTTGACTCGGCCAACCGGTATTGAGTTTTCGACATCTCGTTTGTCGGGCATACGGTCATATCACTGCGCAACTGGGGACACGGTTCTCGAATGCGGACTAATTAAGTGGGCACCAAGTTTTGTGCAGTGGGACCAACTAACGTATATATATATATATATATATATATATATATATATATATATATATATATATATATATATATATATATATCTATGTATATATAGAAGCGGGAAGTAGTATCTGGATGCGTGAACAAAATTTGCCCGGGAGCACACGACCGGTTTCGCGGTTATTGTCGCTCGTCAGGTATGCGTACCCGATGCTCTCTTGTCCAAACATCCACATATATATATATATACCATGCTCTGGCTGAATTAGTGCTTAGGCAATCCTGGATAATTTTTGCTCGACAAGTGCGCTACGCTTCATGCTGACAAGTTTTAAGTCAGAAAATAAAGCAAAAAAACGATTTTGTTCTTGATGTTTTACCGACTGGGTCACACTGTACCACTGGTGTTAAGATTTGACGAAAGTTCACGTGATAATAAATGTTTTTTAAAAGTGGTCCTAAATTTTGTAGACCATAGGTGACTTTGGTTCACCATCGAGTTATTCTGCATGCTTGTCCCTAAATGATGCCCATATGTCTCTGCTTAAAACTGCGCTCGGGCAAAGTCGCACACTCATACTGTTCGAAGTCGTCGTAATCATACAGAATGGGCATGAAGACCCTTCTTAATCAGATAACTTTTGCTTTCAATTCCAAATGGTTGGATCAAAATAGACGGATTCCCTTCAACATCAACTATTTTGTATTCAAACAATCATGAGAAATTAATCTGAGATGTATTCAGCACAGTTTTTTAGGGATACGCGTTCAAACTGACTCGTAGCATTGCTTATTCAAACTGGGTAAGTAAAGCAATACGAGTGCCAATACAACTTATCGATTTTAGTAAACTGATATTGAAGTAAAATTCCATGTAGCCATGACCTAGTTACATCTTCGTGCAAACTGCGAGTTTGTGTTAATAAATTCTGGGCTCAATAATATGATTAACATACCGTCGTTTAGTGGTAGCATCTTCCGATTACTTCCAAGTAATAAAAGTTCGGAAGATGAAATAGGTCAACATATGTGGTTGGCTAACATCATGTGTTTTGCAGTCGATGACCTAGGGACAAGATTGGGATTATCGATCGATGAGTTCTGCGATATCGAACTGACTTACTAGGTGGGACGATGATCTGGTTAAGGTGTTCGACTCAAAATCGTTCGTCCCGGGGTCGTGTCCCAGTTCGGATGTGCGGTAAATAGGCACTTCTGATGATTCCTAACAAGGATGAAACAGCTGCGCAGTGCTTCCATGGTTTCTTATTGGTCAGTTGAGCGATACTATCATGTGGTGAGTTATTTCATTATTTGATATTTGTTGTGAAAGTCTGAGATCTTTGTGCGTTGACGTACTTGTCAACGCAAGTGCAGGTGAACAGACATGAAATTCGAAACGGAGTTTGGCGTGTGACGAGATTTGTGTTGGTTCAGCATAGCACTTCGGAGAGCTGATAGAATCCCAAGGTCTTTAGCTAAGAACGTGCTATTTATTGTCCATTTGAGTTAAGGACAAACCTTTAAGGCTAGTCTGAAGCAGACGGATTGAGTTAGCCTTCGGTGTCGATGAATTTTCCTGGGTAACCGTTGAACCTGAGTCCGAACAGAAGAGAAAATTCAAAGAAAGGAAAGCACCGACAGCAATTAGTGTTTTCTTTCACTCATTTTTACCGACTTATCTATCCATCAATTCTCTCAAGTCATATCAGTGATTAACCATCGCCCGTGGATTTCTGAATTAGTTTTTTTCAGCGAAAACTAATACAATTTCATAAATTTGTATTCGTCTCCCAAGGACCAGCTTTCGATGTTCGTTGAGGCAATTCTCGTATTTGCATTATCCGATTCAGCTCACAAAACCGATTTGCGAGTTTGCCGAAAATCTACATTGTCAAACCTATCCCAACCGTAGATTTTACTTGTGAACTGGAATAGGCAACTGCCAATTTATTCCGGATTCTTAAATTTTGTCAGTGCTCCCAAATGAGACACGAAAATAAAGAGTGACAGTGCAACAAACCGGTGACCAGATTGTCATATCTTTCTTGGGATAATATGACCAAATCATTAGATTATCTTGTGAATTTTCATATTGTGAATTACCCGTCATTTTAACCAAGACATTAGTGACCAAGCTCCTCATCAGAACACCAGCGATAAATGATCGCAAGTTTCTAATTCAAGGCTATGTGATTGGAACAAATAATAACGATAGAAGGCTTTTTGAGTTTCAATTTCGCACTTTTGCTTTGGAACTTACTACCCTATTATCCGTTTTTAGCCAAAAGATTCATGGGACGAGTATACTTACTGAAAGGATGCAGATGAGTTCGTGATAGGAAATTTTTACAGTAGTTGTAATGCGTATAATTGTTATCTTTGTACGAATGGCCGCCAGCAGGCAGTCGAATCTAACCACTGCATGCGATTCATGTGCCAGTGGAGATTTGTGTCGCCAATGGATTGTACAATTTCTCATCTGGTTAACTAGAAATCAGTGCTCCAGCATTCAACATCTTTCTTTCCGACTGACACAAGACGAAACAGCCGACATCGACCCCCTTAAAAAGCAACTCCCACTTTGCAGGAACAATATTAACGCGCTTCCTATGGTTTCTTTTGCACAAGATATACTTATACACATAAATATATTTGTAGCATCAGGAATGTGCGCGCAAGTTCTTCGTCGAAGAGTCTACAGAAGAACCACAACTGTGCTTCGTTGATAATTCTTTGGTAGTTGGACTAAGCCAACCTTAGGAACGACGGCAGAATGCCACCAGAATATACATATGTGTATATAGAAATTGTAAGTAGTATCCGCACACTCCTGGCTCTACAAACTAGATTCTGGTGAGTCACACAAGAATTTGGAGTGTACAAGTATAAGGATGTTTGGACAAGAGAGTACCAGGTACCTGACGAGCGACAATTACCGCGATTCGGGCCGTGTGCTCCCCGGGCGAATTCTGTTCACTCATCCAGACGCCACTTACAATATATGTATCCGATCGTTTCCCTGGAATACCAATGATGAACAGACCGTGTACTGTACAAAAAATTATTATTATTGATTAGAAGACAAAAGCAAATCAGCAGCTTTCAATAAAATAATATGATATTAGAACAATATAAAATGGAACAACAATAAACATGTGCTTCTACTGCATACGCGGCTCACGTAAAACTCGGACACGAAGGTCAGTCCGTATTTCTGTGCCCAGTGCAGCGATTCCTTTTTTACACATGCACACACATACACACACACACAAAACCGCAAAACCGCAAACTCATATACCGATTTCCATTCAATTCTAGCTCCTTCGCAAAGAATCAAGCAATTCCGAGCGCAGACGTTCGTCTTTTTCCAATACTCCTAACATCTGATAGGTCACTGTTGCTGCATTGGATTTGTGAACCCCACGCATCATCATGCACATATGTGACGCGTCCACGATCACACCAACTCCAGCCGGTCTGAGGACTCGATTGACAGCTTGCGCGATTTGTACAGTCAGACGTTCTTGAACTTGCAGTCGTCGAGCATACAGTTCAACAATGCGAGCCAATTTGCTCAATCCGATCACATGTTTGTTAGGCACGTATCCAATTGTGACACGACCGGTGAATGGAACCAGGTGATGTTCACATATGGAGAACATTTCAATATCTTTGACTACAACCAAGCCATGATAATTCTCTTCAAACAAAGCTCCATTGACCACTTCATCCAATGTTTCACAATAACCTTTGGTAAAATAGAGCATTGCATTTGCAGCACGTTCTGGCGTTTTCAACAATCCCGGACGTGTTGGGTCCTCACCCAATAGGGACAAAATTTTCACATAATGAGACTTCAAATCATTCAAAATTTTGTTATTTTCAACAGGATCAGACCAGTTTTTCGCGCCATTTGTGGCAGGTTGGCAATGGAAAGGAACTAACAATTGGTCGCTGTTATCATGATCATATATTTCAGATCGAAAAATGCCAAACTGTTTGGACGAATTGTTCTCGGCCGTTTGAAATTGTCTACCGATTTCCACGGGATGAACATGGTCATTATCTAGCCCATTTGTCGAATCTCCGAAATGGAACAAATCATTTTCGTATTCGGCAGCCGAAAATGAATTTGTCCCCGTCTCCGCGACAGATTTCTCGCTATCGGCCAAATCATTGGATTTGCAAGAAACGGACTCAACGTGTGCTGCCGATCTTATCCTAGTCTCAGACATGAGAAAATCATCCATAGACGCTTGTGAATTGTATCCAGATTCGCAACTGATCAAAGACAGATTCTTGATCTCGCTCACATTCACACGGTTCAATGTTCTGTTTGATCCCCGATGGTTCGGTGTAGTTCGAGGAATCGAGGATTTCCGAAGTGGAACTTCAAGAGCGCAAACATCGGCCAGGCGGATAGATTTGTGTCGTGCATCGAATGCGTTGATCTCGCGCGAGTGTAAATTTTGCACCTTATCCATGTGGTAAGATGATGCAAATGAATATGAATGATAGCTAGTGCAACAAAGAAAGACAATAGACAGATAGACAAACAGACAGACAGGAAGACAGAGAGAGAATATTCACTATGCGGTAGCCCAAACTGCGAACTAAATCACGATAAGTCAAGTTATAATCGTGGTGATAATATTGTGTGTTGACACGAACCAATCATAGATTTGTTGAACTCTGTCTAGTGTTTGTGATCTATGAGAATAACAAAAAGAAAAGGTCAAGCTAATAGATTACAATCACGTGACCTAATCAGTTCTTGTACAGTATCATTGTAACTTCCGCACTCTGTTAGTTGATATATTCACTCCGTACGCGATTTCATCAGCACATAATCGTTGACTGATCGACAACTTTGTTAGACAATCGGTTTACTGTTCGACGTGAGAGTATTCATTCAAATTTTCGCTTCACACAAATTGATGAAGAAAAGCTTATGTGGATATTGTAAAATCCTAAGTGTTATTGGGGTCAGCTTGTTTGGATGGTTGACCTTCACACGTCATCATTCAAACCTCAGGCCTTTCGACCAACTTTACACTCTCTCATCAGAACTCCTCGGTAAAATATATTCACCATTGGAACTGTGGTTTTGAGATCGAGTCTTCCGTGTGGATTGCGCATGTTTCAATACCGAGCCTGCAAGTTCCATGCAGCCTTATTAGAATACTCGGAGTTAGGTTTGTTTCAATGACATCCCCAATTAAAACCGACAACTTACCTCATCTGGGCAATTTAGTGCAGAAATAATTTTACGCCGATTTCGGCTGCGATAGGCTACCGGTGACCGATGACCGAATAAGTTTGACAGTGGAATATGATATGGTTAATTCAATTAGTTAATCGTTAGTTAACGTTGTTTAAGCCAATATGTGTATACTTCAAAGGCATCCGTTTGCCCGTCTCTCAGTCCCGAGACCAATCGGTTTCAAAAAGCTCCACTGTTTCGACTGAATGATTTAATTGTTACCATGATTAAATGGCAGCTTACGTAGACGCATCCAAATTAAGGGGATTGTAGGAAAGTCGTTTAGATCTTTAACTGATCATTTTTCTAAATCAGCGGTTTTCTGCTCCCTACCTGGCACGCCGTCAGCCAATGACGAACTCAGCGGTGTATTGTTAGACCTTAAAATCCTCTTGTACTTCTTATGGCCTCCTCCCGACGTTATCGGTTCTATTTCTCGCACTCTGCGTTTTCCAGTGAATTTTGTACTCTTAGTCATCTTTATGTGTCGGATGCTTTGGTCTTTCCCCTTTTGTGATGTGATCACATGCATGTCCAAATCTTGGAGCCTCTGTTTCCAATGCGGTAAGCTCAGACAATTTAATCAGTTGATGAATACAGGTTCCCTTGAATAATGACTAGTTTTCATTCCGTTTACTGAATTCGTCAACACCTTGGGTCCCACAAGAAATGTGTGCCAGAAATGTGTATCGATGATCTGCCAAAGTCCTGCTGACCGTCTACACGAAGGTCTCTCTCTGTACGTTACTGCGACGCCAGAACTCGACACATTCTGTGTGTTCATTTCCCGGGAAACTAACTTGTACGGAAGCTTTCTTATACGTTCTCGTCGGTCGTGAATTGGTAAGTGAAGAAGTGATCACTGCCGGGCAACAGGCAACTATTCTTTGACTTATTGGGAGTTAATTCACACTCAGGTCTTCAACTCATTCGAACTGTTCTGGCACGTAAGCATGATTATTACTATATATGGTAAACTTGGTATGGGCTAGGCAGATTGTTGACTTACCTGCTCCGCCGAAAGAATGCGTACAGCGTTCATTTCGACTGACAACACTTGAAAAAGGAGGTCGATCGGGCTTAATAGGGGTCTTACTTTTAGTATTTATGTTTTCTAATGAATCAAGGCACATGGATCTATAAAACCCAAAATTTGGATCAATTAACGATAGCGAATGCAAAATAGACATAGAAACATTTGCTTTTCCAGTTAAAAATATATCCTGATATACCGTGATACGTTGGATTCCATTCTTAGGCGTGGACAAATTGAATACTCGTTAAGTAACTGTAGTCGAGCGTTGGAGTACGCCTGGATAATGATAGGTTGATCTACGAATCTTAGGCTACCTGCAGAGAAGTCATCTGTCAGTAGGAGTCGATCGCTGTAAGCTAACGGACAGTAACCGTGCAAATCAGTGACGGATAGGTGCAATATCATCATGTGGTGAAGTTAAACAAACCGTTCAGAGCCTATCCGGTAGCGTAATGGCTAAGGCGTTCGACTCACAATCGTTCATCCTTGTTCGGGTTCGCGTCCCAGTTCGGGCGCGGTGGATATGCACCGCTGATGAGTCCTAACAAGGATGAAACATCTGTACAGTGGTTCCATGGTTTCCTAATGGTAAGTTGGGTGATTATATCACATGGTGAATTATTTCATGAAGACATGGGAATATTTGCTCTTCCAGTTAAAATGATATCTTTATATACCATGATGCACTGGATTCCATTCTTAGGCGTGGACAAATCGAACACTCGTCAAGTAACTTTAGTCGAACGTTGGAGTGCGCCTGGATGATGATGACAGGTTCACCTATAAATCTCAGCGGTGGTCCGTGAATGAGATTCCATTGCCTAAGCCAAAAATATTTTCACGGAACGCATCCCTTAAATTCCCAGAAAGAAATCCAAATTCATTATCGTGAAACAAAATCCCTGTGAAACATCGATATGCTGTTCTTCATGCAAAACGTGACTGAAATTGTCACCGGTAACTTCGTGGTAGTGTATATGCTGAACTATCAATCCCATACAATTCCACAACAGTTAGTGCTGATAAAAAACAATTTGAACAGGTAGACCGCCGATGAACCCGGCCCCGAATTCTGGATACCGATTAAGATACGCAACTGTAACTGGACTGATATGCACAAAAGCTTATACGTGGTCAACCTATGGATCCCAGGCGTCATTTTGAGGCAGTTCAAGTGAGAACAACCAAAATTTTATTAAGTGAAAACATCACCTATTTATGGTTACTTTGCTTCCAGATTTGCTCCTGTGCGGTTGCCATTGTTCAATCGGTTGACGAGACGTTCCTTGATTGGTTCATCTTTATTTTGTGTCACATTTTGTCGAATCCGGATCAGTAATCCTGGTTGGTTAGCTTAAATCACATGACCTCATCAGTATGCATATCCGCACTCTTGCCTTCTAATCACGTCACTGTCGATCGGCAGTTGGTAGCCACTTGGATAGCGTGGTATCTACTTGGCTTTGCAGTCTTTACTCCCCCCTGTCTGGGAAGATCAAGTTACATCCAAGCCTTTGTAATTATTGCGATTAGATTGAAGCTTCCACCGTAGCCCGACTGCCGATAACCAATGAGACAGCTCTATGAGAATCAGGCGCAATGCCGACTAAATTCCCATACCTTGACATCTGGTTTGTGGGAAGAATGGCTATAATCTGCATAGCCAGAATTTTCACTACTC
Source organism: Fasciolopsis buskii (assembly GCA_008360955.1). Classification (NCBI taxonomy): domain Eukaryota; kingdom Metazoa; phylum Platyhelminthes; class Trematoda; order Plagiorchiida; family Fasciolidae; genus Fasciolopsis; species Fasciolopsis buskii. The sequence goes on from LUCM01005387.1 coordinate 120,707, forward strand.
TACAGCATTGTACATACACAGGAATTTTATCCAATTCTATGAGTACGCGATTTTGAACTTTCCGTAATTGAATTCATTGTTAGGAATTATGCAGATGCGGCCCTTTAGCTATTGCCTACAATGGGAGTTGGTTTAATGAGTAATGCGAAGCTCAGAGTTGCGGGCTTTGTGTGAGATATGCATGGTTGATCGTCAGCTGTGCTTGCGTTTACAATCTGTACTGAAAGAAAGTCTGTTGGTTCTGTTTAGATAGGATTATTACTCTTGTACTTCATTGCCAGATAGGTGATCAGTAGACGAAGGTTAGCAAGAGTAAGGTTGAATTTCGTTTCACTGATCGGACCGGTGCGTTGTGGGAAAATTTCCTATCGCGCTTTGTCTCCCAACAATGTCTTTTGTCGACGGAACTGTCTAACTTTTAGACTTCGAATGTTATCGTACCGTGCCGTGATTATGAGGAAAATGGGCTTTCGAAAACCCGCCTAAACTTCCCTTCTGGCCAGCAGACTTTTTCGCAGCCTAAGCGCCGAGGATCACCGTGTAAGATTCAGGCTCCGCTCCGTTGATGAGTCACCTGACCGCGTCAAGTTGGATAGTCACATTTGTCTGTTGTACCAATACGAGCAATTGGATACGGGATATCGGTTCACTCTATTTTCTTGGAGCGTCTCGGTAGCAATGAGTGACCTGAAAATAATCTCCGGCCTAACAAGATCGGAATCCTAAATCTACCAGCTGTGTACTATAACCCATGGGTAATGCTTTTTGACTTCAAGACATTGTGAAACGTCGCCGCCCCAACAACTACAAGCATATGGGCAGCTCGACCTGACTGTCCGGCGGTGGCGAAGTGGATGAAGTCGTGCCGTTTCGACGCGAAGTTCGCCGGTTCGAATCCTCCCACCGACGGTTAACTTCCCCACTTGGCAGCCCTCTGTTGGCCGCAGCTCCCGTCCTGAAAAATGATGTACATTGTTATTTTATTAATAAAAGAAGTACAAGATAAAAGATAGAAGAAAGAACTAGCCCGGAATGATGTGATGGTAAGGTCTAACCTAATGACAAGTGTGTAACCGACGTTTGGCATTAAACGACTCCAGTCATCCAGTCACCTTAAGGCGTATTTCAATCAACATGGCTACCCGTCTGATAATCATCAAATTTCTTAAAATCCACCATTCAACAGCAACAACTCAAACATAATATAATAATAGACAGTAATCATAATGCTTAGGTCAGAACGAACATGTATTATGTTGGAAAAAACTACAAATCCAAAAGCCCATGGATGGCTTAATTAATGCTTACCATAAAAGACACATGTAGCTATCACAAAGCTGCTAACGAATTCACGACAAAGTCATTTCGGAATGCAAAGTACCGAACAAGCTCGTTTTCGGTTCTTCCTTGTCTAGCCGAATGCAGTTGAAGTACCCGGGGAAACAAATGAGAGGGAGATATTGCATCTGTTTAGACTATGTGAGCAGGTTTGGTAATGGACAAATACAAATTTCTTCATTAATATGGAATAGTAAAGAATTTTTTGTAATTCTCCGACTTAAAACACGGATTACGACCCACAGAAAACTAACAGAGATCAACCGCATCATGCCCGGACAACGAGCACATGCGCTACGGCCAGATTAGTAGTTTATTGTTCCGGCAAACTGCAGAAATCGATATTACGCAATAGGAACCAGTTCAAGCAATTGTTGAGAGGGCGGAACAGTGAGGGGTTGATTGTTTTCTGTCCAGCTTCTCCTCTGGTGCCCGACGGTTTGATCCCAAAAAAGAGAGAAACTCTCTGGTTCGGATCAAACGACTTCTCTGATCTAGTTTCAATTTCCTTAAAATTTATTATGCAACACCAATGAATAAATTACCGTAGGTAAGCATTGCTAGTGATTCCTAACAAGGAAGAAACGGTCGTGCAATGCTTCCAAGGCTTCACAATAGCGGACTAGGCGTTATTGCTGCATGCTGAATAAGTTAAAATTGAACTTATGCGATTGACGCGCGGAAAACATATGCCACCCGTGACGTATCGCCATAATGATCACAAACGGTCGGGTAATTCTGGGATTCTGATGGACCGTTTCTCAACACAAATTGGGAGAGGCTGTCTAATCGAATTGCAACAGTTTCAGCAGTAGGTGATTGTCGACACCCGACCTCTTTCAGCATTAGACTAGCGATCGACTAGAGCGATCTGAACAGCTTGAACTTCTCGATGGTGTGATTGTTGTTGGCCAAAGGGTCGGAAATGTATGTCATGTTGCCCTGTATGAGTCCACGATTAAGCCAGTCAGGTTGATGTTCCCCAGTGTGATCAACCAGACACCGTGTGGCATGGCATTACGGCTTGGGCCACAGATGGGGACGAATTGATTAACACAACATAAAGTCCTATCCTAGTAAAGTATTATCTCTGATCTGGTGGTGAAATTAAGGCATACATCAGCATCTTGAAACGTGTTAATCATATAGCTTTCAATAAGCCTCTTGGTAACGTTTGCACATATGTCTCATCTGAGCTTTTGTTCCAAAGATAACATAATAATAAGTGTAATCGCAATAATAATAATAATAATAATAATAATAATAATAATAGCCAAGAAAATTCTGTGCATTTTTACGGACCGTTTAATTACTTAGTTGAAAACTTGTCTTTGTTTTGTTCCAATAAAGGTCTTATCGCAAACTTAGCATAATCAATGCTCCCTTTCACTCGATAAGGGTAAAAACCGGAGTATATATAGGGATGTAACCAGAGTCATTTTAACCAGAAACCAAACGGGTGCTTCACACGTTTATTGTTTGGTAAAACCAGTTATCTTTCCTAGATCTTGTTTTGTTATGTATTGTCTCACAAAATTCATGTTCTGATTCGCTGGAGATCCCGGATCCCACTTGGTCGTGTGTTGAATACTTTTGTTCTCACCTCCTTCCGGCTGTGTTGGTCCGATTGTATTGAGTAACCAACTAAACCGTAAATCTCGACTGGGTGAATCATACGGTCTACTTGAGTTCTAGCAATATTGCACTTGTTCGCTAAAAATGCTGCCTTCGTCTGTTGGAGAAATCTTTTTGCATGCTTTCTTCTGATTGATTGGTTGCTTCTGATTGGTTGGTTGACCTCTCTTTTCTTTTTATTTGGCATTCCCACCCCATACAGTATGTCCACTGACCAAAAGAACATAAAATGTCCGTGGATGTATGAAATCAACAAAGGCAAGTCGAATATCAATATTCCGTTGGATGAGTACGCCTTCGAGTACTTCTTCACAGCTCAATTGTCATTCTTTGCTTGGTATTCATGATACAACATCCTAAGTGTCGAAATTCAAACACTGATGTTCAAATAATCTACTTTATTGCTCGACTACCTTTTTTGTTGGCCGGCTTCCCTATTACAGGCAGTCTTAATGATGAGGCGTACTTTTCCGTGCCCGTTGATTTGACCTATGCGAATTCAGAGAAGGAAGCTATTGTGCATAACCTTTTGACCCGACCGAGACCCGGTTGCGCTCGATGAATTCAGTTGAATGTTTTTCTTATGATCTATTCGTGACAACCAGTGCCTTAGTCAAAGGAGGTTACCACTGTCTTCAAACCGGGATTGCTCCACTCAGCTATGGTTTTCAATCTGCGCGAGGGTAATCGAGTGTCGGATCCAACTGGAAGATCGCATTGTCCAACCAATTTTTTAATCTTGCTACTTCTTCTCACTTCTATTTATCAATATTTTGTAGCGATTACTCTGAATTTTTATCCACAAATGTTGAAAAATTATCTTCAAATTATCACCGATCAAGGTACACTGAACAGGGACTTTAGAAAACGTCCAAAATGCGACCCCAAACTTCTTTATTCAGATTCTGGAGCGGTGATTAAAAATGTCACCCAGCAGATAGAACAGAGGAAACTCAGGTCAACAACCAGATGCTAGCAGTCTATCGGGGTGCCAAAATGTCACCGATACCACAATACACGCGCAGCCAAACCACGGCAAACAAATGCCGTGTGGTCGGAGAGACTCGAAAGCAAA
>LUCM01005387.1:125175-148519 GCA_008360955.1 Fasciolopsis buskii
CACTCGAAAATGTGGCAACGTTTGATATGAAGAAAACATTCCATGCTACCTTAAAATCAAAGACCGTCAGTCACACGTTGAAAAACTGATGTTTTCGTAAGATGACAGATATAAAACTTGTTCTCCAGATTTTGTCTGGTCAAAATTTGTGAATTATTTGGTTCGAATTAATTCTAAAGGAATCAACTAATTCAGTTATTGGTCAACTTAGTAGATGTGAGTAATCAGGTACGTGCTGAAATAAAACCTCATTATACATATATATATATATATATGTATACATGTGTACGCATGTATGCATGTATGCATGTAAGTATGTGCGTATGTATGTATGTATGTACGTATGTATGTATGTATGTATGTATGTATATATGTATGCATGTATGTGTATACATGCATGTATGTATGTATGTGCATGCGTACGCACAATGAACTCACAGTCAACACTTCAAAATTGAGTTAAATTGCTGTCACATTGGCGAAAGGAACATTTATTACTGAAACATTCCAAGTAAGGTTTAGAGAAAGCTCCACAACCGTTTACTAAAAAATGTCTTCTTAATAATTGTTTTTCTATTACTCCTGTAGGCCACGTTAATTTGCACACTAAGCAGACAAAATAGTAGGATTTTGTCTTCAGTTTTTGGGAGAAAATTCCTTATTTTCAAGGTAACAAATGAGAAGCACCTTCTCCGCGCCTTCTGTTGTATTTTTCAGAAGGGAATGTGAATAAAATGTCGATTTTTTTCGACAAAAACAGCAGACGGCTTCACGTATACCAGAAAGTGGTTCATTTAAACAAAAGCCTCGTTATCGTAGTTGCCCTCAAATTCAGTTCGAAAAGACGATCATTTTTCACCGCAGTTTTCTAGAATCGACTATACCTTAACGCCAATCGGAACACTCCTCAAATCGCTTTCCAGCACTGGTGTTGATTTGAATTATCAGCCCTCAGATTTCATACAATGTCTCTTTACTTACCGGCTTGTTGCTGTCCTTTTTGTAGTTACACAAACCTTGCTGAGAACGGTCAATTCCAACCAGTGTCTCGTTATAACCACATGTCATCTGACTAATCTAATTGTCTTTACTCTGTGCTTGAGCATACGGCCCCTAGTTGGTACGTGCCAATTCTGTACTAACCTAACTGTCCGCACCGATCTTGGTGTGATTTTCGAAATCTCAACATTAACAGCATGCATTCTCGGTGTGCTCGCTGTCAGCAAACAGAATGGATTGGACGCGGAAATGTCGGGATATTGATTGACTTTAAGAGAAATTAGCAGAGTAACAGATTAGGTCGAACTAAGTAGGCTTAAAATACACGCCGCCGTTCGTTTCTAATGCCGTGATTTCAATTTTAATCGCTTTTGTGTAACATAGCAACTGTATGTGTGTATGTGTTTGGCAGTTACATCATCTCTGGGTACGACTGAACTGTAGATTATTCCAGCATACCAGAAACTGTGGTATGTGCTCTCCGAGCTGTGATATCGATTAGGTCAGATAGAATTTTGATATCCAGTTTAACGGAAACCGAATCTGTGATGGTATTAAGTTCCAGATGCTAGCATATTCCTCTCGCGAAAACTATTGTCATAGTCTACGTGGCTTTGTCGAATAAAACAAATTTCTGAGTGGCGGTCAACGAAACTTCAAAAGTGACAAATTAACCAACCAATTTTTTTTCAAAGGCGTCAAGCGATATCAAAGGTGCGTATAGTTTTATTTGAAACGGTTGAGACATCAATTTTCCTCATAATGTTGATCACACGCAGAAAATTTAGATGTCTTCGAGTTAAGGATCTTGTCACCAGGGTTGCTATGCAATCAATTGACCAATCGTTCCGAACAGAGTCGCCTACTCCTGGTTGCGTTTTCTGTGACTATACATCGATAACAGAAGTCAAATTTTAACAACAGTTTTCGCTCATACGTTGTTCGTTCGCTGAAATTTTCTTATCGAACACTCGGATGTATCTTCACTACATGTCGCAAATGAACTCATGTAACGAACAGATCTTAGCGCCATGTATACATTTTCTTCCCAACCGAAATCGATCAGTTTTGCGTGAGCACGGGCGAACAATCAATTGTTTTGACACTTGCCCCTGTCAACCATGTTCACCCACTTGGTGAGAACAGAACATGTAATGAACGGTAAGAGATAGGACGGGATGAATAAAGTGGCAAAAGACTTTTTCGCGAAGCAATCAGCAGCGTCTTTCGTGAAGAATTTCGTACTATGGACTAGGTCGAAAAGGTGTATGTCAATACATCCAAACTGCCAATAACTCTCTTCACTGATTCTTTTGTAAAGAGGCTTGAAAAAGCAGAAAGTTGAGAAGACTAAAACCATGTGCTAATCGCATGTCACTGACAGGGGAAGAAAATTTTGCCCACTAACTGTCTTGTGAGCTTTTTGCCACTTGTGATAGTGGTTTGCGGTTAAAAGTCTCATGGACCAAAACAGTTGCATCAATTTTGTAGGCAGACATACACACACACACACACAGCGAGAGCGAGAGAGAGAGCGAAAGAGGAGAAGAGTAGGACTTCCTTTTAGACCTAGCGTGAACACTGGTGGTAGCAGAGCAAATGAACGTACTGGACCGTTTTACCAGTCTTCACGGGCGCGCAAGTCGCAGATTGCATACGCATGCGTGTGCAGACTTGTCTCAATTTAGAAATGGATGCACCTAATCGGCGGTCCAAAGACCGAATTCGGTCTAATAATCTGTCTGATTTTCCCGCTGGAGGAACTAGATTTGTGTGTGTGTGTGTGTGTGTGTGTGTGCGGTGGGGGGGACCGATTGTACAGAATTTTCTCAAGACAACAAATAAGATGACCAGTTAAACACGTATTTTTTTTTCGTATTCCCTCAACTGCAAATTTCACGACGAAACTGAGAAAACGAATTAAACATCCGCTGTGAGCGCAAGCACACACGTTGAGAATCGCCTGCTAACCTTCAAAACCCGAGCACGGTGAGGCATGGTAATGGGAGACAAACGATAGTAGTTGATTGTCTTGCAGTGTTCTCAGCCGGGTCCGCGTTGTGTTCATACGATTTCTCCACCAGCACGCTACCTACTGAGCACTTGTTTACATCATCCGCCATAACTGCTGCGATTTCTGTCGTCTGAGTTGGCAGATTCCTATCGTTACTGCCTCATTAGAGTACAGTGGACCTATTTTGGGAACCAATATTCTCGGAAAAGCTTCGTCCAGATATTCACGAACACTTCTGATAATGTGTGATGATGCACTGTCGCATGGGAACCAAATAATACCTTGGTTACCATTGTTTAGGTCATTTAACTTGTGAATCAAGTATTCTCGAAAAAGTCTCCGGTACGTTACACCTGAAATTATGATTACTTAGGTTTTTACTAAGAAATAGAGGATGCTTCGAATAGATATGGATGACTTGTCTAGTACCAAGGATTCCCGTCCAAACCACAACTGGAGCACTTCAATCAGTGCGACTGCCATTAACCTCCGTCGGTTTTGTGCGGCACCAAATGCAGATGTGAGCCTCGGTTCCCCCGGTGGGTAATATTGCTCTGTACCTAAATAACGTGCATCGAATATCGATTTTCACTAAAAACAACGACAGAAAGCAATTGGCTTGGTCGAATCGCCATTGCGCAGCTTCCGTACGAGAGCTTTTGTAATAACTGAGAACTTCTCGGTCTTGAAAATTTCTAAACAACGGTACATGCGATACCTCAGAACCAGTGGGTAATTACTTTGCACATTCACGTCCATAAGTTAAAATTTGGCGGAGGACATCCTCTCGGAGAACACTGTTCAACATTGATCCCGTCCTCTTTGGTTGTTCTCGATTTCATAGGCTCTTCGTTTCTCAGATCTTCCATATGACATGACGAATGCACATGCGTGAGAAAGAGAGAGAGAGAGAGAGAGAGAGACAGAGAGAGACAGAGACGGAGCGTTTTCAAGCTTACGAGTAAACAGTCCAACTGTTTAATGATGTTTTGTCCTGTTTCATTGAGCAACATCGGATCTTCCAAAAGTTCGGCCTTCCTAGGTTTTAGCGACATTGTATCCTGGTTACCCAGACTGAGATGAGCGTATTAGGTCAGCCTATTTTGGCACTCAAATGCTGAACAAGGTAAATTTCACTTTGGTTGTGAAGTTCGAGGGCCATTAGGGTTGACGTTTCTAGACTTGGTCCATGTATATGTGTGTACAATAGAAGAGCAATCAGGCAGATATGAAGAAGAAAAAAGACAATATTTTCGGCGTTCGCTACATTTTCACATGATATCGGACGTGAACATCCTCAAGGGCGTGTTACTCAAGCAGAACAAATGGAAAATCCTTAGGCAAAGGTTTAAACCAGATCCTAAAGTCGAAATGACTAGAAGGATATTGTAACGGGGCGATCGGTTCATTTCTGCTGCGCATTTTGAATATGGAACGACTTTGTTGTGGGTGTGCGTGTGTGAGAGACAATTATCCCAGTCTAACAGGTGATCGGTGATGTAAGATTAGAAAAGGGCTAATGCGGATTTGGGTATTTGCGATACCATCGAAAATTCCGGTCTTGTATATCGAGGACATTGTGCACACAGTCTGTGAAAAAAATGAAGCTTAAGAACACCCAGTACGAAAACAAGCAATTTTACGATGTTGCAATACAGGTAAGATAAAACACATTCTATAGGCCTTGGGATAAGCTAATGGAGAAATAATAGCAATAAAACATCATTGAAAATCGAAGTTATGAAAGATAATGTGTGTTGATAAATTTCGATCGGTTTCACTAGGTCACTGGGTACGTAACCCTATATTGAAACGATAGTCATGGTAGATTGAGAGATATTATATATTGTTTCTAGGCTCATAGAGAGGGATTATTCACATGAACCACGATTGATTCGGCCATGGACAAAATTTGACTTTTGGCATTATTCGCTAATCGTCCACTAATGGTTCGAACGGGGTGAAAAGCTTCACTGGTGTTGATTGGATGATCCGATTCCATCGAGAGCACGGTGATTGCCGTCTGTTTGTGCAGAGTTGTAACGTCTGTTGCTATGATCTCCTAACGACGAGTTACGCGCTGATATCATATGGTGAATTATTTCGTGAAAACACATTGTCCTACCACAAATACGTTTCTTTATCCGTTCAGACAATCTTCTTGAGGTTCGACCTACATAACTTGCCCCACAGATCCAAATGAATTGTTGCATACAGTGAGAGTTTGAATCCATAGCCAATTTGTCTTTCGTCTGCAAAAGAAGAACTGGTCGAGGTGTCAATATGCTACGCAGTTCAACAGCGATATATGTATTTATCATCACCAATTGAGGCCGACTATTTAACGTATCTGCTATCGTATCTCCTCGAAAATGTACGGGTAGGTATGTGGACTACAAATTAACTTTCCAAGGAATTGCCGTACCATGTCAAAATCTACATTGCAATTAAGAAACCATGAGGGCACCGCAAAGCTGTTTCATCCTTGTTTGGAATCATCAGAAGTGCAAATCCATCGCGATCGGACTGGGATGCGAATTCGACTGTTAGCTGAATGTCCCAGCCATTAAGCCAGTCACCCAAGCCCCAAAATAGCTCATCGAACATAAACATTGGTTGATGAAATGATGTTGAGTACAATTAATGGGTGCATTGAACAGCTGAACCGTGTATCTTTCATTCTTATAAAATAATCCGTTTAAATCGCTTTTTTAACTCACAGGACAAATTCCGTGCAATCGGTTAGTTCCTTATAGTGAGTGAAGTAGATAAAACATCTTGTGAAAAACTTCCTCTAAAACGCCGTGAAACCAATCAAAATCTATGAATGAATTTCGAAATCCAACTGCATTCTATGTGCGCTCTAAGTGATATTTGGTCAGCGCTGCTGAATATCACTTTTTCCAACCGACGAGACACAACTGTCCAAGTAACCGAATCTATCCATCTAATCCAGTTGTTTCCCTGCAAGATCGAGATTCGGCTTCGACCCGATCCAGTCCTGCAACAACATTTTCCCTTTCAATGGTGCAAAACCTATCCCAGACATAGCAATACTATTATTCAGAACTTCATGAAAAACTTGTAACTGAGTTGGATTTTCACCCAGCAGCCTAACATCGTTTGCACCAACACCGATGCAGTATAAAATTCATTGTATTTATGCTATTCATTGAGAATTATTAGAAGAATATTGTTACGTGTTCAACAACTGAGCAACAGAACGATTAGGGGTCCCAAGCAAATCCTTTATTTCTAACAACAAACAGTCCGCAAGGCAGTATGGAGTAAATGAATAAACGCCTATCCACTTCGATCAGATTTCCGGATGGGTTGCCACCTCAAATCTACCCCGAACTAGAAGACCAAGAAATTATTTTCTCAGGCCAGCGCCCATTGACTTTCCGGGCATGATAGGATATTTCAGTGCAGTTCATTAGGTCATGGAGGTATTCAATCTGCCACAACATTTCTAGATGTAATCTCGTTGTGGGGTTGAAGTGTACAACTGGTTGACAATGATCGATATCGTCTGAACTGCGGTCCATGAAACGGGAGTTGTTGCGCAGGAATGACATTGACGGAAGACTGTCAAAGTGTGACGCAATGCTCTTGGACTGTTGCTCAAGGCTCGCAAGCAACTGCATTTGACTCTTAAACCGTGGAAAATTTCACTGTTTAGTCACATTCAGCATGGCGTGCACTCGATCTGGTCATATTTGAAACAGTTCGATTTAACGGTAGCCAAGAGGAATGAACAAAATAAGTTGAAATACAATCTGAGACAACTGTGTTCAGTTTACGTGCAAGTCACGTGATACAGTCCGGGTACGGCTTCAATCCGGTCCGCGTAGACAAGCAGCCAGTAAGAACCGCAACGGCTGGCTGTCTTGAAATCCAAACATTCCGCCAAAGCGATTGGACGGAACACATTCCATCAGTCGGGAGATTTCCAATCTTGTTTATAAACCCATCAAATTTAAACATACCTAGTACGTGTTTTCGTCCTGTTGTGATCTTCCCGTTCACTTCGTATGTTTAGCTTGGGTTGAAGCTAATTCAGTACTTTTTGGTATTTCGCATCCATTTGTTACTGTAACTGAACGAATTTCCTATATTGGCTTCAAATCCACATGATACAACGATACAGATATCGAACGACATGTCAACCAATTGTCATCTGAAGCGCAGAAAGCGAAAACACCAGGGCCCGGCCCACTGTGTTTATCCTAAAACTCAGTTTCCATCAGTTAGTCAGACCATAATTAGCCAATTTATGCGTTTATTTTCGCGAACAACAATGTGTACATAGAGGATGGGTATTTTATTGCAGTCTTCCGTCTGTCTACGTGAAATGCGTTCATGGTCCACTACATCCTGCTGTGAGAAACATCCATTGCGAATTTCACGTGGATTATTTCATTCGAACTAGTTTCCAAACGAATCAGTTAATTCAGTTGTTGGTCAGCACAGTAAACGTAAGTAATCAGGTGTGTAAGTATGGCAGTAGGTGCTGAAATAAAACCCCATAATATATATATATATATGTGTGCATATATATATATATATATATATATATATATATATGCAGAGGACTCACAATACAGCGGTTAAATACGTCAAGACTAAGTTGAAGTGCAGTTGCACTGATGTGATCAACAACAGTATAGAACAAAAAACTGCCGTTTTTGTTTTCACGAAGAAGAATAACCGTCACTGGCAAGTGCTCTCACTTTTTTGAGCCTTCGTTGACGCATGAATCGGATGGGTAAACTTGCGTCAAGGCTGGCTTAAGCAAGTCAACTACGCTGGTGACCTCAGTCAACCGGGCATTCGAAATTACGGTGTCCTTGTACCGCGGACATGTGCCTGTGTATTGTATTCACTTAACTCCTCATTTGCATACACCCGTCGGCTCCGCGAGTTCGTTGTTTCAATATGATGTGAATAATTCTCCGTAGTGAAGCTATTTGTAAGATGGTGCATCAATTTGCCCTACAATAGCTTTGTTATTCTTTTTGTTTGCGTATGCCGGTCAGTTGGGATAAACACGATGCCGTATGGACAAAGGCTGACTGAATTCACGTAGAAACAAAATGTTTTGTTTTTAGGAGTATTTTGGCACGAAATGATAAGGGTGTGGACTTACAACATACTGATTTTCATCTACGAAGTGAAACGCAACTTCCTTTTCGATTCATTGACCCTAACCACAAAACTTCACGCTGCCATAGATCACGTGGTCTGATCCGTAAACAGGTCTTGTATACAGGGAAATTAGAACATCCAAAGGTTGGATATAAAAAGGATTGGCCATTGAACTGTAAAGTTTAAGTTAAATTGCTGGTGAAAACATGATTAAGAAGACGGCCAAAACAACAGTGGCTTGTTCTATTATTAATCACCAGATGAAGACCGCTTGTGTGGAACAGCAAAACGAATTCCGAATTAACTAATAATGAAACCAAAAGACAAACTGGGATGTGTTTATCTCGGTGAGAGGATTCCAAACTCACATGAGTGTGTCATGACAGAAAATGTGTACTGATAAATTTCGATCGGTTTCACTAGGTCACTGGGTACGTAACCCTATATTGAAACGATAGTCATGGTAGATTGAGAGGTATTATATATTGTTTCTAGGCTCATAGAGAGGGATTATTCACATGAACCACGATTGATTCGGCCATGGACAAAATTTGACTTTTGGCATTATTCGCTAATCGTCCACTAATGGTTCGAACGGGGTGAAAAGCTTCACTGGTGTTGATTGGATGATCCGATTCCATCGAGAGCACGGTGATTGCCGTCTGTTTGTGCAGAGTTGTAACGTCTGTTGCTATGATCTCCTAACGACGAGTTACGCGCTGATATCATATGGTGAATTATTTCGTGAAAACACATTGTCCTACCACAAATACGTTTCTTTATCCGTTCAGACAATCTTCTTGAGGTTCGACCTACATAACTTGCCCCACAGATCCAAATGAATTGTTGCATACAGTGAGAGTTTGAATCCATAGCCAATTTGTCTTTCGTCTGCAAAAGAAGAACTGGTCGAGGTGTCAATATGCTACGCAGTTCAACAGCGATATATGTATTTATCATCACCAATTGAGGCCGACTATTTAACGTATCTGCTATCGTATCTCCTCGAAAATGTACGGATAGGTATGTGGCCTTCTTCTTAACTGTTTGAAGACTGGGCTTATTTCTGCTGACTCTCATAATTTCGTCCACGAAACACTCATGATACCTGTGCTGTGATATATGTTCTGTGCTGACTAATTTGGCACTAAAGGTAGTGATCGGTACATGGCACTTGAGAAGGTGAGATTTTTCTTAGGAAGGATTGCATTATTCAGATAAAAATATGGATGGGGATGGGATTCGTGGGGTTACGTGCATAGCATGTGAACGCATTGTGTTGTTTATTTTGCGGTTTAAGGTTTGCATTGTGATGGAGGCTGGGCCAGTGGAACTGAGAGAGGACAGTGGAAGATTGTGAGGACGGATCGCGATAGCTTCCGCAGTGCTCAAGAAGCGACACTTTGCAAACCTAGCCTGTTGACTCCTGGCCTTATGTAGGGTCCGGAAAGCTTGCGTCACAATTAAAGTGCGGTTTTTATGAAACGACTGCGTTATTAAGTGATTCAATTGTTCACAGTGCCCTACCATGCAGATGCCTTCAGATAAGTGCCTGGTCGTGCGGACGGTGCAATATTGTCCCACATGTACGTGTGAATGAGTAAGCACAAAACGAGGCTGCAGTATCAGGAATTTTAGCCCTTCATTGGTAATGACACAACGAGACAGAATTTTAAAATGATTCGAAGCATAAAATATCTTATTGGTCGCGCTAGTCAGTCTTTTTCGGACCAATTCTGCTAGCATGTCATCTTTGAGTGGCAGCGATATGTACACCGCCTTTCTTTCTACCGTCGCACTCCTAGGGATTTCCTTTTCTGTCTCCAGTATCTTATCCGTTAATCTATTTGGGAAGCCTTTTTCAGTGAACACTCTTCTTGCTGTCTGAAGTCCTGCTCCAAGGGTATCTTCTGTGCATATTCCTTTTCTTCTAGCTACGTTCATCTGCATTCCAGTTGTATTGTATAGACTTTTGCTCACAAAAAATAATGTCATATTTCAGTCGTTGCTTCTTTAAGGCGGTTTTCTAAAACCGAATATGTGTGGTTCTATAATAAACATTGCGAAGAAGTTCGTTTGTGGAAAATGTTGCCCTTATATGTAAGTTCAGGATGGTCAGGAAGACGTTGAAGTTTATGACGCCTTACTCAACCCTAGAACAAGAAACGTTTTCATCAACCTACAACAGGAAGCTGGATAGTTTGATCCGTTTCGTTCCGTGTACAAGACTGCTGAGGCAAAATTTTTATCAGTTCACAATTCTCAAATCATATGAACATAATCTTCATCATCCGGTTTCACTTTGGCCGACAACGCGGGCGAAATGGGATACATACACTTCCGCAATTGGATCCCGTTAGACAAACCCCAGTCGGTCGAGTGAACGATAGAAAACAAATCTGTGCGATTGTGTGAATGGAATTCACCATTACGATCGAAGCTGCTCAAAAAGAGCAGTTAGCTGTTCGATCCAAGTAAGTATTCCGAAGGTTGGAGGGTTCAAATTATGAAATTTATTAGGCTTTGGTAATTTACACTCACTATCAGAGTTACTTGGCTTTGGAAACTAAATCCAGTTTAAATGACTTTAAATAACACAAGCCAAGTTTGCTTTGCCACGCAGAGCACGTGACCGCCTCAAACGCTATCGTTTTGGACACAGCTGGAACCGGACATGCTGTTGGCGACAGTTCCGCATTCACCATCGTCTACCGTGTCCTCCGGAATAAATTACGTGCACGAAGAACAAGGACTTTCGCAACCGCAACAGCTGTAACCGGTCGTCTCTTTCAGTAACATAAATCTGACCGAAGGATTTGATTTGTATATAGTCAAGTGTTCGGATACACTGTGCTTGATGAATCACCATTCATTGTTGACGTAATTAAAACGTAGCTTATGATTGCAACGATTAATGACAACCACCAATGGCTGTTTCCCCCTTTCTATAACTTCTTACACTCGCATAGTCTAAAAAGGGACAACCATATAATCAAGCACTCATTCCCCATCCCGAAAAACACTACACATGATTCGATGGGCTAGAGAAATAGTTCAACGGAAGTACCGTCAATTCGATGCTCCGGAGACAGATTAGCGAATGAGGCTTTGTGCTTTTCAACTTCAACTGCTTATGAGTAGACGAATGGCATTCAATGAAAACACCATGAAAACAATTTAGGGGGTGTCACCCCACAGGAAAAACTTTTAACCATTTTACAACGAATGACATAAAAAAACGAGCACTGTTTTTACGCTTTTATGAATTTACGCCGAGGTCACTCGGGGTTAATTGGAGAATGGTCTCCCTTCAAAAATAAGTAATCAGAATTCGCCGACTTAAACCCAAGAGAACCCAACGGTAATCGGTACAGGTACGCAGATGTTCAAAAAGATGAATGGAATTTCTGAACATGTTTGTCACAATTCCGAAGTAAGTTAAAAAAAACCCAAAAGATCTTACTAACATGCTTAAAGGATGAATATAGTGGACAGAACATGTCTCATGACTGCCGAGTCCCAATACACGATGGGGGAGGGGAACCGGTAAGTGAAACTGAAATCTACAGTTAAGGAAACACGTGCAATCCCGCTAATCAAAATTGCTGCCACTCAAGCTCTCAATCAAATGTCGTGAGCAAATTTGAAAATCTGTAATCATTCAGTGACAACTTCGATTTAAGTAAGGCAACTTACAAGTGCTTAACACACAGGGCCAAAACTGCCTCTCGGACTAGAATGCTTGAGCCCAATGGATCTTGCCATACAATCGGGAATGGAGATATGGAGCTTCCAATTGTACACTGTGGGCAAGATGTTTGGATCCTTGGATTTGAAGCCCGATAAAAAGATTTAGGTGTATATAAAAAAATCCATCAGACATTCAGAGTTTGAAAAATCCTGGTAACATTTGCCACATATCAGGATGAGTCGACATCAGGATTGGCGCCAACGGAAGAAACATGATATACAGGGTTTGTACACCAACTAAATTTTCACGATACATAAGCGCTCACGTGACTTTTCAGTGCAATCCTTGTAATCATGATGTGGGTAGGTCCAGTAACAAATATCACCGAAATAAAGAATATTAAGCGATATTTTTGGCACAATGAGCATGTCGACGATAGAAGTGTTTATCTTTTGCTCCCGATAAAACCAGCATCATATCACCTCATTTTTGAACTGATTTCAGACCAATTTCTTCAAAGTGTCCTTGCTGTCTTCTTCAAAACCAAGTTTTATGAAAAATTGTCCTTAGTGTTCGCATAATTCTACGAGCTCAGACCAACTTTGATTTTACTCATAGGGTTAGTTAATATTGTCAGGGTTCGCTCCTTAGTCGAGTTCCGATCAACAAGTGAGTCATAGAGCTTGGTGGGTAGAGGTAATTAAAAATCGAGGGAAATCTGTTTGCCAAATTGGCAAATGAATAAGCACAGCCTTGACTTATCAGTGTGTATGCACAGTTCTGCATCCTTGTTAATGAGTCAAACCTAGTGTGATAGTGACTGCGGGCAATCGCATTCTTAGAGTTCGTCCTCACGTGGATGAAATTCCATTTAGGCTGCAATGACATGAGATGATTTCGACCCTCATTTGATTGGTCCTCGTGTATCGCGAAATTACATGTCCCGATGAGCTAAAGGCCACCCCGGCACACATGTTTTACAGTACTGTCGGTATCACGATTTTCAGTTTCCCCAGTAAACTTCGAAACAAGTCGTGGGTGTTTTTCGGTCTTTCATGCATTCATAGCCTTATGAAAGTCAGATGAGAGTGTAAATATTAAAATTTATTGTGTTTGCTCATTTGCAAACAGTTGTGCATCGCATCATGTGTACTATCAGTTATGCCAGTCTGAGGAGTAACCATACATCCGGGGGCGTGATTGATGGTGTTTTTTAAAAGAACCCAAATAATTCGGCATGTCTGATTCAGAAATTCATCCTGTTCGCTGTAGTTTCGATTTTTACCGGTGGCACTTTGTCAGGACCATTATGCTCAATCAAACGGCCAGTGTCCTGCTTATCTGATTACAAAACTAACCAAATGCAACGTCGCAATCAAGATTGAGCGCAACCCGCGGACAAGCTTACTGTTGATTCTAATCAGTAGCAGGTTGGCTTAGTCCACGCAAATGTGAAGTCATGACACGTGAATCCTTGAAGTGACCATATCAGCGAACGTGAATTTCAGAATTGCCCAAGGCCGGTAACATGCTGCCTATCTTTCAGACCACTGTCCTATCAACCAGTCATCAACAAGTTGTCATGCGATTTAAGTAACCCCATCCATTCACCAAGCCGAGTGATCAATAACAAAGACATGAGGCCATGTTCTCCCTTTCTATACCGTATAAATTTGTGCGTAGTTTCAATAATTTTTTCTTGGCTCATTTTCTTATTGTGAATTGGATGATCGCGAAGTCACCGGTCACGCAATGACACAACTTGTATTTAACATGGTAAATGGAGTATTGATTTTGTGACATTTTACAAAATTTTACCAATAAACACAAAATTGTTCTCATATTTGTCTGCTTAATGCGACAGAACCAAACCGAAATGACACACGGATAATTTCTGTCAAATCTTTGTTTGCTATGTAAACACCCGCGTTGTGATCGATTCATCGGCATACTGGAATCAATCGACCATATGCATCGCAGTAGACTCATGGAATCGTGCACCGGCCAGTGTAGTTTTTCGCGCCTTCAGTTTTGGTTCGCCTGCTGAGAAGTGTAAAAATTTTTAATCTTGTGTAATGTCACTTAATGTCATTTCAAAATGGAATTCTAAAAACTTGCATCGAAGCGAGAGATAACAAGGTCAAACAGGTAATTTACGGACTTCATTTCGAAAACCCTCGCGCGGCAACCAATCGCAACGGTGGCTGGTCGATGGGTCAGTGAGATTAAGGAAAGCTTGTCTAACTTCGCGACAGGCCGCTCGTCAGTCATCGTGGAGATCGGTTACCATGTGAGTAGTTAGGTAGGTGCATTCAATCAGTTGTAGGGTCTCATTTTGACGAAAAAATTATAATTCCCTAATTTGATTTTCTAGTTTATCACTGCGATGTGATTTTTTCCAAAGGGCGCCTTGAACAGCTGCTGTTAGAAGCAAGTGATTTTGTTGTGACGCACAGAAAGCGTTGCCTTTCAGTATTATGGATTCCACTGCTGTCTTCCACTACTACTTCCACTACTGTCATTTTATGAGTAGCAAATAAGGCGCGATGTTAACAGCCACACGATTATGGGTTTCTGCTTTTTCCTTGAAATGCGAGCACAGACAATATCTCGCTCATATCCCAAATGCACAAACGCCGTCAATCGATTGGACAACAGACAGACAACCGGCTAGTTTAGACACACACTCGTGTGCATGGTCTCCAGACCCCAAGCAGTCGCACGTCTTATACATCTGCACTTACACGCACATCGCTGACTGACTAGACCGGAGGATTAGCTAGCTATGAAATCAACCGTATACACATCGGCCAAGGAAGATCCGCATGCGTATGCCCTCCAGGTGTTGTGAACAATGCCTCTTAAGAACGCCTACCAGCTGGCAATTACTGGCACGCATTTGGCAATACACAACGACACATATTGCGTTCTTTCCCATTCCTGTCACTCTAGCTAATATCATAAAACAGATGAGTTTAATTTTAAATATCCCTAGTTCTGATGCTTCCTAAATGGTTCATGTTGAATATTTTCTACTGATTAAAGGCTATTTCTGGTCACGTGCTGAACTAGACAAAGAAACCATTACCAGTAGCCGAAACCATCGGTGATCTTCAGTCTCTGTTTACTTGACTGATAATTCTTTCTCTAACAAACTTCAGATTATTGACTGTCGCTCCGTGAAATCAGTGTCATACGACGACCATTCGGCATTTCAGATCCTATTTCGACTAGGAAACTTTGAGGTATGCTTTCTCACCAGACCTACAGAGATTAGAGGCCTAACGACTTAAACAATGGATTTACTTTCATCCCCAAGAGAAAGCGGGCAGACATCAATTAGGTGGCGGTTAACTGTCTTGGAAGATGCGTACCAAGCCTAGTAACCCGAGCTATCAAACAGAACGGTGGTTGTTCATGATCTTAAACACTGACTATTTGACCCAAGATGAGGCGGTTGTACACATCACTCACCACGACCTCTTTTCTCACGTTTTGTGCGCTGCACCATACTTAATACATTTGTGTCCTAAAAATTGGTGTGTTTCACTGTCCTGACGTGGTACGATCTTGTTAGGGGACATCGAAGTAAATCTTTGTGGGTTGACGTGGGGCTTCTCGGTACTTTAGCTCTATATTTTAGATAGTCGCAGCCGATGTTTAGAACACAAAGTCTTAAGACCACACACACATACACGCACACACACACACACATCGTGCATCACAAACACGACCCATCGGAGAGAACCGGAAGTCTGTTTAGAGAAAATATTAAATCAATCTGATGTTGATGTTGCTTTGTTGCTCGGCTTGTCCTGAACTATTTAAATCGATATTTTGTTGACAGGAATCAGACCTGTTACAAATGGTTAATGTTGTAGGTAGACAAACGATCTGTTGGAGGGAACTCGTTTTTTGATCCATGATTTGTAGTCTATTGTATCCATTCATTAGACTAAAACTTCGCTGCAAACGAATTCATCGGTGGATGCTTGGCAAATGCGTGCAAACCCCGTGTTTAGTTCAAACCACCAACGGGTAAATTATGTGTTAAGGGGATTCTGTTTGCTTTTCAACTCATTAAATTCTGATACGCATAGCCGTCGGATCGACTGACTGACAGTAGCCATCTAGTAATTTAACGAAATAATATTCTCAGCTTATTACAACATCGGCGCAGATAGAGTGAGGGACATCTTTGGTCCAGCTAGCCAAGTTATCCGAACTACTTCTGGTCCACAAAATATGGGTTCAATTTTGTGTGCGATTCTGCTACGGTATTGCCTTGGTGGAAATGCATGCCGCGACACCAGATAATAAATCACGAATCGGCAATCGATAATAAGTCCGTTTTCGCTAGTTCTGGTGAGCAGAACCGATTCAATCTAAAACACAATCTCATTTGTTGGTTAAAATTTAAACAATGCATGTCAGTTTACGATGGTTAACACTTCATAATACACTAGTCCACTGAATTTTAATACCTATCCCTAGTTGACGACTTCCTGACATGACTTTGCCAGTTGGCTTATGGATCGATATCATCAGTACGATGTCACCCCAATTTTATTGACCCTTGACCTGTGAGTTGGATATGGTGAGTGACTAGTTGTTGCCACAATAAAACGGTCCATCTACGGTGAATGGCTGTTAAACTGTGACACGCGGATGACAGTTCTGAACCACGGATGACGTAAACTGATGCGGTTTCTGGTAGAAATTACCGAGATTAACTACTCATTTTGACTAGCAAAACAGAAAAATAATTTTCAAATATTTGATACGATTGAGGGTAACCCTCACGACGCATTGTTGTTTGATTCAGGTGAAGAAAAGTTTTATTTACATCGAGTAATTTGTTCCGGATCGAGTCGTTTGAATTGTTTTATTTCCACAAACAAAACAACCAGTAGTTACGGAAATGCGCGGACACTATGCAGAATAGAAAAATTAAAACGCATGAAGTCAGCATACGTGTCTCGGCCAATCACAAATGATGCAAAAATGGGACTGAAATGAATGATAAATGCGTGCGGAAGAGAGAAAGAGAGAGAGAGAGAGATAGAAACGTGATAGGCTCAGATGTTCGATAACTTTTTCTCACAGACAATTTTTATTGATGTGAATAGTTGACAGAATGAAAGTCACCTTTCAGAAAATTCATATCAAGTAAAAGGTATTTTCAAAAGAATTGGGCTGTCCCGATGCCAGAGTCCATACAACCTCATTTCAGAAGTCATACCTCAACCGGCCTGTCATGTGAACATTGGGACATCGGGACGTCTGTCCACAGTCCGGTCCGTGACACAAAGTCCAAGACCAAATAAATCGTGAAACTGAGGCCAACCTAGAAATCATTGTCCTTCGTTCTGATTCGAAGCTAAAAACTATTTGGTTTTCGCAGCAATTGCAGTTGCTAGCGCGGATGATCAATACAAACAAACAACTAATGGCTATTGACCCTGGAAAATTAATACAAATCTATTTCTTTTCAATACTAAACGATACACATGATTGACCAAAAGGCTATTTGGCTATTCATGCTTGGGTAGGCCAATTGAAATTCGACTTGACTGGTTGATCACAATAGAATTAGCCACTGGTTTCTTTCGATTTTACCGGAGTGGATAGGCATGAAATGGCAGAATTCTGGATGACTGCATGCACCATCGACCAGGAATGGAAGGAGTCGAGGGCGCAAAATGAAATGAGGCCAAATGACAATTTCCATTCAAGTAAAAGTCAACTTTGCCCTTGTTTATTAAAGTACTTGATATCAGACCAGCAACATCCACAGAGATCTGCTGCGTTTGAATTGACGCGTATATGTGTGAACGGACTGGTAGCGGATGATGTCAAGAGATCGTAGATAATTAAAAGGGAATTTAGCCATATCGTAAAAATACAACTGACCTCTGATTAGAAGCAACTGGCCTCGCCGTTTGCAGTGCGATGCAACGAATGCTATGAACAGACAAGATGATGTGGGTATCAAAACTGCTCCTAGAGCATTTTGCTGTTCCGTGATCCGGAAGCAAAACTGGCTAGCAGAAACTGTCTCGGATTTCACAAACCTCGGCTCTACTATCTTTACAAATGGACAAGCGGTATGCGATCACAAACGGTCGGTTGACCAAGTCCGAAAAGCAACTCTGGAGCCCCAAAACAACTTCGGTGGACGTGCCGAGAATAGCCTTAAAACTACACTCAGAAAGCCCAGTGCAATAGCTCGAACAGTCTTACTGAATATTTGTAAAATCCGTTCATCATTAGGCTGGTGGCACTTAGATCTCGAAATATCTGATAAATAACGTCTTCGATCTATCTGAAAGTTAAACCGCATGACAGGATATCTGATGGGCGCCTTCAGAAAATGCCGCTCCATCCCTCGTGTTTCAGCGAGCGTACAACATCATCGAACGTAGTAGTTTCTGCACACTGCCGTAAATCTGATTAGATATCAACTATCACGTGTATGGTACAGTATTCAACAGTGAAAATTAATTGAATACGGTCTTCTAAGAGGCAAATCAATTTGACTTTGATGTTATGCTCGGCAATGGCCAAAGATGAAGTGAACGATACTGAAAGTTACAATAACCCTGCCACGAGTGTCAAGAATGGACATTCGTGAAGCTGATTTACCTACTGCAAGCGGTGAAGTAAGCAAGCATTCAAACCGCAGCCTTACACTTACCCACCTGATGCCTTGATTGTTGAGATATCGCAATCAATACCGCGAAACGCGAATTGGTGCCGAGCAACCACAAATTAATCTGACTTTAATCACTAAACTAGGCCCTTGTATGTGGGATTCCATAGAAAGTGAACCGGGCAACGAAGTGAGATCCAAGGCCTACTACGATAGAATGCTCAATTTGATCATGACAAAAAGATCGGCAAACTAAAAGTAGAAGCAGTAGTTTCGTTGGTTTTGGATGTCTGATTTGACTCCGGTTTGCGGACATTTAGTGTTTGGACGAGAAAAAAAAGACAAACATTGCGGCGGAACCTGTGCTGCAATCGGTAGGCCGAGAAGACAAAAATACGCAATTTCCCGTATTCCGATCAAACAAACATCGGCGATCTTGATTACTTCCGTTTTCACTGAAATACTATTAACGACAGCCACTTTTTCTTTAGTTAATGTACCATTTACGGTGACTAAATTCTGGATTGGGTTGAGCTGACTCAATTCTGCGACAAAAAAGTACAGAAGCCTTGATTAGGATCGATTTTTGGTTGATTAATCAAGAACAATGTGCTTGTGTGGTAAGAAACACTAATTACCCTATTCTAGTCCAATGGTAGGAAATAAGTCGAAATTCGACAACTTTTTCTGTTGATGTCATGTGATTCTAGTTCCTGTTTTTTTTCGCGATGACGTGTTATCTCGAGATGAGAACCCACAATCAGAAAGACAATTATCAATAATTTTTGACTTACGGTAGCTTTTCTCAGTCTTCGATAATGCAGGTGAAAACAAAACTGTTTCAAAATGTGGCAATTGCAAAACGGATTTTTACAAACTATCACCTTATAAACCACATCTCGAATCGACTCCTAATACTGGTACTATAATAACAATTATCAATATTATTATTTTTAAAACAAGCGTAGGGCTGGTTGTTCTTCGGATAGAATCGATTGACGAGATTTAAAGAGACATTAAAATTTTATGATAAATACTTCCAAATCAAAGCTTGGAAATTGTTGAAAACCTTCCTTGATCTAATTAGTTGTACATGTTTTTTGAGGATTTGATTCACTATGTGACAAAATGAATAATAAGATGTGAAATGAAATATTTGTATTGTCTAGACTTGGATAGGTAAATGTCGCATTTCAATCAAGAACAATAGGTAAGAAGACGTTAGTCTCATCACTTTGAAATCTGGCGGAAAAATTGTCAAATGTATGATTTGAACAAGTTTAGATGGGTTGTTCATGTAGTTGGCTGAACGGGTGATCCGATTTCTCACCATGTTTGCTAACTAAAGGAAAGGAAATGGTGTGCAAATGTGTGAACGACACTTTGACAGATCATCGTGCACAGGATGTGTGGGATCAAAAAATATTTTGTCAGAAAGCGTTTCACATTGCAGACAGGTGCTGATCAGACAGTTTGATGGTCAGTTCCCTTAGTGGTGTGAAATAATCGAGGCTAATGGCTGGCAGTCCGTCTTTCCTAAGCAGAACTCGGAAAAAAACAGGCGGAAATTAATGAAGGGATGAAAAACCAAAAAGATTCAGAAAGAGGCCGTCTGATTTGAACTGTCATACTTTGAAGATTCAATGCACGGATGAAAATATGAGAAGTCCACTTCAGATTTTTATGAATACTAATAACCTTTAGCTATTTCGCCGAGTCGACCGTGGTAAGTGTTTCTCAGCCGATTTGCGGCGATTCACATAGGCAAGCTGATAAAGACAGGAATAGAGAACAAATATTCAGAACACTGAAACCTGCTTGGACAAGAAAATCGTAAAGAGCAGATAAGGTTTGGAACGCATCATTACTTGAAACGGTCTGAGAGAGGGCAAAATCATGAACACAAGTCACTGATGCATGCACAGAAGAGATACTGTGAAATAGCAGTACTCTGAAGCACGCCTGAGTCACTAGCCAACGGTTTTGACCTTCTACCAACCAGTTGTATGTACTGGGTTCGGTTGGTAAGGTAATTAGACAGTTATCCTAACTAGGGTCTGAGAAAACCAAGTGTTCCCGATTTGTGAAGGAGGAGATGTCGTGTGACCGAATCGAATGCAGAAGATGCAACGTACAGATTTCACCAATAGATCTAAGAATTTGTAAATGTGATCGGTAAGGGAGATGCCGGAGTCCAAATCGGACTTCTCAGATCTATAAGCTAATTAAAGGGAGTTTTCAGAAGGATTCACAGAAAAAACGAGCACAGCAAACTGTCAATTTGAGACCGGAAGGTGTTAAGACAATGGGGCAAAAGCCTTTAGCAAGGTCAGTAGATATGCTAGATTTTGGGATGGGAATAAAAGTGGCCGGTCTTCAGCAGGCAGGAGAAGAAGATGAGCTTAATGATTTGTTAATCACAACAATGGATGCATCCGTCACAGCACCAAGCCTTAGAAGAAATGAAGATAGACTGTCAACACGTATACCAGTGCTTATCTTAAGGGAGCAGAGAAGCTTAAACACTCCTATCCCAGGAAAAGTGACCAAACTATTGTCGCCTTGTCCAAATGCGACTAGGGCGCAGTTAGAAGGATAGATAGAAGCCCGATTAATACTTTCGGCATCGCGCGGAATATTTCGCATCTATTTTTTCCCCGATCAATAGTCGATTACTTTCCCATAAGGATGTGCTTTTTCTGCTACTCCAGAGTCGCCTGGCATACGCCATCAAAACGCGGTTGATTTTAGCCTTTCTTATGGCGAAAATTTACCGCACATGATTAGGGGCAGAAATTGTAGAAATGCCCTGTTCGTCTCCTTAGGGAATTCAGTAAGTGAGAGGAGATGAGCCATTTTAGACGAATAATGTTTCGACAGGACGGTAAACATCAGTGATCACGTGCTTCGTTTCTGTGAAAGCCTAAGCAAGAGAGAAACAAGAAGATGAGTACGAAATAGAACTTTGAAGATAGAGGATTGTTTCATGTGAATTTCTATTTGTTTTGATTGCTTGAATGAATGAATGGTGGAACCAGAGCATATCTTAGGCTCTAACAGAAGCAGACAATGGCAACTCGCTAAGGTGAGCGCGCTTAATTCCAGGGGGGGGCGAATTCAGGATGATTACCGACAGCTTTGTCTAAGATGGAATATACTTTGGTAGAACATTTGAGAAGGTCACAAGTAAAGTTTTAGTTGGTGCATTCAACCAACTTAAAAATGTGTCCAACCTGTGGAGACTCACGTGCATCAATTGAGGCACGCTTGAACCGTCAAACTCTCGTTGCTGACTCCCTAATCGTCCGGAGTGATATTGATGCGAATGGCAAACTCGCAGGTAGTCATAATTCGCGGAGTACAGACAGTGGATTGCTTTACTAGTACAACCCCTTGTTTCTCACACTGATTCTGAACGTCCGACAGCAATTCCAGACTTATCTGCCAAGTAACGTGATTGTCCTTATAGCCGATGGGCACGGAAATCGATCACCACAGTAGAGAACGAAGAGCATAGCCTGGACCATTCATATTATTGTGAAAAAAGTTACGGTCTATAGGTCAGGCTTGTAAATGCGCATCGAAATGTCATCCATTTAGTAAAATGATCAATGTACTAAACCCCAATTAATTAAAAACTAACCAGCCATGTAATTGCCACAATGGAAGCTCATTAGATTTGCCAAACAGATCATCGTGTTTTGTTATTAGTAATACCACCTAGGCGTACTAAACGCGGTTAATCAATTAGGATGGTTCAGGACAAAGATTCTTGTACTAATTCAATTCAACAACAACGCATTTAGATTTGAACAGTAGTCCAAAATGAATCAGGTACTGATGAAAAAGGATAAGTTCAAGATAGACAAAACACCAGAAAACAGTCATTTCATAGAACGCTCACTCTCCCGTAGGTTACAGACGTTTCAAGCCAACGGGACCAAAGAAAAATCGCACATGAGAGGATCACCAAAAATCCATAAACCTGCTGTTCCGTTAAGACCGAAACTAAGTATGCAGAGCTCACCGTATCACAAACTGGCCCACTGGTTACCGAACATTTCAGATCCCATTCGCAAAGTCTTGACGCCATGATTGCATAAAAGTCTCATTTGAATTCGCAAATATACTAAAAACAATTTCCTTGAGTTCTGGTATGATATTTTCTATCAATTCAGTTTCACTTTTAACAAATGTGACTCTTCACGAAACAGTTGATTATGTATGCGATTTTATCTCTTCGTCAAACATTTCGCTACGGATTTCCGTTGACTATTCAAGAGAAAGTAGCCGTGATTTTGATTTCGAATGCGCCTCATATAAACAAATCAGCCATGTGGCAATGTATAGTCCATTTGGTTCAACGCCAACAGATGTGTTTTTATTCGTGATATAGACGATATTATTATTATTATTATTATTATTATTATTATTATTATATTTCCAAACTGGTTTTGCACAAACGATTTTTTGACGATATTCTTATTCTGAATGATTTTACAAAATTTTTTCAATATTTTGAAACTCTTTCCTTCCGCTCACCCAAATCTTTCAGTTTCTTAAGAAAAATTTATTTTTTTGAAACATCAAACTTATGAGACCATCGACGGGGAGCATAAAGTGCTCCATCCACGGAAAAGCCACCAGGAGCGGTCAATATTTGCATTTCGCAAGCTTTACACCGATCGCATGTGCATGCGGTTTAATAAAGATTCTCTATCATCGTGCCAAGCGTACTCGCACACCAGACGGCCTATCGGAATGGAAGAATGCTTTCTTTGTGCAACACTCATACCCAGCAAAATTCATTGATATCCAAAGTCAACAAAAACCGAAGTGT
>LUCM01005387.1:149248-163829 GCA_008360955.1 Fasciolopsis buskii
AATCAAAAACATGAACCGGTTTGATATTCTGACTACTAATTTATTGATCCATGGTTCATGACTGTCACAATGATAAACATTCACGAACCCGGCATGTGATACACGACCATAGTTTAGAAAAAAATAACATCCCATTGTGATTCGGATAACTTCAGGTCCCCAAAATTGGTTGCATTTTTCATTTGCACTTTTTCGTTACTGCATAAGTGTGATCAAGGTCGCCAATCCATGTGCTCATCTACTAGAAGACTGTTGTGATAAAAAAAGCCCCATTACGTCCATACATGCATAAATGCACACACACACACACACACGCACAGTGGTACCAGCAACTAGATGTTTTGCTTAGTTCATCTGCGAGACATCGATCAAATCTGATAAGGTAACCGGCAAGGTGTGCATCCGCACATGTGAAGAATAAAACGGCGGGGATAATTCCTTCTTTGGGCCGTAACTGTACATTGCTTTCCGTGGGTGTGATCCGGTACTTATCAAGTTTTGGTCAACATTTGCTTGCGGCTATAATTTGATTCATTTTCCGCCGGATATATTCACCCGATTTGTTATGCTGTTGAAACATCCAGGAATTCCGTTCCCTCTCGTGAGTCTACCAGGTTATTCGTAGCGTGCATAACCACGATACGCTTATATGTTTTTGGGTCATAGATCAATTGAACCGACCGGTCCGCTTCAATCAGATGATGGAACTCGCAGACGATCGTCACCGCTCCCGTTACCCACAGTCCATTCACCGGTCGAAGGAAGACCTTGCGGTTGCGGTCACAGCTGAATGGAACACATCACAGCAACCCAAAGTGGGGTCACGCGTCAATGAGAGCGGTTATCGATCTGTGACAAGTCTACATGCAAGTCAAATGACAGTTCACTATAACTTCCATTTCGCTTGCAACTATATCCAAGAGTCAGAATCCGAACGACTCACAAAAACTAAACCCGGACATTTGGTTTCACTTGTTGAGCCAACGATAATCCGTTATAATACGCCAATGAACACGCGTATATCTATATACTATCGTCTTTTGAGCAGTCAATAACGTGACTCCCAGTTGTTAGTCGCCTCACTGTCTATGGCTGTATTGTTTGGGGTCGAAGCTATTCCGATACGTGTTGGTGATTCATATCCGTACATCAGTACGATCGATTACAGTCAGTGAAAGTATTTTGAGTAAAAGTGCTACTGGATCACACATGGCTTGTGTCGTTGACCATCGTCGAAAATGAGCTAACCACAGTGTGGATTGTCAGCCGATACAAAGAGTGCCAAAAGCGTTAAAAACTGCTCCGATTTACCGGGAGGTGTCAAACAGTGACAACTGAAATAAGCCAAGTTCAAGTAGCAATTCCGCCTGTTCTTGACAAAGCCGTTTTAGGTCAACTAAATAAACGAGTACATAAGGGCAGAACGGTTGTGTCCAAGCAAATTCCGACTCGCAACTGGAACGGAAAATTTTCCCCATCTTTTTTAAATTTAACCCCGAGGAACTTCCGAATTTTTTCTAATCTCAGATTCCGCACTTTCCCTCTGAATTTCAACGGAATCTATTTAGGTCACAAAAATGCAAAGGAATGTTGCAGGAGATAAAGCACTTAAGATTTCACAACAGACTTTGGATCATAACCTCGGAAAAAATTGGCCAACGGAATCCAATTTTGCCGTATTCGAATGTTCAGAATGAAATGTTTTCAATGATATGAAAATCAGTACCGTCCAATAAAATGCGGTTGAGAAGCATCATTTGAAATTTACCACACCAGAAATGTTTAGAGTCTCAACTGGCAGCCGCATAAAGATGTTTGAACTCCGTTAATCTCGCATAAATGAAACGCAGTTTTTGCCGCCAAAAATAGGATCAACCTGTTGCGCGAACGTCAACCAAGTCAAATAAATGTCGCATCGAATTATGCACGTCAGGTGAGAAAACCTAGGTTTATGACAAGCTGCCGTGTTTGGAATGGTTTGCTAGAATATCAGGACCGAATGAGGTATGGGGCGTACCGAAAAATCGATGCGCCATGTATTGGTTTTTATTGTGGATAATATAATGTTAATAACACAGCGTTTTTGGTAGATGTTAGAATGCTTGGATTTCGTCAGTCCACAACTGGAGATGTTACTTTGCTTTTCCTGAGGTTCTAATCAATGAGCTCGGCACTTAGATCGCCAGCGCTCTATTACCGGTCGAGATGATAGCCTTAGTGTGAATGGCTCACGGAAACCAGCGACCTGAGGAACAACGAACACCGATTTTCGGAATCTTTGGTATCACGTCGAAGATGGCTAGTTTATGAAACGAAGCCGATGCTTTCAACCGATAACTTCTATTTACATTGCTAACTGGCACATTGTACTGTATTGTATTGTATTGTATAGACTTTTGCGTGCAATAAATAATGTCTTATTTCAGTCAAAATTTTGGGGGTAAAAAATTACATTGATCATCTCGCAAAAAATATTTAAAAAACTCATCGGGGAATAATGATCGGAGCACATTATGATAGGTTGCTCAGAAATTCGGCTGAAACATGATCACGATTTGTCAAAGTTGGTGCTAAATATGGGACAGTGTAGTTCCTATGGATACGGATTCTAGATGGTATGGAACTAAAAGCGAATCGTGTTGAAATATGAGAGCGGTACTTTGAAAGATCGTTGTGCAAACGATGCGTGAGACCAGAAAAAATTTTGTGAACAAATTTCTCACATGCTGATAAGTGCTGATCACATAAATTTAGGAACAATTCAGTTAGTGGTACGAAGGGAGCTAACTGAATTGTCCCATAATCTGTGACCAATACTTATCAGCATGTACCAGGAATGCATCCAAGCCAGTTACCTGACGATTTGATCATTCAAAAAATTAATTGGTTACTCAAAGTTCTGCCAAATCTCTTACTCAACTAGGTCTTTACGCTCGTGCGATCCTCACTGATTAGGAATTGATGTCATATGATACGGTGCGAGTTTCGAATCGGTTGCGGTCAGGAACCCATGTTAACTGACGAAAACGCAACTGGTTTTGAAATAACAAAAGAGTAGCTACCACCCTACTTTATCGTCAGAATGTTTTTTGATTTCAAAGATTTGTAAAGTAGTCATAATACTATACACAAAATGGCAGTTTATTCGGTTTTAAGGCGCGTTTTCCGAATGCTCATTTTGATAGCGTTAGATAGATCTCATTTTGAACACTCGAGTGGAATTAAAGTGATCTCCATGTGGTATTTTCCGCCGGAGTTATAAAAGATTGGATCAGTGTCCATGCAATTTTCTCATTGTCCCAGTTTCAAGTCGAACACTGACCGTGACTGCCAACTTATCGGACTTTGACCGGTTCGCCACATGAATCGACCGAATATAACATATTTGAACAGATCAAAGTGCAAAGTGATTACATATGCATTCAATGTTTATCGTTCCGACCAAATAGAAAGATGTGAAGTTTCCATTCGTGATTAAGTCCCGGCATGGCTCGTGGGTGCTGAAACGTATTTCGTAATCGCACAACCGTGTACATAGTGAATACATCAAACGTTTGTTTTGTAATCGTGCTGATGATAACCTTACGACTAACTACAATGTATCTACTACCAACTTACGTACAAATTTCAACATCAGACATATGTTTTGCAATTTTTATTTGAGTGAATCACCTATCATGAAAAGATTTACTGACAAATTACATTTTTATCTTTACAATTAACTAATCGTTGCTAGGTCTATTTCAACTCGATACGCAAAACGAGATTTGCATAGGCTACCACGAGAAATTCGTCTGCCTTGCCCGATACCAGTTTTCCAATGACTGAATGATTTACACTCATGTATTGATAAATTGATTTATTATTGTAAGCATTATCAGTATCCTTGTTTCAGCATATCACATGACTTTGTCCTTCAAGCAGGTTTGCACTTTGATTTTTAGTTATCGCAACCCTTGTGTGACTAAATCATGGCGATCTTCGGTATACTTCAAGCTTCCTCCTTCAACTGTACAGCAGTGCATATAGACATAATGTGTTTGTAGAATACAATTCGCGGTTTTGTTTGTCCGTCGATTGCCAGTTCCTACGAGAGTCACCGGTACGTGCTTTGAGTAGATTGCAATTAACCAATCCTACTCCCGATTAGTACAGACCCAGCATAGCACCGTTAAGGGACTGGCTGTACATCAGACTGAAGACTAAGTTGTACGCCACGCCTTCATTCAACTCTTTATCTCTTACTCCATTTATTAATGAAATAACAATGTATACCATTTTTCAGCACCGGAGCCGCGGCCAAGAAAAGGGAACGAAGTGGGGAAGTTGACCAGTCGTGGGAGGACTCGGACTCGCGACCCTCACGCCCAAACGTCACGACCTCACCCGCTTGGCTATCGCCAGCCAGAGGTCTGGAAAGGATTAGCAGAATTCTCTGCAACCATTTTCATTTCAGAAGATATCGATACTGAGCCAGGTCTTTTTTTTCGTTATGGGACGACGTGCCGAATGGTTAATTATTTTACCGTCCGAACAGAAGACAAATTGAGCACCACGCAAGTACAGTACATTTGGTCTGCCGCTTAGGTGCGCCCACGATATGGCATGAAATCCAGTCTGGCAGTTAAAGACAATTTAAGAGCTCCCACCACCATCCATGTCCTTCTGGATACTTCGCCTATTATACTGTGCTGGCTGAAAACGCATGGGTGGGTATGAAGCAAGTTTCCGACCCAGTCGCACTGGTATTGACTAAATCCTCATAGAACTAAGCCACACTTCCCGTAGGCCTACGATTTCGGTCTCTCTTGGTCTGAAAGCGACATTCAACCCATTCGATCGTGCAATTATGTGACGCTGAGCAATGTGCCCTGTAAATTCGTTTCACTTATCCAATATCTGTATGAGAAAAGCTGAGGCTAAGTTCATGCTCGCGGCAATATTTCACCCGAGTTCACCACGAGAATCCGTGTTCATCAGGATTGTCTCCACTTAAATTTTCTTTCCAATTTTGTCATTGAGATGGGTACGAGGATGCCCTATCCTTATGTAGGAATAGTAACTTAAATAATTGCTCAAAAAGAATATATGGACGACTTTGAGGCCTAAGTAAGATGCAGGTTTTTCCGCGATCACTTGGACGATAGTGTGGGTATGTGCTTTGCACTTAACAATTGCAAAATGTTGCTGCAGGAATGGGTTGGCTCAAAGTCCTACCTTGTTCCTGCAGGCAAAGAATTGGTTGACGTGAATGGATTTATTCAGTTGGATAATTGCATCTCACCTGGGGGTCAGACGTTGGCTGAAGTGTCTTCTTGCATAGAGAGGACTTGATTGATATTCACCAAAATGAAGCATCTGCGGTGTGCGTGTGACATTCATTTATCCACCCAAGGTCGAGTACGCACTAGGGTCGCTGTTGCCATACAGTTCAGAATCATGGACGTTGAGGGCAGCAGATATACGAAGAGGATTGGAGACAATAGATGAAGTGGCTAAATGCCGCAGTCAGTAGCGTTCTTGTGTTCAAAATCTTCATCTTCCAAATAGTCCTTTAACTCGTTACTTTGCAGTGGGTATTTTGAGTAGACGACACTGTTAAGTGGTGACCAGTCTGAGGATATTAGTAGACAGTTAATGGATGGGAAAAGTGAACTGAACCGACCTCGCAGGCGGTATCACAAAAGACTCCATTCGTTAGCCGAATATGTCGATTGGTAACAATTATCACACGTACAACACGCGATTCAGACGTGAAATTATTCAAGCCCTATTATCCTTATAGAATCACTAAAAAGACTGAGTTATTCGTTAGGAAAGATTTCCTTGTTCAAATTGCATCCAGCATTGTCCTGAAGTCTACAGACCTTAACCTAATCCGTCACGTAGTTTCTTCAAAAGTAGACATGGACACTCTGAACAGTAAATATGAACTGATTTGACAAGTGAATGAGATTTTAAACTATTTTGTGAACATAATCAACACTGTAGAGAGTGGAAGAGCCGAGCAACCCACACTGATTTCAATCTTTCTTATCATATTTCACTTTTAAGTTAGAAAGAATGAATACAAAAAGTAGACTCACAAGAACGAGAAAAGAATGTCGAAGTAGCCAACCTTTTTGTTAACATCACTTTGGAAGGCTACCGTTTCAGGGGGCTTGTTATCAGCTGCAAATATTGCGACATAGCTGAATGACGGCAAAAAGTTGCAGTCGATTCATGCGATAGATATAACTCAGGCAGGCAACTGAGGGTAACGAATGGCGCAATCAACCGCCACTATCTGCTC
This sequence comes from Fasciolopsis buskii, assembly GCA_008360955.1. Classification (NCBI taxonomy): domain Eukaryota; kingdom Metazoa; phylum Platyhelminthes; class Trematoda; order Plagiorchiida; family Fasciolidae; genus Fasciolopsis; species Fasciolopsis buskii. The sequence goes on from LUCM01005387.1 coordinate 155,541, forward strand.
ACGAATCATCGTTCAGCAATTCTATCTAGACAAGATCGATCGCAACCAATGGATAACGCTTAGTGGCTTGCAAAATGAAACCATCATTTGACGACGAATAGAAACACCCGTTGAGCACGAGGGATAACTATCCCGAAAGATATGAAAAACAACAGAGTGAACGATCAACAAACCAAATATTCAACGATCATCCTTCACGATTGATTTCGAACGCCTGTAAATATCCCTGGGTTCGGGACTGCTTGTCCTAGTCTCTATGCTTAAGTGGATTCTTAACCGAGAATTTCCTCAGCCAAAGCGAAATTTGAACCTGTTGAGACTAGGCATAATTTGCAAATCAGACAGCTATTGGGCATGCATTACTCCACACGGTCCAAAATGTAACGGAGACTAGTGCCGGTTTGGTCATTGTCAAGCACTTCAAAAAAAGCAATTACCCGATTAAGCGCTCACGATTTCCAGAACAGCCTGTGGATAGAAAGAACTTCGCAGAGGTTAATCTGATATGGACGAAATACCACATCCCTGTCGCACTGGCGTTTTTTCAAATACCCAATCACAACACTCTTCGGCACCTATGAATTCCTCCGTATCCAATTAGTTTGGAAAATACGGACCATACTTCCCAGATTTTTTTTGGAACGTGCCTCAGGGAACCGATTTCGTTTTCGTTCATGTTGAGGACCTCCTCGATGTCAGTGCAAACGAACACGAACATCGGAGACAGTTGCGTCCCATCCTCAGCGTTTCCAAAAACATGGAAACTGTCAAGAACAATTAATGCATCCTTGGCGCTCTATCCATCGAATCCTTTGGTTATCGCGACAATGATGAAGATATTCGACGGCCACAGGACAGTGAACGTCACGAATATCAAGACTCGTGGTCTTCCAAGGATCTGTGCCACTCCTTTGGTAATACCAACTGTTATTGCCGACTTAGAGAACTTGCAGTCGTTAAGTTGGCCCTTGGGAAAGGGAACACAAGTTTTGGATGACTCTAAAAACTAAAACAACACAAACAGCCACAAAAGCTGACTACAGCGTTCCCCCTTAGACAGCAAGACTGTCTTCATTCTCCCAAAGGTTTCTGTGCCGTGCCCACCGGTGCACAATTACAAACAAATGGACGATGGTGCAGCGCAAACATAGCTATTTTCCTCTAGGAAGCCAAAGTCGCCACAGGCTTGATCGCGAACTCCCCAAAAGAAACACTTTTGGTGCACTTTAGAAGACATGCTTCATAATAATCATAAACTTCTGAATTATGCCTTGGCTCCCAAAAACGATCGCTATTCTTCGAGAGTAATTTGGCATGAACAATACATTACCCGGGACAATACCAATATCAGATACGTAGGAGATCAGGTAACCTAGTAGCGCAAGTTCCTTTCGCTCCAATCTACTCTTTTCTGACTCAGATGGCTTCAGTATTTGTGAGTTTCCACTGGGGAAACGCCGACCGTTTGTTGTTTTGCTGAGCACCAAAGTCGTTAAACATGTACACTCCAAATTTCATCCGGGAGTAAGTGATTACATCAAGTTTGTTTCGGAGACCTAATCTAACACGAACAAAGGTCTTCGCATTCGGGAAACAAACGTAGTCTATGTATCAACGAGGCAAACAAGATTCATCGATGCATTCGATCTTCATCCACATAAATTCTCGCTGGACTCTTTCACATGCACGTCTATTGCTGTTAGCCAATTGATATTGTATTCGCCTAACATGTGATGTGATCGTTTTCCCTGTTGAATAATAGTCGTTCCCCTTACCGACATCAAAGCGTTCTAAAACATTAGATTTCCTTATTTAACGTCTTACCGACGAGCACTACAGACAGGGATGAACAATTTCAAGCGAATCTACTCACTGAGTTTTCCACCTCGTTTGGATTTAAGTGTGCGTGTACGACTACCTACCACTTGTTATCTAAAAGATTGGTTAAAGCAATAGACAAACAAGTCGAGGCATTCCTCATCAGTACTCATATAGTTAGGAGCAGACGAACGCTCTTCCGTTGTTTATATTGTATGCCTGCACCAACTTAAAGATAACAGTCTAGTTGTGCCTATCGGATGCGATTTATGGCACAATCCTAACGTTATTCAGTCTTCCATTTTTGTAGCTATTCAAATCCTGGTCCAACCTAATCCAACCATGTGCTCATACACTCTTTTTTATTCGTTGCGACTCCGTTAAACTCCCCCCCCCATTGCGCACAGCATACATATTTAGGCCCATTTCATTTTATTCGTCATAGTGAAAAGCTGATGGAAGTGTTTGGAAAGACACTGTCAGTAGTCAAACGTTCGAGACTAGTGCACCTTGATTTCGACTGTGTCCCCGGACACCTCAACAAAAATGCGCGCTTCTGCAAATGCTAATGTCAAGTTCCTTGAGAATGATGATTGAGATATCTGCGCATTTTGCATTTTGTTAGGCTGCTTCAAGCGTTCACCTAAATCCGCTCACTGTTTCGAGAGGGAGGCAGTGTAGAACGAGTACTGATGTTTGCCCAATTACTTTATCACCCAGTGTGGGGATCTGAATCCTGAATCTCATCACATCTTTGCCACCCTATCAACCGAGTTGTGCTTTTCGAGGCGCAAAGCTCATGCGATCGGTTGTGCACATATGTGCACTGACTGGACACAATTTTGTAATACATGCTTGTTGCAATGAAACCGTGATTTGTTCGCCAAATCTGATTCACACACCATTAATCCTCTCGTTTGAAATGAAGAAAACTAAAAAGTTGTAAGGTCAGCGGCGCTTTTGTAATTGAAACATTTTTCTTTTCTACAACTCCTCAACTCGCCATTTTCCAGTCTATCTTACACCATTTCTGTTTTAAGTAATTGGTGCTGTAAGGTAGCAACCAAAAACCAGAGCGCGATGGTGCAAGGATAACGGCTCCAAAAAATTGAACTGAACTGAGACGGTGTTTTATGGTCCTCAGTGGTACCGGAGTGTTCCGACAGGGGGTATATCACGTGCTCCATAGAGCAAGAAACAAAGAGAATGTAATTTCGTGAGATCAGAATGATCATGCATGTAGCAATTACATCATAGTCATCACCGTAGCTGCTTCGACTATACTCGCCATTATCACAGTTTTGCTTCTTTCATTTTGTTTTTGACAAACCAATGGATAGAGAAAAACAATGTGAGAAACGAAACATTCTGAAGAACTATACAAGAATAACCGGGAAAAGAGGAATAGACTGAGCGGGTGTGCGATCAATAGGGAATCTACGTCCACGATTGGTCGTAGTCAGTCCACGTAGGTGGTGGCGCAATGTAGATCCATTGATTTTTCCATTTGACAGGAACCACACCGGCAAACGCATTACGCATTACGCCTGACTTGATATCATTCATCAAATTCAACTTCACAGCGATCTGATTGAAATCGATCTGTGATTTATAGGTGACTCGAATACGTCGCGCGGGTGTCGTCAGAATGAGGGGTAAATCATCTTTCAAAAACTGACTTAATGGAATCTCCACGGACATGTTGTAGACTGAATCGAGCCATCTGCGTGTGTAGTTTGGTTCGTGAAGGTAACTCAAGTCCATTCGGAGAAAATTTTGCCACTGATTATTCAAAATCATTGTCTTCAAATAGGCGTCAAAAAATTGACCCTTTGAAATGCCCATCCGACCGAATGTTATGGTACGGCTAACTTCGGGCCGAAGACAAGAACGATTTTTGCGCACATACGGCTTGCGTAAGTACTCGTCCCAGAAAATGTCTGGCCAGCCCTCGCGGATTTCAAGCCAGAACTGTCGTAGCAACATCCAACCAAGTCCAGAGAAAAAATCTGTCCTGTGAAAAACAAACCAATGAACTACATGTTGACAGATTTGGGACAGAATCAATTTTTCGAGAGAAAGTGAAAACGAAAAAAATTTCTGACTAGTTAACCTATGCGGCAAAACGGGTCTATTGTTAATCCGAAAGCAACCAATGACGACAGATGCAACCGGTTTTGGCATTAATCGTTACATTTACAATTGAGTTAATTGGGCAAATAACCCCTAAGAAAACCACCACCACTACGAGTGAGTGATCCGATTAAATTTTGCGAGGAAATGCAGTTGATTCGGAAAAATTGCACAGTTCTAGTATACAAACATCACTGGTCGATTATCGAGGATGCCTTGGCATTCTGCTGGCCTAGTGAGTAGCAGTTGGACCAACCGTGTCAGGACACAATGGATACCAGCTGAGTATCTACACCTTAATGATGCGTAATAGTTCATTTCGGCTGAGAATGGACACAATGAAGCAAGACTCATAAAGAGATCCAAATTCAACGAAAGTCGACATGGGGATCGTGAGATTTGGTGACCCCACTGTGGATCAGAAGTGAAAAGTGCTCTCGTAATGGAAAATCCAAAGTGATTTCAATGCAATCGATTCACCAGCAGGCGAGCATGGAATGTGAGGAAGCCGATCTGTGAAGCCGACTGTTTGCTTATTCACAATCAACAGCGGAGTCTAGTACACTCACCAAAGCACTTAAATACAATTCGGCTGACCTTCGGAACCAACTGCTCTAACAAATCTGTGGTCTGTTCCGATTGATCCGCCTTTTGCGGCAGCGGACCAAGAAGGAAATTCTAGCTCAAGGACATCACAAAAAGCAAGGACCCGATGATAGCTTTCTCTTAGGACTGGTTAGGGAAGGTTAAATGGAAATTTCAAATTTTGTTCTCAAAGGTCTGACACTGTGGTCGTTTCTTCATCGGGGAAATTGACCACTGCCATCAACTATCAAAGGGGTTTTGCGAAGTAAACACGCTAACCATATTAGTATAAATCTTATCCTAAAAGAATCGAATCTGTTGCCATCTAGTCCCCATCGTACATTGTAAAACAAACAAATTCGAGAAGAAAAACAGCCTAGGTCTCGCGACGGTTGTGGATACATCAGCCGAATGTCCAATCCCGGACAATTTTTACAGCACTGCAATGCTTTCCGATGAGCCCGATCGGCGTAGCAGAATTAACACACTTGAGTGCGTAGCCTGTTCTGATCTCAACGGGTCTTAATCACAACGAAACGTATAAACAATCCAGTTCTCAAGATAAAAACGTTTGAGCATTTGTGTAACCCCATCACGATTATTTGTTTGACTGCGCTTAGCTGGTGCTTGATCGTACCGTTCGCGTGTACCTAGCAAACGTGCACATATCTCTGGTGGTATATACAGTGACAAATGGATAAGGAATACGGACGTTTGGAAAGTGTGTCACTGTCTGAATGTATACGTGCATGATTCCCCGTGAAAACTCGAGTCATAGAAGAGCTAATACAAACACTATCAAGTCGCAGAAAAATCATACCTCGGATTTGTTTTCAAAAAAGTCAGAGACCCGCGCACATAGTGTACCACCAGATAGTATTAGAATAAAACTAAAACAAGCAATGCTGAGTCCCCCACTGTTCTGATTTGAAACAACTGAGGGCAAAAAAATGAAACGTTTTTTTTTTTGCTTTTTCACCAGTTCACTGATTTTCTACTCGAATGGCATGATTTCTGTTATGCGGAAAAATCATACACTTTAATTTATACGAAGCACATTATCGAACAGATGCATCGCTGTTCGACAAGTGTATCCACTCCATCTGAACGCTGATCGGCGAGGTGTCCAAATGAGGACGCATAAAATGTGGACAGAAAAGGTGGCTTGACATTGCAAACAAATTGCAATAATTGGTTTCCCTCGAATCGTTACATATCCTGGAATAAAGCAGTTCATCCGATTCAGTATATTTCGATATACTGAGGTTAACCATAGGGTTTCCATGAAAATACTCATATAGTTGGCTTATCTGATTCCGAAATGTAGTGTGTACGGTGTATCCGACTGTATCACACGTACCCAGTACACACATTTACATCCGCGAGCCCAAGCTAATTGATGTTTCGTTTGTCCTCACCCAGAATTTTCTCGCAGTTCACAATACCCGGACATACAAAGCATTCGGATTGAATTAAATTACTATTAACAACTAAACCTAACACAGATTTCACCATCTTTGATAATTTAGGAATGTGTAATCGGTTACGCAAGAACTGGGTTTGCCCTTGTGTGATGGTCAAGCCGATTAAGCGTGTGTGGCCAAAGAAATCAGAAGTCCGAATCCCCGATCCCCGGTCACCCTGATGGTAGTGATCAACAGCAACCCGCCGTCATCTGATTCGTTATTACAAGTAACCTACCAAGACCACAATGTGGTTCTCCGCTAATCCAAGTTTCAGTGTCAGGGCTGCGAGCTTCCTTTTCCCGTGTTGTAGACCGCAGTGTTCATGGGGCATGCTCTTCACATTACATTTATGTTTTAACTATATTCAAAAAAACGCTCAGTTGGTTTGCATTCAACTGAAAATACAAATCACCACATCACTTGCCTGGCATCTGAAAACCTGGAAAACCAACGCAGGATGAAAAGACTGAAGAGGAAATAACCCACAGGATGTATGGGATACTGAAATGGAATCACCAATTTTCATGAGAATACAAATATACTCAGATAACAGACAGAAACGAGCTGAGCACAACTCAGAAACATGGATTGTCCAAAATGAGGAGTAATACTGGCAAACTAAAGAGAAAAACCCACCTGTACAATAGATCAGGCCGACTAGGGTCGACCAACCCCGGTCGACCGTTGTCGTTCCAAGCGGAAACACAAAACAGGCTTTGACTGGCCATGAGCATAGGTAACGTGGCAGCAAAATATTGAAAAAAGTCGCTCGCTATATCCAAATCGTCTTCGACTATGATCAATGCGGAGTGATTAAACTTCACAAACATCCTCTCCAGCGCATACTTGTAATGCCGAGCCGCGGATGCGTAGCCCTTTTGCACTGGGCCTGTAGATAACACGAAGAAATTTAAGACGTCATTCGGAATACAATAAACATTAGTCACAAGGTTTTACCAGAAATCAACGACGATGTAACTGATAATACTAGTCATTTCAATCATTTCGTCTGTAACTTGGAAGATTTTGTTCCCTTCAGCCAGTGCATCAAGACAGCCCGCTGACTGTATAGACAATTTGACATTCGTAGGGCATTACTTTAGTAAGAATAATTTGATTAGCAGACAGCTTTGCAAAACATAATAATTCGGGAAACTCCACCATCAAGGAGCTGGAATTAAATCATTAGAACATGAATTCATTGCATTAGTATCTTTTGCGCACATGAAACTCGGCTACATGACCTGATAAACAACACCTTATTGAATGCCAGTTGTTTCTAGTTGTGACTATATAATAGTGCTTGAAGAACAATACTAATTCGATTGCTTTCTCCATAATGTGATTGACTATTGATGAACCTGAATTCCTGTTTGCTGGCTATCAGAAAAGTCCTATCTTCACCTTTATCAGCCACTTCGAATCGAGTTCAGACATTCTTTGCAAAATCTGCCAGTTAATTTAGTCAATGCGCATACCACCACAAGGGCATATGAACTGTTAAAATACTGGATCGTGTCTGGGCCCTATTTTGGCTGTGGAATTCGAGGACGTGCACCATCGTGTGCTTTTATTTCCTCGTCAACTATGCATTTTCCGATACCCGATGAACAAATAATATCAATTTCAATTTGAAACGTTACTTTTACAGATAAACTAACATGGTGTAACAATGGTCAGACCATTAAGCTCAGACTTGAAAAGTGAATACATGGTAACATTTCTCCAATATTGATATACGCCTCCAAATGCTTCATCAAGACCGGGGGTGGATGTCTCAGGCTCTGGAGTTGGCCACTCGCCCTGAACGCTTCTCGAAATGCTCCCAAGTGACGGTGTCTCAAATAACCTCTGCTGAAGAAGTCCTATGCACTGCCTTCTCGTGGTGCAAGTGTTCCTACAAAAGTGCAAAGACGAAGACGAACGCCCGGTGCCCTACACAGGATTGTCTGATCACTGATAACCAATTTGGGTTAGTTGGCTAAACCCTGATTTTGAACCAACCACAGGCAGCGCACAAAGCACACGGCTGTAATCACGGGCGTCTGTGGTGGAGGAGTGTAGTGGGCATCCAGAGTGTCTAGTCCTATCCGAAGGATGCATGAAATGAACAATCAGTCACCGGCCCACGGTGCTTTCCGTGACTCTCCGATCGTCCTGCTTCCTTGTGGGTTAGACCATTTGGTCAAAGGCTCGGGGTAGGGTCTATTAAGTCAACCCTCCACTTCAATTTGGGCCAGCGGGTAGTACAAAGTCCATAGAGAACTAACTCACGGATTCCGATGGA
>LUCM01005388.1:0-47577 GCA_008360955.1 Fasciolopsis buskii
TGGGATGACATTGCCAATACCGTTGGATTATCGGATGTCTGGAGAGATGCCACGAAGCATCGAGGATCTTTTATCGTCCTCCGTCTCCCTACTGCAGGTTTGAAACATGAGTTTATTGGAAGTGGTAGGGAGTAGGAGGACCGAAATGCCGGACAGTCAAACTTGAAGTGTCACGGAATCACATGATGCCCTAGTAAGTTAAATGTGGTGCTGAGCCTGGTGACCGCAAATTACCTTGCGTTTATTTTGATAGCCAATGAATTCGGGACTCAAACCTCCGATTATCATCCAACCTGTCAACTGCTGGTCCATATATGCGACTATGACCTATGGACCATCGAGGTTCTCACAATTCGTAATCATTTTACTTTTCACAACGATATTCTTTATCACTACTAGAAAGTAGCTCCTTCTCAGTCCAAGCACAATTCAAGCAGCTTAGTGGAGGTCACTTTTGGCAGCGCTCTCATGGGACGAGAGCTCAGTAAGCCGGCCAGATGGTAGTTTTTAGTAGTTCTGCCATGACTCCCCGTATCTTTAACATTATTTCAATTTATTGCCCGATGTGACAGCCGCTTGGAGCTTCAGTTTTTAACTAAATTTTGGCGACGACACGTCGGATAGGTCGGGGTAGACTACGTACGGGTGCCAAAAATACAAGCCTCGCTTCGATGCAATGAATTAGATCGAGAATAAGCACCACTTCATCCAGAAGAACGAAACCGACTACGAAACACCTAGGACGTCAGTCAAACAACCCAATGGCTGGATCGACTGCAAGCCCGGGAACAACCACCTAGTCATCCAAGCGCTCTAGTTCGCGGGACAAACTGTGATGTGATTTGTGGCACATTCAGAGAGGAGCGGGAGTGGCTTTCACAATGACGACCGAACAGCGGACAATGAACACCCGTTAGGCCGGGGGAAATCGGCTAATGGGCTTCATCCTGTGAGGACATATATGAACCATCTGATTATGACACACAAAGGGAAAACTGTCCTGTTGAGCGGCCAAAGGTCATTTGATGGTTCTCGCTTGATTAGGGGGGCTGGATTGGACGAGAATCGAGTCGACCGTGTGAGGCTGCTGGGATTAGTGACCGCGACGAGATCATAAAACGAGCGAGCTCGAGTCACGTTCTAACCTTCTGCCAACTATAAAATAACCTCTGACAACGGAAAATCGGATGTAAAAACTACCTGGAGGAAAAAGATATTTTCACTTCTTTTTGCATCATGCCCCATACATGCAACATTTCTGGAAGGGATATCCGACCATGGAAGAGGTATCGTATGGAAAAGTGATCGCCGTTTGGAGTAACCGAACAGGCTACTTTCATTTTCAAAGGCTCCGACCTTCACAGCCGTCAACCAAGCCATCATTATTGTTGCTATTATTATTATTATTATTACTACTGTGCTTGTTTGAGCATATTGTTATAACTTCAAAAACGCTGGTCTGATTTAACCCTTTAAGCGAGGGTACACAATTCCCCTAACTGAATTGATGAATGTGTAACTGTACGGCTTGGTGTACCCTGTGATCGTGAAAGTACAGATCGATAAAAGCAATGGCTTACACGATTCGGCGATAGCTGACAGAACTCTGATTCGTTACGCAGTGTTCAATGCCGCTCGTCTGTCCCTCGCTGATCGACCCTCCCTCATTTTCGGATTCTTCTCACAGATTCGATATGACTTATTCCATTTATTTACCTCTCCCACTTGTTGCTATCTCATTCGGTTGCGTATTTTATATATGGTAATGGGCACACTGCCGTGAAGGTTGACCACGGAAATGACCATACACGTTACACGATAGAATGACCTAAAAGTCCAAAAATAAAAATCATTTTTCTCTGTTGTCCCAATATTTATTTTTTTAAGTGAATGTGCGTGAATCAGTCCAGTGCTTCTCTCCGATCGTGCAACCTATACTTTAGCCATCGAGCAACGTGCGGTCTCGTTAGCATCACAGTGCAAGCTTGAGTTCTCCATCGCATGTGCACTGATCTATCATCAGCTCTAAGATCAGTTAGATGACCGTCTGCATTTTTGATTAAAACTTGGGCCCCATTCACACAAACCACTCTCAAACTGATACAGATCGATTTCACAGTGTTGTTGCCGCCACATATTGTAAGGAAAATCTAAAGTATGAGTACATTTCCAAATGGCAACGGACCCATGATCGTTAGGGTCGGTCATTCCACTGACCACACTGAAACAAGATTCGATCTAATATTGCATGGAAAAAGTTACCGAACAATTAACAAACATGCTTAGATTGTAGTGTGCGAAAGAAACAGCGTATTCGCACAGGACGTGATGTCCGTGTGACAAGTTAAAATGGGAAACCTGCACAACCGATGATTTGCGCCTACGTGCTTCGACCAGGTCACGTGATTCGGCCCTCCGCTGTTCAGGCTAGCTTTCAGTTTAAAATTCAAATATCCAGGTCGCGTAGTTTCCGTCCTACAAGCTGACAGCCGATGCAACGCCCGTGGATATAAAATTCATGCGGCTATCACAATCGGCAAGTTCAATTGTGAGATTCGATACCGTTAAGTGTTATAGGCAGTATCCAGTCTAGCGTTTTTGGAGTCGGAGATTTTAATTCTGTTGTTATCTATCTACAAGAACCAATATTGTCCGAGATACTATAAAATTGAATTTTTTTTAACATTTCGCGGATGAAAAGTTTCATGTGACCGCCAAAAGATTCAGATCTTGCTCTATGGCTGTCTGTTTCCCCTATTGATCAAGGCTCCTCCATAAAACCCTATAGACGGTAGAGCTCACTTGACTTCTGACTTGTGTTGGTGGGTCACCACTAAATGCGCGGCTCTGTTTTGTGTTGGTTTTCTCTCTCTTGCTAGGGGGGCTGGGCTAGACATTCGAATTCCGCCCTGTGTTTCTGTGACTTTCCACCCAAAGGGGCATCTGGTCCGTTCCATTCCCTTGTACACTTACGGCACTTGAAGACTCAAGCCCGCTTCATTGTATCTCCAGCCTTAGTGTGTGTTGGTGTCCTGTTAGATCGCAGGCTTTGTGTTATTGTGCTGTTGTGACGTCTGGCGTTGACGCCTTCAGCCTTAGTTTTGTGTGTCGATCAGCCCAAGCAACTGAAAGTTACTCTGAAATATAACATGTGCAGTGTACAGACTTCAAAGTTGCGGATCAGTGAATTGGAATCGGACAAATGCAACGTACTTCCGTGAAGCTTCCAATAGACGTGATCAAGTAAGTGGGATGGGCTGGAGTAACTAAGGCTCAGATATCAAATATCATAGCTAGTACGTGCTACTAGACCTTCAAACACACGAGAATTGGAAGTGCTTAGCCGTCCTGATTCCAAGTGCATAAGTGTTGAGTGTTGTTCCTTGTACCCACACTGACTGGTTTTCGGATCCTAGGTTTTCCTTTGGCCGCTGCGCTCCGCAGGTCGGGAGGCTTTATAACTCCCGTCGGAGGAACACCGGATCCGTTCACGTCACAGCCCAATGGAATAGCAAGTGTATCGCACAAAACTAAAACGAACAAGAGTGGGATGAGGTCAACAGTGATCGGGCCTCGAATGCACTCGCCATCATTTTTTCAAACTGTATATTTCTATTCGTTTTTGATGTTGGGCCTGAATAATTTTGAGTTTCATGTTCTGCGAGCCTTTCCTGTTGTCTTATCCCAGTTGATTAATTATTCTAAATCTTTTGATTTCAAACATCTCCGGCACACCAGAGTTTACCCGCAGCCCGCGAGTTTTCCAGCAGATTTTAAATAATCCATTATTATTGTCCATCAACAACAGCATCATCTTCCACTGCTCATGTTTGATGAACCCATGTGCAAATCACGTGACGGTCTAGTATAGATTGGCAGTTGCTTGCAGCTAAAAACAACCGATCAAAACTGTGTTGATTGACGAACGAGAGAAGCGAACTTTTCGCGATAGACATTGGACTCCGTCAATAATGCCTCTGGCGAAACTCACCTTTCCTATCGAACCGCACGCGAGGAGTCAGTCGTTTTGTCAACTGGAATTGTTCCGCCTGATCCGAGAATTTTACTGATCGACACGTTTCATGTTCGACTTGTAAACCAGTTCGCACAACTGCAGTCTAACTGGTACATCTTGGCGAAGTTTGTGCTTTCTTGCTGGGGTCTATTAGACCAGTGTTTACGTTATAACAGAGACAGCGAAAAAACAGTATGCAGTCAGACAGCCATCTTTACACTAACTGTTCGATACATGATGTGCGAAAAATGAGCCCACGTCAAAAATGAAATAGAACGACCGAAGACAAATGGGAAATGAATCACTCGGGGAGGAAATAGTCGGACGCGGAAACATCCCAAATCTTGTTGCTTGTGGATGACTGTTAGAGTTCGCGGAGCCCGTTGCAGGTTGCCATATCAGCGTTGTTTGTCTGTTTGTTTATTTGTTTACCCGTCTGCTGCTTGTTTGCTGCTTGCTTGACAGCACATACACATGTATGTACAGTTGATATTGGAGAGACACGAAACATAGAAACCCAGAGATGGGAAGAAAAGGACGATGGCGTGGATTTTGCCCACCTCTATTTCTGACGTCACTTCATTCATGCCGTAACTGTGCCACTCCTCAGTCCCTCCTCCCTTGTCCCCTTGTCGTTGTCGCCAATGCCTTTCACACTGACTCTTATCCTCTATATACTCACACATACACACCGACGACGGACCGTTCCACTGCTGAACCATTCAACTTTCATCAGCCACCGGACGTGAAACTGACATGCAAACGCCATAGAAGGAGTCGGGTCAGTGGGCACGTGTTTTTCTACACATACTGCCCCAGTGCATCTGCAGTCCGTCGAAATCGGGTCGGATGATGTTGGAGGGTTATTGCTGATCAGTAGACTACTACTATGGGCAAACATCGTGTTGGAGATGACTAGTACTCGGATGCCTGCCCATAACGCGCTTTCGGGCCTAGTTTCCAGGGTCTGGGCAAAGAAAAGCAGCTTCGCGGTTCAATACATCTCATAAATCTCAAGTACAGTTGTCTGCACAACACCGCAACAGAAGAGGTTGGCATGACCTCGCAATTTCGTCACATCTTTAGCGATAACCGCTGGTATCCATGACTCCGTGAATCACAGCCAGTAGGTCAGGTGCGGTAACGAACTGGGAACGCCGCTCACTGGTCAGCACGAGTTGCGATGACTTCGAACAGTATCGCTTAGGTTCGAAAGCATTCGGTCATCACCCATCAGTTTAGATAATAAGCCTTCATTTACGTACTTCCAAATAGGTAAATACTTTGAGGTTTGTGAAAGCAGTATTCATAGATCGGTAAACAATAGCCCATACCAATTCAAGTGTTACGGTGCAATAATGCTCAGGAATTCACACCCTTTGCACCAAAATCTGACCGGACTGACAAATCCGACTCGTGATCTGATTATTCCCACAGGATTTCGTGGAAGTGGCTTAGCTAATCGTTTTGTTAATTATCGTATTTTCTATGTCCCTCCCCTGGTTGACTGTCGTTTTTATTGTTGACTCATGATCGGAATTGTTTCCATGGCTGACCGTTTCCAAGTCAGGCGATCGGTGGACCGCGAAAGTTGACGGTCACAAGCTCGCTCCCTAGCAATTGGTTCAGGACGTCTCAACGTATGGTGGTAGAGTGTTGGTGCCGGTGATGGTTGCGCTGGTAGTACTGGTGTTGTTTTTGCATGTTGCTGCTGTTGTTGTTGTTGATGATGATGATGGTGGTGGTGGTAACCGACCTGTAGCCCAGCTGTATATATTCAAAAACGTGTCAATATAACACCAACTCGCCAGGGTAGCTGATGCCTTGCAGTATGTAATACGGGGACAGTCGACTGATCGAAGCGATACTAAGAACAGGTTGCCTGTAGTTCCTCGCCTGCCCAGCTTTGGTAGCTCATTTTCATTTTGTTTTATCTTTTGCTTCCATTAATAATGAAATCACAGTGTACATCATGTTCCGGGAGGGGGAAGCTGCCAACGAAAGGCTACAAAGCGAGGAAGTTGAGCGACGGTTGGGGGTTGGAACCGGCGATATTAGTGTCAGAACGTCACAACTTCATCCGCTTTACCAGCATCGACCACAGGCAGCTCCTCCGTTGGCTCACATTCGCATATATCCACTCCGGAAATGTTTTGAATCCCCTATCCTAGGTCTTCACATGTGCCCCTGAAAGGGTCTTCAGCACATAAAAGGAGCCGAAGTTTGTGCATCTCACAACTACTTAGCAGCAGCATGTGGAGTCGGTTGAATATACTTCGGACTGCACCTTTCAGGCAAATGCTTCAGGTCATCCGGCCAACCTTACACTCGGGAACCAATGGAATCCGTCTCTCACCAATCAGAGATCATCATTGTGCATATCCATCATCACATCCAACATTTTAACTTAGATTTTCACACGGAAGACGTATACATTGCCGCTAAGCTACCAGCTCCACAAAATAGAACTAGAATTACCGAATTGTTCAGATGTTGTTGAAGTAATCGGATACAGTTGACTGCCATTGCGGACGACATGTGAGAAATTTTGAATCGGTAACTATCAGAAGAAACTACAGCTACCTTCCATCCAGTCGAAAATGCTTTCGCCCCTTTTGTGCTGCTAGTTCACTTTGATCAGACAGTCAGCTTAAATATAACTGCTGATGCATCAGACAAGATCATAGGCGGTACGTTTCTGCAGTGGTCCGCTTCACAGTGGAAACCACTTGTCTTCTTTTCTAGTCGTCTCCTACCAGCGGAATCGCGATATTCAACATTCGATCGCGAGCTATTGGACGTCTGTAGCACAGTCAGACATTTCCGACGTGCTCTAGAAGGACGGAATTTCGGTGTTCTTATGGACCCATAAACCTCTCATTTACGCCTTTCATAAACGGTTTCACAAACACTCGCCACGTGAGCTGCGGCATTTAGATTTGATCACAGTTTTCCAGTGACATTCTACACGCTTCTGACACCCCTGATGTCGTGTCGGATGGATTTTCCCGTGTATATCTTATTGTAAACCAGCCATAAGTCATGGATACCGAAGCTCTGGGTGCAGACCAACGTTCTGATTCAGATGTGGGGGATATCTGTGAGAATACGTCACTGGTTCCTACAGTTCCCCTTGCCTGCATCCTCTGGCTCTATAGCTTGCGCTACAACCTTACCTCATCTGAGCCTTATTGTCCCGTTATCGAGGAGTCGAATAATTTTCGACAAGCATCATGAGTGCCTCACCCCGGTTTCCAAGGAACAACAAAATCGGGCGCTGAAAGATTGGCGCCACCCTGCATGCAGAAAGATGCTCGTCAGTGAGCTTGTATGTGCGTTCAGTGCCAATGAGCTAAAGTAAACAGGTTTACAGTCCCTTCACTAGATCAGTTTGCAACAGTAACAGATGGCTCTCCACATGCCCACATGAACATCGTAGGCCTTGTCAGTCCATGCAGAGGATTTCGGTATCTCCTAACCATCGTCGACCGCTTCCCCAGTTGTCCAGCAGCTCTTCCCATTATAAACTTAGAAACCTAAGCTGTAGTATTTGCGTTCATAGGAAAATGGGATTTTCGCATGGTTGTCCTGCCACGGTGAAGACCAACGGCGAAGCACAATTAGAACCCCAGTTGCTTAGAGGTACGCTCCGTATTTTAGGCTGTCATCGCTCACATACCCCTGCTTATCACCCTGTCGCTAATGGCATGGTACAGCGTTTTCACCGGCAGCTCAAAGCTTCACTCGCTACTTCCGACGGTTCTAACTGGATGAAGCCTTTCCCGACCGCTTTTCTCGGGTTGCGGTCAGCTTTTGAATCCAACATCGGAGCATCAGCTGCCGAATTCGTATACCCCAGAACCCTTCCCTTACTGAGGCTTTCTTCGCTGTAGGTAGAGTGACCGATGATGACGGGGTCTCGTGCTCTCAACGGTTAGCCGCACGTATGCGTCGCATGCAGATATATTTACCACATGCGTAATCCCGATACTCTTACTTACCTACGGTGCTGTCAACGTGTGATTACGTTTTCGGCGGCCCCAAATGAAACGGCTATAGCATCTCATACAGCGCGATCCGGCCGGCATGTTCACCAGCCCATGCGATAGCATGACACGGTTCACGTTTGTGCCAGTTAACATTACTCTGGTTCCGGTTTATAGACTTTTGAAGACAAAGAACAACTATTCCATTTTGATATTTTCCTCTGGTGTATCCGTTGAGTCTCGCCAATTCCGGTTTTAGCCGAGAAAAACGGAGTTTGGTCAACTGATTCTTATAATGGTAAGGGCACGAAATAGCAACAAGGATTGTGACTGGTCGGATTAACCCACTAAATAGAATTAACAGCCCATTTACGAATAGCTGCGACCCCGGACTACGCAAACGGAGACAGTAAGAAGACCACGACGTCTGAAAATAACGCTTACCCTTATCTACAATACAGTTGCACATATGCTAGCTAAGCATAAACATCCTTACCGGAGTGCCTTCTGGCCAGAGAAAATTCCGGGAAGATCGCTTGTCTAGTTCGTGAGTAGGCCACAGTTCTGATTGGTTGGGAGAGGCTACAAGAGACAGTGAGGCTATACCGAACTAGATCGTGTGCTTTGCACATACTCAAAACACTTCCTGCACCGTAAATATCAACTGGCATTATCTAACTTATGTTGACTAATCACGCTTTAGCCCATACAACAATGATCCAAAATGTCACACATACACACATTTATGTGACCTGGCTTTGGGAGGACCGGTGATTGCCTTGTAAGCCTTGCCATACACAAACGTACACAAGCAAGGACGCATGTGCACTCACGCACTGTAGTATACACTGATTGGATCGGAGGATGGATAGACGAAGAAGCTCTGCTGTGGTGCCTCATGAACCAACGAAACAGTACACGTATAGCAAGTAGATTAAAGATTGATATGGATAGGGCCAATCGATGATGCACTGAGATTCAATTCTTTCCACCGATGTGCAGTTAATTAGGTCATGGTGGTAAGGCTGTATTTAGGAGTAGCACAAACAACCGAACCTTGTACACAGTGGCAAAATCATTCTGCGTATACATCCAAAAGTCGATGTCATGAATCCGAATCCATCGCTGGTTCATCCGGATACGACTCCCTAGAACGAGAATTATTTAAATGATTTGGACAACATCAGATGTTCACTTAGGTATATCATGTTCCTGGTAAGAACGCCTTCATGACGAGCGGAGGTCGCGGGTTGGATTCCGGATCGTGACTCCGATTGTAGGACGCGCAATCCATAAGTCGGCTCACCAGTATGTTTGCACCACTGGACTGTGGTGAATGAGGCACCAAAATGTGTTACCCCTTCTGGATAAACTTCTTCAATTAGGTGATTGTCACTTGTTACCGGTACTTTGGATCATGACTCCATCGGGTTTCTTTTTAAAACTCTTAATCTTGTCCCGAAAATATTATTAGTTCTCAACCCTGTTTTAACGCATACAACGCTTAGTCACATTTCGGTTTCCCGCAACTTGGTCGTGTACTGATGACCAAAAATGGGATCTTCACGGAATCATCTACAAAATCTTCCCACATCAAGTGAACTTTTCTGTTCATCATTTTGTTTTATATCCTTGTTACACAGTTGGTTAGATAATTTATTAGTTTATTTTTTTCTAATTGGAACGTGATGCTTGCACAGGCTTCGTGGCTGAGTAAAATCCATAGATTTACCGTGAGCCCATTCGACTTCTTTCCAATTTCCGGTGTAATGCAGCCCCGTTGCTAACGTCCGTTGGTCGACCGAAATGTATTCCTCGAAGCCGCTGATTTTTGTGTTAGGGAAATGACTGCTGATCGATATTTACTGAATGTGACTGCTTTCTATCGGACACAACGAACGGCTCGCTTACCTGGTTGACGTCCGAGCTAATCCACCGGTCCAGCTAATCTGATATGTTTATGCGACAGTTCCACTGCGAAAGTGCACAAGTTCATCACTGAAGTCCATCGTGGCTTGTCTACCGTCCCGGTGCCCAGGCTACATGATTGTTTAGTTTGATTACGACATGTTCGGGTCAGCGTAAAATATTTCTTTCGGACGGCCATGTACACAGGGGGCATACATACATACACACACACACACATGCGCAAATTCGTGCGCCAGCGGGTACATTGGTGTATCTTATCGGTTTCATCGAATCATGTTCAATCAGTTTCCCGGGTTAGTCCACTCGACCCCAATCGCTTCGGTATTTCAGTGCACAGTTTACGTAAGCTTAGGGACTTTCACTTAATCGAGCTCACGCGAACGCCTGTTTATTGTCGGTGTGTCAGGCGCAGACAAGCAAATTACAAAGCGGTCGGCGAAACGGCTAAACACACGCGTGGATTAAGTTACTCGAAAATATCCGGTTAACATACTACAAAACGCGGCGAAATTCTTTTCACGACCGAAGGGCAATTACGATTCACATGAAAAGTCCTCTGCCTTCGACGTCAACATGAAATACGTGACCAATGGTTCTGCGTGACTCGGATGATTCCATCAACGCCACATGAGTAAATCATTCGGGATCCCATCCATTTTCCTGTCAGTAGTTGTCTACTGTTTCAATTCGAGTTATTAGAATTTACAGCATGGAGAGCATGAGTGACTGCTACCGAGCTTTTTTGATACATCCAATGCACAGACGTTTTGGTTCACATAACTTCACCTCCGATTACCATTTTAATTCGTCCCCCAAAACGTTGTTTTTTTCTAAGCCTGAGGTCAAAGCTGTGAAGTTATGGTAAAATAAGGTTCGATTTCAATAATTCCCGCTTTGGGGAACAGCCGGTCCGACAACGATTGCACGCTGCCTGGTCCTGACATCGGCCACACCGGGAGGTTTGGTCAGGATTATATTGATCGTAAGTTTAAATTCGTTGGGCCTGTATGAAAGGTATAAGCCTAGTGTTCAAGCAGACTACTGAATTTAAAAAAAGGACCAAAGAAGTGGAATAATTTGGCAACAACAGATTTTAAACATGACCACAACCCATTTTTATTCACATTCGTGTGCTCAAACAAATGAATGATTTTTGGAAACTTTTAAAAACTTATCTATTCTCTTCCCTCATAAAATATGTCTTGAACACGATTTTCAGAAGCCTTGATTCAGGTATTTATTAAAACGTCGATTGCTCTTTTGTGAGGGTTGCCAGCTTCAACTTCTCAGCACTTGTGTTCTAGTCTAGTGTTTTTCTTAAGTAAAACGGGTTACTCTAGCCCACCTATTGCTGCTCCCCAGCTAAACAATATTGTTTGGGCCGGATTCGTATTTCACTTAAACTACGATACTCCACGTTTGAACTATAAATGAATACCGCACTTTGGAATGAGTCATCCTAGTGCTTCATATAAGGTTGAAGTCTAACAGAAGGTACATGTGATCACGCGATGGTGGACTGTAAGGTTTATTGTTTTTTCAACGGCGAGTCTCACCAGCCGAAGTCCTTCGGATAAAATGGACTGATATAGACGTCTGCTTGAGTCAACTAGTCACGTCCGTCTTATCGATGTCTCCGTGTGCTCTTAAACAATGAGGTTGGAACTGTGCCCGACAGATGCGATGCGACTAATCACGTGACACCTATACAATAATGCATGATGGACATTGTATACGCGATTGTAGGTGTGAAAACGAGGTTAGTGCTGAGCACCCACAGCTGACTAATGCAGGCTTAGTGATGTGTAGTACCAAGACACCAGACAGTTGGAAAATACACGTGGTTTAGCACTTAGGTAGAACACTTAATTGGAACACTCGATTCATTTCCCGCTTACCGCCCGGGAGTGCAGAGCAGTTCTGCGTCGGGTAAACCGTTATTTATGCACCATTATGTGTGGAGGTGGGCTAAAAAATTCGAATGTTAAAGAACTACGTTAAATCTGATTACAGTGGAGCCAAGTTCACGTGCGCTGGGATATCACTTTGGGAAACCACAGGTTACCCTGAACCTCACCGGTGACCGGGAAGACCGTTAGGCAAACGGTGTACGTCGAACCGTCTGATTGCAGACCAGATGACAGTGAACGATTTTCGAACGACCGAATCAGTCAATTTCAGTCCAAATATGTGGATGCTAAAACCAAACTTACAAGACTATTTTATTAGTGAATATGCAACTGGAGTTCCAGATTGTGATATGCATGCTTCCAGACTGTCACGTCTGCAATAACCTTTGCATGAGCAAATAAGTATTTATGCAAGAAGTTACTGGACGTGTCTGTGCGAAATGGAGTACAGAGATGAACGGAAATGTTGAGATCATCCTAGTGAACCAATGATCCAACCATACTGAACAATTACATTTGAGGAATACCTTTGATCCATTGCAGTTTATGGGGGTACTGGTTAATGATATGAGCAGAGCATTAGGAGGATGCGAGTCGGTCGACAGATGGGTGACTGAATGAGCTCGCTTCATGATAGTTTGGAGTCGCACGAGATCTGACGTGAACTTCCGAATGATTTGCCACTCAATATCGGCATCCAACTTGCCATTGAAAATCATGGATGTTTCATCCTTGTTTTGAATTATCAAAAATGCATATCCATCTCGTTGGAGCTCGGACGCGAACTAGTGATATTTATTAGCGTTATTTTGTGTATTATTGATATTCGATAAACCGTTAATAATTAGCTCGGATAACTTAATGACTAAGGCGTTCGACTCACAGTCGTTCGTCCGGGGTTCGCGCCCCAGTTCCGGTGCAATCGCTATGGACTGTTCATAACCCCGAACAAGGATGACTCCTAACATGGATTCCTAACGAGAATGTATCCGGAAATGGAGATGATAATGCAGGCAAAATGGATTAGTCGATCTGATTAGTTTGTGTGGTAGTCACGTGATTGGTTTACTGATTGGTTCACTTTCGCTCGTACCTACAATCCAAGCCAACCATAAATTTGGTGAAACTGAAAGGAGAAGGTTGGATTTCAACAACTAACATCAGTTCGAAGGTATGTGCAAAAGGCACGTTAAGTGCTGACATATCCGGATTTTTTTCAACATTAATCGACTCTCCCTTAGTCAGTCTACCCATCAAAAGCACTCGGCAGAGTTTAGTCCGTCAAATATATGGGGGTTACTATGGCTAAAAATCTGAAGTGGGCCTCTCCGAAGGTTGTCATTTCAAATCATAGCGTTTCGATACTACAAAGTGAAGAAGCACCATCTACCGTTTTGTATGCTACTGTGGTTCTGCAATCTTTTTTGATCGTTCACTCTTTTCTCACAGATTTGCTTAAGAAAGACCTAAATTCTCCCCCGAAGACTGTCAGTTACTGGCCGCGTCTTTCATACCACTAAACGAATTAAACTGTTATCAACATCCATTCACATAGGGAAAGTCTGATCGTGAAATAGTTTCAGATCCCAATCATCTGAACCATGATTGGTCAAATTGTCATTCTTCTATTTGCACACAATCCACTTTCTGTTCCAAACCCTCTAGAATCGATACTTATAGCAACTCCATTGTCTCTTATTTAGCACAGCCTGACAGACCGAGACCGTTTTTCAGTCGACTTCCGGTACAACTTATCTGGAGTGCTCAGATCACTCACTTGGCCAATTTACCTTTTCGTTGTTTTTTTTCTTCCTACTTATAAAGTGATGAGCGCGGCTGTTACCTTTTCCGTCATTCTTTCCGACTGTAATACGAGATTTAGGTATGGTAAAAGTCTATACGATACAATGCAAGTATTACTCGCTAAGATCGTTTTTGTGCTTTGACTTCCGCACTTCAGTTTCGTAGTTAATCCCACAAATGCTGCCAATCCTTGCCCTAGTATCGGTACAGTGAAACGTCACAGCCGTCAGTTTATGCGGACCGGGTCTTAACGATTTATCGAAAGTCAGCAGTTTACGGATTCTCCTTGAATTTCTGGGTTTGGTGGAGGATTTCTCCGAAGTTTTGTTCGGGTCCGGGGGGAACGTCGGGGGGAACGATGACAACTTCGAAGCTCATCAAGTCAGACCATGTCAAATTAAGTCGAATATTTTCACACGCCCATTTGGGTGGATATTCGGCAACACTTAGGTAACCAAACAACACAACGGTAATGTCACAAAAAAGATAAAAATGGACAAAAATGAGAAATTTAGGGACTTCAAAAACCCTACCTGGCTGAACAGCTTGAATTCGTTAGGCGTTTTAATCGGATGACAGTAGGAACGGGGCAAAATATGGAAAAAGTTATTTGCGTCAACTAAGTTGTGTCTATATATATTGCCTGAACGCGTTTGGACCACTGACCCAGGAATGTCTGCTTTGCATCTTTTTGAGTCACTACTTTTCTGATTGGCTGACAGACGATAACAGTTCTGTGCTGGACTGGACCACGTGATTTTCACATCGAATCTTCACAATCGCCTTCGGGGGGGGGGGGGGGGGGGGGGCTCGAATGTGGATAGTTTATGCCCCCACCTTTGCTTGCTTTCTCGTGTTCTGTTTGCACATGTTGTGCTAGACTTGAAGAACCGGCACGGTGGTCAGGCTGCGAATAAACGTATGGGTATGAAGAAGTTAGCTTCACTTTGGGCATAGGTTGGTGCGTCTGGCCTTCCTAGTTGGGGGCCAGCAGAAGACCATCATCGGTAGGTTAGACACTCGGGAAAGGGCTTCGACTGTGCGATATTCGCACAATGACCTGCCTGTAAAATTCGTGTCACGTAAATGACGACACAAGGATTAAAAAAGCAAAATAGATTAGGTGAAAACAAAAAAGAACACTTTTGTTCTCGTGTCAGTAACCGTTTTCCCATTTCTCGTTTCTGCGAAATTTCACTGTTGTTGCGTTGTCACCATAAGTGTTTAAACAGATGTGCACGTCAACACCACATAGAGGAGTGTTCATCCATTGGTCTTTTCTGATGGTGAGAGATGGTTATAGCAATCGACTGATAGTGTACGCCTAAATGTTACAAGCTTTTGAATTGCTTTTGAAGCGATATTGTATTACACCACTGAGCAGATATTCATTGGCTTGTCTTATCTTAAAATGAGATTAATCGTTTTGCCTGAAGAGTTTCGCAGGTCATTCCGCTCTTTTTCTCTCTCTCTCGGTTGTTCTTGCATTGTGATTGATTTGATGGACAGACACAACAACAGGTGAACCTTCTAGGTTCTATTCCAGATTTACGATTGCCGTTTGATAGTCATCACAGTTGTTGGATTGGCACACCTACCACTGCTTTCGAAGGCCGACCGCCCCAGACTGAAACTCGGCCTGAGGTTGAACTTTGCCGTATGTGAAACTGTAAGGTCACAGTGCAGCAGACAAAATATTCGCCTAGGCCTAGGGACTGGGATGCGCGTAATTCTTTTGTACGACCCAGTAACTAAAGTTGGGTTTAAAAGCGCGAATTCATTAGGACGCAATAGGCCAGGCAGGAGTCGGTAACACTGATGGGGGTCGCAAATTGGGCGGGCACACCAGCACACAGAACGTGTGTGCTATGCGGACACAGAAAATGGTCTCAGTGACTCGGTAATCACCAGGTCACGGTCATCCAGCCCAGAGCCAGTCGGAAGTTGTGGTCATGTGAGAGCCAAAGATGCGTTTGGTCCTAGGAGGACAGAGTCGATGATTCCACCAAATTTCCGACTGCGGAAGAGAACGGTGAGTGACCCACAGACAAAATCCAACTAAGGGTACCACACAAACACCCACATGCCCACAGAAGTTGAGATTTCCTCTGTCTTTGAGGTGCAGCTCCTCGGTGTACTCGTCAGGTTTGATTGCTTGATTAGAACATGACTTTATATCCAAGACAAAAAGCTTTTTTCGAATGATCTTTTGCACATTTAAATTTTGAAGGATTGGTACAAGCCTCATGTGAAAATGGAATTCAATAACTTGAATTCAATAAAACGTGAGTACCTGAAGCGTGACTGCCTCAGGCGATATAGTCTTAAGGGAGCTAAGTTCGAGTTTGGACGATATGACAGCAGTATGGTGGCAAGAATACAAGTGGGTGGTTTTCACGTCTATTGCACAGCATAACAAGTTACGTTCTCCAGGTCTTGTTTGCCTTCGTGTATTGTTCTTTTCCCAACTACCCTCATGCATGATCTCTGTCTCCACTAGCTCAGCATTTCTGGACCCGTTTGGCAATGGGGTGAACACTGTTGCCTTCGTTCGTTTGGGCCTCTGTCTTTTCCAACGAATTCTCTCTCTTGGCTTTCACCAGCTTTCTCATAGGTCGTTTTCACTCAGAGTACTGATTGGCCCAACCACTGCGATATCACTGTAGCTGTGTCGACCTCAGTCAGATAACTGCGATTCTTCCACAGTGATGACTTTGAGTATTTCATTCATTTCCTTTTCCCAACACCATCCGTTTCACTGAGGCGGACGTACGGCAGATTGACCTCAAGCGGGATGAGTACGCCCACTGATCAATGAGACCGGAGTGGACAGAATTCACTGGGTGGTTCTCAATACTCATAAACAAATGAGAAATGTTCATTGAATATTCTCTTCGACAGGAAAGCATCACGTCATTGGTGGTGATAAGATCACTTTTGGTAACGCTGATCGCAATGTCTGTCTCGAAACTAAACGATGCACACGGTTGTGTCTCAAATCAAATTTTCATTGGGGTTTCTAACATAGCATTGCCCCTGCTGTTCCATTATCTAGGCATCGTTTCAGGAGGGCGATTTGATGTAGTTGGCATTTTGAACGGTTAGAATCACATCTGGCTCGACTATGTGCCATCACGCCTTCACTGAATGTTAAGGTAGTCAATATGGACTTATCGTATTCACCATTCTGGTGAAAGATAAACCCAGCTGTGACGACATCGACAATCGATAATCCGGGCAATCAGTGAGTAGCCATCATAAAAAACTAATATGAACGATTTGACTTTCACTAATACACAAATGTTTGTTTCTCCTCGACCTGGTTTTTCTCACTAGAGTTAGTGGGAACAGGTGATGGCTGCCGAAAGATAGAACCGCTTGAAGATTTCTGGGACGAAATGGATCAGACACCTTCTTACCTCTTTTGCTTTATAAAACACCGAGTCGACCATTTATTACTTATCGCACAATCGATTATCATGAATATTCAGGAGTTTCAAATTTGGCATTCACCAAGCCCTTTGGTGTGAACATCCACTCGTTTTTGGTAATATTTTCTATTCTATCCCCCCGGCTCGTGTTTACTTTCTCCATTCCCAGCCTTTTGTTGTCTTTTTGACTTATGTGTTGGGAAGTATTGATCGGGATTTTGTTCAACTCGCTACTTGACTGACGGATGCGGACTGGCGCGTTGCGCAAATCAGCGTTGAGCGGCTAGGATCCTAGCAATATTTATTGATTTTTGGCGGACCGATTCCTCTTAGGAGTTCGGTCTGCTGTGCTATCAGACCAAGTATTCTTGTGTTTTGGATGATTCTATTTCGTACTTAGATGGGATCCGCTATGTTGCTGTGAATGGTGTTAAGTTATCATTAGAATGTCTAATAGATAAATGCGGTACATAAATAAATAAATAAATATATATATATATATTGCACGCAAAATACATAAATTTATGTAGTCGCCCAAGATAAGTACGTGTTGCCGGTGCTATCCACAAATTTTGCTTATCAGTTTTATCGCATTATGGTGATCGTTTTGTCCAGACTTTGTTTGAATCACTCATTGCGCTGCTGCCTCGAATATGAAATTTCATTAGGCCGCTGGCCCAGGTCGCGTATTTTTCCCGGTTTCTTGATCGCTGCTGAGGTGTGCACTTCACACTGAATCGGTATAATCGGCAATTTTCGGTGTGCGCAATAGATTAGATGATGGTGCACGAAGGTTCTCATAATGCAGTATTATTAGTCATATTGCTACTATTATCCCTTTTCACAAACCTGTGTGTAGATCGTCTGGAATCGGAATCTTGGCGAAGGTTAAAACCAAAAGGGGCGAGAAAGAGGAAGGAGAACGAAACGATGTGCAAAGTTCACCACCCATGCTGGTTCTCTCATTCTCCCTCTCCACGTAATGGGCTATCCATCGGGATGACTGAATCCTCTGTAGACCCGGTTGCTCAAACCGCCGTGCAGAGTTGTCGTAGCGACCCTAACCCAAGAATCTGACCAACCGGTCTACACAGAAGACATAGGACAATTTGAAATCATCTTAACTAACTGGGAACCGGTGACTGATTGCTCAGTTCAAACGCCATTCGGATGGGGTTAAACGTCCTGAGTGTGCATTACACCCATCTGTCACAGATACCGGTGAGCATATAGCTGTATGCTTCTTACGCTGCCTCTGGTTGGTGTGGCATCATGGTTTAGCCATCTCCTCTATACTGATTACCAACGCCGTAGCAATAACCAAATGGTCATTTAGAAACCGTAAGAATGGCCACTTTCTCCAGGTTGTTGAGAATCGCCATTAGTGTGTACATTCACTGCGGCCGAACTGGGAAGGAAACGCGAGACGAACAGCTGAGTCGTACTTCTTAGGAATTACAAGAACCGAAAAGGTTGTCAACTTCAGCACATGAAATACCACCTAGCATTACTGGTTTGCACTCCCAAGGGTCCCTGGAGCACAGCGATGCACTTCCACAATGAATATCTTTTTCACAGGTAGCTGAAATACAACGAAAGCTTTTGACATGGTATATATTCCACACGGCAATTGTAATACTTGAACTTGGACTCAGCGTATGAAATTGGTTTAATCACGGCAGCGAACGGATGCAAGCTACCAGTGAGTATTGAATTGGCCTCGACCGAAGCTACATGAATGAGGTCAACAAGACCAAAACAGAAGGTAAAAAAACTGAAGTTGCGTCTACAATTTATGGTTTTATATACAAAGTTGGAAATATTCCGATTGGTGGAATGGGTCCTGTCCGATAATCTTCGCGGAATGTTTGGATTTCGCAATCTTTTTCCGCTATGATGCGCATTGGTTGCTTGTCTGCATAAATCAGCGCGAAGCTGTGCCGGACTGCATCACGTGGTCTGCATGTTAACTCACCTCAACAATGCAGTCTTGACCTTTTTCCATTGATCAGTCACATTTACCGCACACGTTTACCGGTGACTGATGACGCTACCTACTCCCCGCACCAGAGGCCAGTCAACAAGTCCAATTATGCCGGAGAGTCAGTAGTAGTGGCTTACGTGACCATCTGTTCCCTTTTTTGCTTTGCACCCAGTGGATGTCTGTTCTAATTTGAACATCGTTTCCGTTTGTTTTCTTATCGGGATTTGGACGACCGAGGAGCCACCGAACAGGGACAATCCAAATGTTAGCTCAGCGATATAAAAGCATGAAACTTCTTTTGTCTCTCCCAGTCCTCGTTCTAACTGTGGACACTTTTCATGCACGTACTCGAGCTTATGGCTGTCATTTCGTTCTGCACCTGGCAAAGTTTTTGAGCAACCCTGAAAATGCAATATCACAACTTTAAGAATGACTGAACTAGAGACCTATCACTACTCACAATTCATGCAATGATCTTATGGTTTTCTTCTAAGTAACGAGGATGTACTGTTTGGTTATGTGAAAACTGAACATCTGCTCCCGAGAAGTGAAAAAGGTAAGTGGTTTATTTGACTATCTTTAAATCCTTAACAATAAGAACGGTTTACTTTACGTTTCGCTGCTCAGACCAATAATAAGGACTGGAGTAAGCCATACTCCTTTTGGATTGGCCATTGTGCAACAACAATGGGATATTTTGACTCCGAAACATCTCAGTATAGTAGTGCGGAAGCGACCTATATATAGCAAGCCTGTTGAAAGTAAATATTATTCTAAGCTTATTGATCTACTCGGATCTTGAAACCCTCTCTACCGAATGACTACTAATTCATCCAAATACTATTTGGGTAGCTTCAATAATTGGCTTATTGGTCGCTGCCCTGAGTCAGCTGCCTGCTGGCTTATCGCGCCTCATTTCACTGCACTGACCGTTGACCTGAGTTCCGGCTAAGTGTTGCCCACACACCACGTGGCTCATAGCATCATTATACGAAGAAACGCGGGAGGTGAATATGTATTTTTATGCTTCCCTGTTGTGAATACCATAAGTACTGACTATTTATGAGGAGCAAGCAAGCGAAATGAATGACGAGTTTCAGCGCTGTCGTTGCTTTTTCCTATTTTCTTTCAGTGAATCTACTGAGCGGAAGTTTTTCCTTGAGAGGCATTCCAAATCACCAAATCCGACCAAAAATATGGTGAAAAACTGATATTTGTGATAGTTTACTCGAGATTTCACTGTTTTTGCCGTTGTTTTTTCTCTCATGAGCTGACAGTTCCAATTCAGAACATAATAAACCTTGCGCTTTAAATCGGGCTATCCGAGGCGCTAACTCTAGCGGCTTCAGTTGGTGGTCTTGATTTTACTTAGACCACATCCCGCTTACTCAGGCGAAAACGACTGAATGGCTCCCGGTCGGTCAACAGGCCCGTTCTGTCAGACGATTCTTATAGACCTCAGCTTTGTACCCAATGGTAATTTACGCCCGTCTCTCTCTGGCTGTCTCTTCGGCTCCACCTATCATCTCTGAACGTTTCACGAAAACCGGACAGCTTTTTCCTTCGTCCAAAGCCAGGTGGAATGGTCGGTTCCCTCTCCCCTACCTTCCAGCTCGCAGTCGTCCAGGTCGTCGGTCAGTGCCTCCATCACCTGAGTTCATATAGAGTTGCCCACCGGTCCTGCATCTCGGACGCCATCCAGCCTTGACATCAGCAAAGCGAGACAAGGCGACCTTGCACTTTTGGGCTTAGGTCATAACATTATCCTACATCTTGCGTGCCGTTTTACAGCCGTAAGGACCACAAGCTGCACGATTAATTTAGTGCTCCAAGGTAGGAACAGAGCAAACAACATTTTCACAGTTCCGGAGCGCAATGGGACATTTGAGCCACCTGCTCACTTTTCTTCTGGTCTTTTCCCTATGGCCCAGTTCTTATTCAAACAACAGAATTTACTGTCCTAAAAGCTAGAGCTACCGTTTTATCGGAGAGCCACAAGCAAAACTTGGTGACCGCAAAAGAGGTGATTTAGAGACTAATTTCTACAAATATTCAAGTTTTAGCAAAATAGGGGGGTTGGTATGAAACAGGGAATTATGAATCCCACTTACTTCTCGTGGGATTCGGTTGCATTCCAAAGGTGGTAACTGTGCTGTACCAATACTGATGGCACAAAGGAAGTAGAGTTCCAGTGAACGGAACATTGTTATCCATTAAGGATAACCGGATCTCGTGACATCGCCTAGCCTGTTTCGATTCTCCTGCTAATGGTGGTCCAAACGAAATTGAACCGGGAGTGAAACGCGTTAGTGATATCTCCTTTCCTTTACTTCCCTCCCGGCGCTGCGCGTCTGTCGTCTGACTGCTTATGTACCGAATCGCCAACCGACCTCAATTCCAGGCCAACCTCAGCCATAGTTTACACGCCGGCAACAACAGGTGCAAACCATATGCGGACAAAAGAAGATTGATAAAAAACCAGACCAACTTGGACCCTTCTGGTGAACACACAGATATGTTGACTGTAAACTGGGGATGGATTCTTGTACCTGTGTTTCTTTTCCGATGTTGTTGTTGTTGTTGTTAGTATTAGTGTTATTAGTGCTGAATTGAGAAGTCGGCAGCGGGGATTTGACGACGACAAAGGTGAGAGTTCCCAAGAAATTGAGCTAGTGACCAGAAGATGATTAAAATAAACCCAGTAGCTATCCTCAGAGCTTTCAGTGATGTTACATTTATTGTGATTTTCTGGTAGTCCATCATGCAGCATTACCAAACAACTCGACTAATTACTTTAACGTTACTCTTAGCTCTGTTTAGCCATCTAAACAGAATTATTTTGATTTTGGCCCCAGATTCTCCCGATTTCTCTACGCATTCCACCTTATGGTCAGCGATCATTATCCCTACTTCGTGTGCTTGGCTAATTTGCTTTATTTTCACCGGTCGGATTGATACTGTTGACATTTGCACTGTTGACGTTCACACACACACACACACACACACACACACACACACACACGCACACGCACACTTGCGTTCAGTTCGATCCATCCCGTTGGATTTGCGTGCGCACGTGTACAATTACCTCTCTGTGCCCGATCTGGTCTTGTAGATCAGTATACCGTCGGATTGTTTCCCACTGGACGGCTGCTTGCTGTCTGTTTTTCTCACCTGATTTTTGCAAATAGAGGATACTCTAACCTCTAAGTGCCTTTGAGTAACATTTTATGGAGTAAGCACCTAACGATATGAGGTATGTACGATGCACCACTTTAACCGTGTCTTTATCAGCGGTTTCGTATAACAATACGTACTCGGTTCTCATTTGGTTTGGAATTGGGACCCTACGCGTCACTCGATTTTACGAGTGTTGATCGGGGCAAGCAGTTGTTGTTTCAGATTTCGAGCCGGGAACCTGTAGTCACAACAGATGCCTTACTACTGAAATTATAGCCGTCTTCACCGAACGGTCGTTCGCCTTTACGGGAAGATCCATAGTGTACGAAGGCCAGTAGGAGATACGGGCACGATATAATTTGGGGACAAGTTTCGGCCAATCATTGAATCAGCCCAGTAAACGTGACGACTGGGGTGTTTGACTCCAAGTTGTTATTACCACAGACCGTGTTTCATTTTACGCCCGATAGATATGTACTGTTCCTGATTACTAACAAGGATGAATCAGCTGTGCAGTACTTCCGTGGACTTCGCACCACCGAGTTGAATGCTGACTGTGGCGATCCTCTACCTGTCTTCTACGCACAAGTTTATGAGCATTCTAGTGCACGGTTAGCTTGTTCATTGTTTGACTAGTCCGGACGATCGATTTGAGTTCATGAATGACGTTATTGTTGTCTCTACCACACGACGGCAGATGCACATGAAGCTGTTAATCTCGGCTGACGGAATCAGAAAGCTGAAATAAAATAGTTGGCTACGCGCCTCACGTCTTGACTGCCTGTGTTAAGTTTGACCAAAGTAAATTTTGTGAATTCTTTTGGACTTTTTTCATTCGTCCTAGAGTCGTGCATTCTGGCTGGTTTCGTTGTGCTTATGATGGCTTTCCATACATTCAGCAGAACAGAGCGCAGTATAATAAAATGAACACTACTAAGATTAAAGTTACAGAGGGTTACAAAGCGGCCTGGAGTAAGCACCCATATTTTCTATTAAAAGTAGCTAGACCGAAACAACAATGGCATCAGTGACCAAGAAAATGATACTAGCGAACTCCCGAAGTGAACCGTGCGGGACACGACATCTCAGTCGTCTCCAATGTACCCCAGGACTTGGTACGGCCAGTTCCAACCTGCCTGTAAATCCCGTAGAATCGCTCTAATTGTGGTATCTCGCTCAGTTCACCTTGTTTAGGAAATCAATAAATATATGTTGTGAATCGGTTCGATGCATTTTCTGATTGTTCTTTCGACTCTGGTTTTATCCTCGAGATTATTTTCTACTTTAAAGTCCCCGCTCTTTTAGGTGTCTATTCCCGATGGGTGTATGGAAAACGGAGGATTGTTGAATAAAGTTGTCTAATGTTTCAACCGAAAACTCGGGTGTTGTATTACAGGCTGCTGTCTCTCCCTTTCTTTTCGCAATTCAAGACAATGATTCCCGCTCTAATTCGACAAATGGCACGATTTGGCACAAGGACAATTTGACTGTGTCATCGTGCATCAACCGCGGAGAACATGGGCAATCTATGTTCAACCCGTCAACATAAAGCGTGAATGTTTTTTGTACAGAATGGTCTTTGTTTCTCATCCTTCCCAAACAATGTGAATGCAACTTAACCGTGTCTAATTCTGCTATTCCTAGTTATATTTGCACCCTTCGTGACTTTCATCCACCAAGAATTGAATCTATCAAGTGAGTGCTATAGACTTCTTATGGTCTGACTTTCATGAGTTAGATCGCATTGTGCAATTTTCGCTTAAATTAATCCATCTCTTATCAACTCAATTTCACATAAAGTCCAGTTTATATATATATATATATATATATATAGAGAGAGAGAGAGAGAGAGAGAGAACAACACTGCATAACTGCTTAAAACTCTTCTTAATGGTCGTAGAATGATTACTGTGGAGGAATAGATATGTACGCTTGATTTTCAATGTACACTGCTAGCATTAATCTGTTGTCTTGCAACAACCTTCCCTGGACTGTAAAGAATGGTTTTAAACGGTTACGCCGCGGTATTCTTTAGACTACTTTTATTTGCTCTATCTCGTTAGTTAGTCCGATCAACGCCTTATATGCTTTAGACAGAAGCTTTTAGGAAGTCTGCCTCAAAGATCCTCAAAAATCTCTTCGACTATCTGCACGGTCGCCTGTTCAAATTCCGTTCCCATCCCGGAACTCGATTCTTTCTTATCCCGTTATTCAACCATAATCCTTTGTACACTGCTGCACCTGGACATCTTTCAGTATTGTGAGAAATCCTCCTAAATGATCCCTATTGCGTCCTGGCACCTCTGCTCGCAACGGCCTATCTCTGCATCCCACTCCAACCCAAGGGCTCTACCTATTTTCTCCATTAGTCTCTCAAGAAACTTTTCTGTCCGTTACATAGTTTGTGTACTAGTGAAGAAGAAGTAACTGTCCACATGGCCGAATGGAATTATTCTTTCCAGCAGTTTGACAATCAATTCAGTTCCGTTTGTACAACCATCAGCATTGTACAAATGTGTATTGCTTCCAGTGGCTACCTTGCAACTCCAAATGTTACTGAAGGAAAAACTGAAGAGGACACAACAAAAGGGCTTTAGGGAAGTCTATCACTTGCCGAATTTATCCACATCGTCGTAATTCTCCAACCATTGCTTCGGGGGTTTCCAGATGCATCAGCATTATCGATGCTGTGCAAAATTTACACTTGATGTGAAGGCGTGTGTCTCCTAGACGCCACAGATACCTCTAGTCGATGAACGGCAGCGGAACCTTTTGTGAACTTCAAGGCACTTCATCTGATATACGACCACCCGGTAAGATGTACCTCCTCGAATAATGAATTGCATCTACTTGTCCTGGCTGCTTTCGTGCACCAACCCGGTCCCGCCACACGATTTCTTGATCCGAAGGTAAAATAAAGTATTTCAGACACAACTACACCATCATTTAAACAGTCGACTGGAACCGTGCAACCTACCCAGAAGTACTGCATCATCCGTGTATTCTAAATCAGTCATTTTACTGTCTGAGCATATATTATTGACACTATTCAATCTCACATGAGGATAATACGACTTTCGTAATGATCTCAGTTAATAAATGTGCGTCAAAGATCCTCAGCAATCCCTCACACCGTGTACGCGATGACTCGGAACTAGATCGTTTCTTATCCCGTTATTTCACGGTAGTCTTTCTTGTATTATTATGCTTCAACATCTTTCGAATTGCGCATGCTTCTTCCTTTCCGTTTACTGATTTGATTAACATTACCTGTGCTTCACACCAAATTGCTTTAATCATTCGCACTGTCCCCCACCATTCTATATATTGATCTCACTTCGACAGCCAGAGCTCGATTCGCTTTCCGTATTAGGTTCTCAATAATCACTCCGTGCGGAAATTCCTCTATCCCTTACGCGGGGTGTGTGCTAGTGAACACGTGTCCGATTACACTGCATCAAGACTTTAAAGAAGCGCAAGTATTTCCAATGCAAAAGGGTCCATGAGTGCTGTGTTTACCTATATCGTCTAAAATATTTAAACACCGCATTGGAGGTTCTCGTGAACCCAAACTTCGCGGGACAGTCTACTAGTTAACACTTCCATGCCCTTCCAACCTGTGATAAATTGGCCCCTTTGACCCACCTTCCCACCACTACCTGGCCTGGAGAACAGTATATACCGAGGCAGTCCACATTGGAGATGCGTAACAACAAATCTATCTGTTCAGATCCAGTGCATATTCGATAGCCTGAGGCCTGCAACCCAATACTCTAATTCCAACTTCAGCATAGACAACAAAATTATGCCATCACATACTTCGCACCACGTTTCTGAGCCGTATAGGAGGACCGACCTTAATGCGGTTGTGCTAACTTCACAGTTGACCTATAGTTAAATGTCTCGTCTACGCTGCAGGTGCCTCAAGCCAGTAGACGGCAGTCGAATTTTCTTTAAACACCAAGTCACTTCATCCAATCCACGGCTATCTTGTGAGATGTGACTGATCAAATAACGAAATTTATGTTTCGTCCGATTTCTGTAAGACTTGACTTCGAAGCAATCCATTGCTGCAATAACATTCTACACTTTGAGGGTAAAAAACGCATCCAAAACGCAACTACCACATGGTTCAAACGACTGAGGAAAAACTTGCAACTTACTTGGTCCGTAACTCAGTAGCACATCGCCATCCGCATTTTCTGAATCAAAGAGCTTCCTGTCTAAGCAAATATCAATGCTACTATATTCTCCGTGAGAAAAAGCCCATCTCTATCACCATCTCATTGAGAAAGTAAAAAGGAAAACCGAAAGGAAGAAACTCTTACGAACACCACTTCCCTTGATGAACTCGGGTAAAAGATCAAGGTAAGCACGAAATCAACTTCGGTTGGTCCCATACAGGGAGTGGGAAAAAGAACTGAGTGTCTCCTTCACCATCCTCGGTGATAGGCAGCGCCAGAGAAATGACATCTGAACAATTAGTGTTTGCATGGACGGTGAGCGCGTTGAAGAAGTAAACAGAAATTCGTCGACAATTTTCGTCAGCTAGGCAAGAATAGCAATCAGAAAGTCAAAAATTGGTCCCACAGTACGGATTTTCGTTATAAGTAGCATGGCTTAGCTTCTATTTGTATAACAAAACTTATCGCCCTCTCCTAACCCTCCATCAGTGGTTCGTTGTTATTGTTGTTGTTGTTGTGGTGGTGGTGGTTATTATTAACATTAATATTACTATTTTCATAATTATTGTCGTTGTTGTTGTTGTTAGGTCGCTGACAGTGAAACCATTTCTCGCTGAATTCCAAATTTCATGTTTGCAGAAAACCAACAATGAAACAAAGCATTCAAATCACTGAGCTATGTTGACGAGTTTCCAGAGGTTGCCAGCCTGTTAAATATGAAACGATTTGTGTTCAGTGCCGTGGCACCTTTCAATCAAGCTTCAGCAACCATCGGCAGTCATTTGAGTGTTTCCGACATGTAAACCGTTATCCAATTCTCGCAATTCCTTAGCTTCAACGCATAGTCCTTTAGCCTCGACGAACAGAACACTAACCATGCCACTCACGGTGAGCGAGCCACGTCATAACCGATCGGGATCTCTTGCGTTCAGCCAATTTCGACACTGATTTTTTGAGCTAAGTGAGTAGATGGGATGTGATGAGTGCACGTTTCGAACGCTACACTGCAATCTGATTGGCGAAGAGTCCAACGGTCCCCCTGTGCCGTTGAATCGTTCTGCACATCCCGTGGAAACTAAATTATTTTTAGTGAATCAGATTTTGATGAACTAAAAGCACGAAAATAGATTAGTGTGGGGAAAGCCTTGCTTGTCTCTTCCAACCGATTAAAACGGGGACTGTGTGGTTGGAGAAAATAAATTTGGTGGTTGGTATGCATTTGGTAGATCAAGAACCGTTCGATAAACTGGCTCATTGACAAATACAGAGAATCCTGGAACATTTGGCTGTGCCATAGCAACCGATGTTGAACAACCGGATACAAAGTCATCAAGGATATGAAAGTTAGTGTTTACGTAGCAGTCATTATTCAAGCAATAGGGAGCAGATGAACATGCAAACACGTTAAAGTTAAGTCCTTTGCTGAATAGCAACTTCCAGTCGATTTCCAACCCACTTTTGAGCGACCAAAGCTGCAACAACACCCGATGTTGTCGTCTTAGTTTTACCAATGCATAACCTCACCACTGAGTTTCCGGATATTTGTAGTCACTTGGCATATTCCGCTCGTTTGGTTTTAAGGGTGTCCGACTTTAGTTCCACAGGTTGAATGGTCAGTTTTATAACCGACCAATTATATCGATCGAGCAATCGATCATTGAATGGTTCGTTGACCTGAGGTGGTTGGGAAATCCGTTGCCATTGTTTCCTTCAACTACTTCAATGCACTTGTCGCGTTATCGTTCACCATGTTTTACAAATATGGGGTAAATTAACCGTTGAAATTCATCTCGTTAAATTCAAGTTTGCAATTTAATCGGCTAATGGAAGCTGTGGGAACTCGGGGCATTTAGTGTTTCAAAGGTGGGATTTTTGGCGACTTCGTTCAAATTACCACCTTGTAGGCACATCTAATTGTTCCTCGTTGGTGCGCGGAGCAAGGTCTCTTTGCCCTTGCATCCGCAATGACGCTGTCCATATCGTTAGGTGATCGCAATGGCTAGTTAGGTACCACTTGTAGTGGTGTGTTTATTGCACCGGGATGTGGGTATACTGACACCTCGAGGAGGAGTCACAGAGCTAACGCAATCAAAGCCACTGTCTGTCATCATTTTGTTCACAGTGTGACATTTAAATTGATGATAGCCAAATTGAGTTTGCTTAAGGTAGTCACAACTCATAGGTACACTCAACTTTAAGACCCCAATGTGTCGACCTCGGCACATTCCGATTCCTCTTTCATCTGACTCTCATCGCGACTTGGATGACCAACTTGGGCTTCCAGGCCAAAGGACTAGGGCTAAAAATTGTGGGATGACGGCCGAAAAATTGCGGATTTTGTCTATAAGCGTGTCTGGCAAAGGTTTGGTCATTCGGATGAACAGGAACAGGCGTGGCTGGGTACTGTCCAGGAAAAATCGATACTTTTCTTCAAACTATCCCTCTGTCGCACGTGTACAGGGAGTGAGCTTTAGTCCAGCCTGGTGCTGAGCCGTGAAAACTCGCTCTTTTTTCATCCACCTTGGTTGGTCTGATCCGGATGCATACATGTGACTTTTTCACGACTTGCATGTGACGGCTTATCGGGTTGCGGATTGAATGTGCATTTTTATCACCTCGAGGACTAACGAGGTGCATCATACGATTTCCACACATTACTTCGTTATCATGTAAAAATACTCGGAATTATGTTGAAACTATTCAACTCGTTTGCAACCATGATGCATCTTGCCAGGGAACATTTGTGCTCACGTACTCTAAGGTGCACTGATTACCTATGCATTAGTCTACAATCGACCAACAGACGTGTCCATGTAAGATTCAATGAAGCAGAAATTTTCTTACCTACTTCGAGATATTTTAGACATTACCCCGAATAACTTTGACGTAATCCGGAAATGGTGCGGGAAAGGGTAAGATACTGTCCGATACAATTGAACACTGTCCAAACTTCTGCGCCGATCTGTCAGTTGGTTTGTCGACTTGTCGGTGTGCCCTCCGAAGAAAATCAATGAAATTTAGATTTTGAAATCGCTCGATCATGGACAAAACACGTTCGTAAGTAAACCAGAGGACCGCGAATGATTGAGACTAGGGTCACAACTGCAGACAAACGTATGCGTCGTTTGATAACTTCAGTAAATGACAAAACAAATCAATGATATTGTTGCCATCAGCCAGAATGACGTTGATAATGTCGTTATTTTCACTATCGTTCGACCTCATTTTTTTAAATAAAAGCTATCCGTCAAGAAAAACCGCATTCTGTAATGACGTGCTCCACCGGGGATTGTCGGGCATCCCGTTAGAGTAGACCCTCGGTAGTCGTGTAGTACTCATGAACTTGCTTGGAATCAACAGACATCTATTCACTTGAGTTACAGTTGCTAGTGAAACTCAAATTGGGCCTCCAAGTTTGACTGGGCTAATAAATTGAAATGTAATTTTCCTTTTATGATATATTTTGCCTGGAAGCGTGCTGTTTTATTCCCGGTCGGTGCGGATAAACGATGATCGAAGGTTGCCGGACAAGGAAAAACTGCAGTTATCCTGATTATGAGATAATTTGATGCTGGTCTGAAATGTCCTGGCACATTATATTGGCTACTTTTCTTTGCGTTTATCAGTTCCCAGTTCAGAATCAAATTTTCCCTGCTGCAATCTAGCCTTGCCAAAATGTGAACTTCCTTTGATTATTGATCGGTCCGTGCTCTTCATTCGGACGTTATCCTGTTCATTCATTTGATCTGCACATGAATTTGAATCTCAAGGTCGTGGGCAACACCATACACAGTAGCATAACTGGATTTTTGATGCGCTATTCAAGAGAAGAAAAACAGGTGCAGCCATCATCTTATAGGATTATCGAAGTCTGTTTGCTAACCACTGAGACGAATTCACAGTTTTTGTTGTGTCCCATGTCAAGGCTGCGAAATTAGATATTCAAACAAATCAAAATTTGTTCCTGCTGTCTCGCGTTGGACATTGCCTCACGTTGCTGAATAAATAGCGAGGTTTAAAAAAAGAGGTCAAAATCGTGAAACTACTTCTAAATTCAAAATTGTGACGGAAAAAGTGTTTCCAAAACCATCTTCGTCTATTATGACCTCTAGAACAGAATCCCATGAACGGCTTCTGCAGATGAGTACATCGAACACTCACCAACTTAGACTGAATCACTACTACCACCACTGCCACCAATGCCAGAAGTAATCCTTTTGTTCGTTTTTTGCTATCACTACCAATAGTGGTTCCGTGAAACGAACAACTAAAGATGAATTTCAAGGTAGCATAATTACACTGGCATAGAGAAGACATAAACCGGTAAAAATAAATAAATAATTAAATTTCCGTATCCACATTTAATTTAATGATTTCACATTATGTAGCATTTTGACCAACACGATGATCCACGTGTGTTGAGAGCAAGAAGCTGCGGTTTGAAAACTGCCTTGATACACCGCATGTTAACCAAAGTCCTTAGTTTGTATGTATGAGTTGCACTGCCATCAGGGAGCACGTTCATACCGAAACAAAAACCGCTCATGGTTAATGTCAGTGACTGACATAGATCAGCAGTTTGATCACAAACCGGCACGCGTCATCAACGCCCATTTTGTTTTCTAATAATCGGTGTCAGTAGACCTACTGTGGTGGACTGGAGCATCATGTGAATGTATGGGACAACGGGAAATTAGGCTTATGTGCACGTGATCGTGTATGTTCGTGTGGTTTGGTTGAAGTGTTGTTACGCATTCAGTTCTGTGATGCGCCGACCCTTTTCACCCGACTTCTCTTCGAACGTCGGATGACTGACTAGTTTCGTGAGAGCGATGGAGCTGAGGGAAATTTGATCGCTGACTCATTGCGAACTCTGTCGACCTTTAACTACCGACATTGCTGTGAGCAGTAGGGGACAATGATATCGATCGCACGATGTTTGGGCTGTGGACTACATTGACTACCCTGTCAGGTAGGTTGTCTAACAGGACACTCAGAACTATGTGGGCGGATCACGATTGACGTTCTTCTCGTGGCATATCTCACACGAGATATGTGAATCCCGGGTGAATGCAGAATATGAACATCTTAGGCAAAGAATAAGATATCGTCAGCTGGACTTGCAAATTACGAAAAATGTGGTCAGCGTCATTAGACATCAGGGGACTCACGACCTAAGGTCCGGTGGAGTTGGGCAACGTGAATGATTCGCTTCTGTTCTCACATTTGGCGAGGAGGTTTCCCCAGAGGGTCGGACGGAAAAATATACTCCGCATGGTATTAGCCGACAGTAATAATGTTAATAATACTCATAAAGATAATAATGTGTGGTTTTGCTATCTTCAACGTTTAACTGTAAGTCCTCCAGTTCGTCCCCCGATCAACACATAAATTTTCTTATTTTTGGCCATGTCCATTATGTGTAGAATTTTTATGACACTTGATTCACTTAATTCGATGAAATGAACTTAGCGCTTTATTATGAAAATATAGATTACTGAATCACCATGTCAAAAGTCAACGTAACCGCTGCCAGAAGGCGGGATAAACAGATCAGCAAATCCATGGAGACAGCGAATGCTCGGATCGCACAAAACTCGGAATACATATCACACAATTAAGTTGCATCAGTAGGCTTGGAGTGTTCAGTCAGCCAGCCATTCAGTCAGTCGGCGCAGTAAATGAGTGGTTTTTACTACGATACTGAAACTACCTGAAAATAAGTAGTTTTCATTCTCTTCCGCACTTGTGTCAAAACTTTTCAGAACTTCCATATGATCGGAAGCACACTTCGAGTCTCCAGTCTTAGAAACTGACTGCCAGCGGGCAGCGTTGAATTCACTTAGTTTATAATGGAATAATATCCACAAGTTCTTTTCGTGGATTGCTCACTAGAATCTCATTTGAGTCATTAGGAGCGTGAATGGATGGTAAGTCGATTTAAAAATCACATGGTGATTCGTCGAAGGATTTTCGTCGATCAGGCAAGGGGACACAAGGCCCAAAAGTGTTGGTTTTCCTTCTCAGTAGTATGCTTTGTATACGGATGGATGCTCCCGAGAAAATTGTGTTCATCCATCAGTATGCGAAACACACTACTGAGAAAAAGATCTCTTTGTGGACTTGCAAACGAACGTGATGAACCACTCCCATCGACGTTGGTTTACTTCCGTGTTCCAGTTTGATAGCTACTGTGAGGGAACCTGCTGGAATTATCTTGTTTGGGCAGGTGCACTGGTTTGTGAGCTAAGGGAGAAAAGGGCGGGATAGAGGGGCGAAGGGGGGGGGGTAGAGTCCAAACAAACGGATATGGGCCTAAGGGGGGTAACGATGCATTGCGTTATCAGCATCCAACAGCACACCTAATAACGAACCACCGCAACCAGGATAAATCACCTAACCTGAAACAGGTGTATTAGAGCAACTTTTTGATTTGATTACTGACAACGAGAGGAAAATGTTCAGTTTGGGTTTACGCGGAAACGTGACGGGAAATTAATTTTGGTGAAAAATTGAACAATTTTCGTTTGAAAAAAAAACATCATCTAGAGCCCATAACAGCAACTTCGCAAACCGTAAAGCGCCCCGAATTCTTTGGGGCGTTATGACGTACTATGGAAAGAAACCACTCAAATTTGTTATGGGGTTAGCACTTGCTTGCTGTCGGGTCACGAGAATCCAGAACAGGGCCCCACATCCGCTCCTAAGGAAAAGAATATGCGCAATGTTACGGCCCCATTAGGTAGAGAGTGTTGCAATGTAAAACAGTAGGGGAAAATTACCTCTGATGTCTTTATGACGAAGTGGCGATCTGTTCAAATCAGCCACTTCATGGATGGTAGAATTAGCCGCTTGCTCATGCTAGGGCAGGTCAGCATTCTTTGACGAGATTGCTCGACCGACTGAGATATGCGGAAGCCGGAAAACCAACGTGAATCTAAGCTCAATGAACGTGTCAGCTAATACCATTGCTTGCACAACCAAACCGATATGACGGTCTCAAAGATACACGCTACATTTATTTTGCGGGGGATTCATGCTTGTGTGTCTCTGCATTTCGTTCAGTGGACACCTCTGATGCCCAGATTGCCTCTTGTTCTGATTATCGTCAGTTGTTGCTTCAATAAAGCCAACTGGTATTCCAAAACTCATTGAGTTGCCTGATTACTTCTTGTTATGTACATCGGTATACGCCTTAAGTCCTGATAAATGCTTCTGGATACCTGCCATTGTCCATCGCTCTGAACTGCCTATACACGTAGGTGTGAAAAATCCACACAGTCTGTGACGATCAATCTTGATTGCGGGGACCGAAATTTTTTGTGCTGGCCAGCAAAATCTGCTAAAAACCAGGATTTTGGAC
This sequence comes from Fasciolopsis buskii, assembly GCA_008360955.1. Taxonomy (NCBI): domain Eukaryota; kingdom Metazoa; phylum Platyhelminthes; class Trematoda; order Plagiorchiida; family Fasciolidae; genus Fasciolopsis; species Fasciolopsis buskii. The sequence continues at coordinate 33,786 of LUCM01005388.1, forward strand.
AGTTAAAATCGGCACGTGGGTTTTTCCTTGGGGATCGACGAGGAGTTAATCTACATGAATGGTTATTAAGTTAGTGGCCCAGATTGTTTTGTGACTACCTTTTTCTCTACAGAAGGAACCTCAATTCACCGTGAATATGAATTCCGCCAGAATACTTCTGACAGGTTGTATCTATCTTGCTAGTGACAAAGGGAAAATGCAGTTCTTAATGTTGTTATAAAGTATCTCAAATGCACTTAAGACGTTAGTACAAAAAATCCCTGGTGCGGACCACCTTGTGTTTTAGTAATCATGTATGGTAGACTTCTCGCTTACTCCGCGAGAAAGTTATGTACGTCAAGACGTGTTCAGCAACCAAACGATGGAGTCAGCTATATTGACAAGAAAACTTGCTGCATACTCCAGCCGTAACCAAAATCGTTGTGATCCAGGCTGCTCGTCACCAATTCCGGAAATAACTTGGCCCACAATGGATGATTCAACCTTCCAGTTTTCTGAAGTTTCTAAATAACACATTTTCCAGTCGGCAGCACTTTCGACTATTAAGAGCACCTAAGTGCCAACTATCATCCCTGTTCCACACAGAACGGCCTCGATTAGTAGAATTATGGATCATACGGTGAACAACATATGCATGAGGCTATTCCGGTTGTCCTAGGATGGGTATGTTGAAAAAATAATGAAGATCTGTAGGCACCGCTATGGGCAACCGGGTTGTGTTCTTTAAAAATATCGGGTATTCGTTTTCTGGGGCTATGTTAATTGAAAGTTTGAGGACTAAAGCCAAAGCTCATGAATAAAGCGAGTTTCCGGAATAAGTCTAGACTTACTGGTTCCTCTAGGAGACCGAGAAAGAATAACCAGCCTTTTACAATACAGACAGCTGGACTCCTTGCGCCACTCTCTATCATTGCCGTGATCTAGTGCAGACGAAACTATTAACCGTTCATGACATTTGGCGGACTGGACAACCGGCACTTGCACAAAAACAGAGAGTAGAACTGAACTGCGATTTAGAAGCGTTTTCGGGCCACAAGGAGAAATAAAATGGAACATATGCTTGAATTTTTGTGTCGTTTTTAATTCAGTCGCTTAATTAATCACGTTTTCAAACCGTCACCGGTTTGTTATGCCGTGTTATTGCCATGAGCTAGATCGAACGAAATCATGACGCCTCGGGTGCTTTTTATTATACAGATTTAAGCTACTCGCAAGTAGTTGATCTAAGCAAAAAAGTAACCTGCATCTGGACGTCGCTTGCCGCATGTCATAAATCATCGGTGGAAGATGTTAGGAATTGACACATCATTTTGTGGGAAATTTGCTATGGTCGTACCCGATCATACCAATTGCGGTTCGAAATGGCGATCTGCATCCTTCAGGTGTGTTGTGGATGTAAATTGACGGACCTCGAAACCCCATTTTTGCTACACTGGCCGGGGCAGATAAGTATGGGTAGGCTGCTTAAGTAGTAATGATAAATCCTTTGGATTTTCTACATACTGATCACTCCTAGGAACTAATGTGCATGAACACGACACAGAAACCGATTCGCACACGGAACAAGATAGAATGCGGGCGAAGTTGGGCATTCGGTTTGCTTCAAACCAGCTGGTTCCTATTACATGCACAGAGCATGAGTGACGTTGGGACAGCAAGCACTACAGCAACTGGGTTATACGGGATTACGTTAGAACCTGTGATCATGATGCTGAAACCTGTATTGGCCCCAAAACAAACAAGATTGAAGGAATTTGGGTGGCGGCTAATTACTTTCTCCCCTGACGGTGGTTTTCTTCCCATTGTTTTTTAATGAAAGTCCCGGTGTGCGGACAACTAACTCTCCCCCGAGCCTCATCATGTGTAGCTGCATTTTCCCAGTTGCATGGTTTTCTTACGTGAAGTTCGCAACTTGCGGCCGGTAATTTGTACATAATATGACAGTCAATTCTGGGCTATTTTATTGATTAATCTGTGGCATTTGCCTTCTTTGTAGAAATGTAATTAGGCTACGTTCCCTTTCATCTTTTTGACTCCTTTATTAATGAGATACCAGTAAACTATTTCTCAGGAAGGGGGTCACGGCCAGCAAAGGGCTGTCAAGTAAGTTGACTGACAGTGGGAGTATTCGAACACTCGACCTCACAACCTTACCCGGTTGGCCACCGCCGGCCGGAAACGACTATTGTCGATTTTGAGCCTCAATTTAGTCATCCTGGATTGTGGCGAATCATTTGTGTTTTCTCATTTTGATTTGAAACCAAGAATCGCGTTGTTTGACAGAGAGATCAATGCCGAACACCCTTGGACCAAAGAGATCAACAAAATTTTGTCCTTGTTCGTGAGTGGACAAAACTCTTATAGGGTTTTTCTATTATTGCTTGCGGCAGCGAAGCTATAATGCAGTGCCAGGTGATTTGTGCATAGACGCGTCAGATCTGGAGGCCGCATTGCGGATTAAAAACGATAGAAATGCCGTTTGACTTTACTTTAGTTAGGCGAGATGTAATTCATTGACAAAGCCTTACGTATTGCAGCAAAACTGGGTGTAAATCGAGTGTACCGTTGGAAACATCCTATAATGGAGCGTAGGTAGGATTGGTCTCTCGTTGACTCCAATCCTACCAGCAGTTTTAAGAGCTCGGGGTCTGGTTGGTAACCGGGCGCTGAGAAATTCGAGCTCGAAGACATCGAACTTACACTTGGTTGTACTGATGGGGGCGTCCCGCTGGGTCAGCCGAATGAGTACAGACTTCAACCGTAAATCATGTTCTCTTCTGGTAGCACCGAATATAATGATGTCATCTTGGTAAGCCAGTACTCCATCCAACCCTTGAATCACACTGTCTATGGCCGCTTGGAGTACGCCAGATGATAAGTGGGGGCCAAAGGGTAGGAAGTCGAATTGGAATATGCCCCTTGGATTGTGGTGATAGAGAAATTCGTCAGGTCGAGCTTCGAAAAGTTTCGGTTGATGAGTATGGATTTCATGAAATATTCGGGCTCCACTGTGGTAGTAGCAGATCTGTACAGCCGACGGTTGAAGGTCAGGCACGTAGTCACCACAGATACGAGGTGTCTGTGCATCACTTTTCACTACCACCACAATCAGAGTGGCCCAGATTGACTCATTGACATGGGAAATAAGGCCCTTCTGCTCCCTCTTATTTATCGCTATCAAGACACCTTGCCTTTGGCCATACGGCAACACTCGAAGCTTTAGAAATACCGGATCACCATGGACTCCTAATAAAGCCGGTGCGATAAGTCTTGTTGGCTAATCTGAGGTAGGACTCGATGTAGTCGGAAGTGAAACAGCGTGATTAAACGCACGCAAGGTGTTCAAACCTCAGATGGCCTCTTGTTTTGGCTTTTTCTTACCAGGTGGCTTCTGAGTCTACCTATATGGATTACCGGACTGACGGGACTGGTTCCTTCGAGAATGAAAAACGGAATTTTCGACTGTGGCGTTGGAGACATCGTCCGATTGTTTAAAAACCACCCGAGCTTCGGCAAATGCTAGATCTTGCTTGAACAGTAATTTCTTCTGAATGTTTAGACGGTTTACATCCAAAATCAATGAGTCACGTAAATGGATCTCCATTCGATTTCTAAATTTGCATCTGGAGGCCTGCGCATGGTGTGTTGGGATAAATTCACGAAGTCTCATGTTGCGGCCGTAGAACAAAGAGTGAAACGTGGCACGCTCAGTGGGTTTTAAATTCAATGGAATCACGTGACTGCGTAATAATGCCTTCGGTTCGTCGAATGGCACCGATTTTGGAGATCTTGGGAATGCCAATTTCTCCATGAATGAGTAGTAAGAACGGCTATCGGTGGTGAGGAAAAATACCTATTGATTATTCTCCTTTACGTCTCTCCGGGCACTGGGACACAATTCGAACAGTTCAATCCAATCTTTTATCTTCCCGGGCACGAACACGCAAGTTCAGCTGCCCAATACTAAGTATCGATTGTACTATTTGGACTTGGAATCCGCGTAGGAAATTTGTTCAATTACGGTAACGAACGGGTGCAAGTTACCAATAAGTACTGAATTGGCCTCGACCCAAGCTACACGAATGAGGTCAACAAGAAGACCACAACAGAGGAGAAACAATTTGGAGTTGTACTTGCAGATCTTGGGTATTTAGAAGACGCCCGGAATACCACCACAAGCGTACTTCTCTCGGATTTCGAAGCTGCGGCTGACAAAGCCCCTCCAATCGACAGGATAGAGAAGACCGGAGCAGTAAACCAGATTCGAGAAATGTATTGTTTATATCGTGGCGCGGACACGACAGTACTCGAGATCGCAAACCGCAGCAGATAGGTGCCGAGTGGTCGGAGCCAATCGAAAACGAAGATTCTGAAAAAGTGCAGCATAAGCGGGTACGTACAGATCTTGTGTGGAATAAAACAAAAGCAACCGAACAAATGTCACAAGATTGATATCAGGCGTCAAAGTAGATCTTAGAGGAAATGATGTCCGAAGATAATCCATTTTTTCCGAAAGTCCGATGTCACTACAGGCTCAGGAAGGTCACGTGGTGGTAACTAATTCTCATCTGTTGATTATTAACAAGCACACGGGAAGTACGTAAATTAGCGGGCGGTATCAAAAGGGGCTACTGAATTTCACAAGGTTATTGCTGATATGTCACTAGGATGTCACAAGTTGAGAGCCATTGGGAGATTTTCAAATACATTGTCGCTGATTGAAAAATGCGCGAAATTCTGTTTTCTTGTCTGCTACGTCGTAATAAGTCTAAAATTTTCAAGACAAGCTCTCTGTTGACAAGGGGGACGTACAATGATCTCCGTGATACTACTTCATCAGTAGGCAATTTGCCTCTACTCAGTTACGACACAGCAGTTTAGTAAGGTGTTGTCACGTAGTAACTGCCTACCCATAGAAATGCATATTCCTTTTGTAATTCCGTGAGTTTCTCCTTTATTCATTGGAACCTTGTCATTTTTTGCCATGTGATAAAGTAACTAATATTAATTATATTAAACATCGAAAGCCACTGTCTATTACTGTTATCTCAATCTGTTACCATGCCGGTTCAAATAAACCAGAGCTGCGAATCACCTAAAGTAGGGCATTGAATGAAAAACCAGGCCTAATTGGACAGTCGCAGCGGGCGTCTAAGGTTCTTTATGGTAGCGCACGGTTGACCTGAGGGTGGAAATCTGACATGTGCATCTGAACATTAGCTCTGTGAGAAACTTACGTATCAGTAACTTCGTTTGTTACTTGTGTCTGCACCAGTTCCGTAGCTCTTACGGACTCCGTGATGCGCGCTTTATGTGTCAACAGTTACATCAACCTTGGTCGAAAATGCCCTAAGCATATGATCCATGGCCATGTGAGTAGACTGAATTCTTCGTCCGTTGCTGATGCAATTCAACCGGTGAACCGTGTGTATGCACGAACATGCATGCCTGAGGCCGTGAAATCTCTCATCCGTTCAGGACAAACACTCGGTTTAATTAGGTTGAACATATTCATACCCTAAGTGTGTTCAATGAAGTGGATAAGCTCTAGTGAACAAAATATGGTTTCATTCCACAGTATGAATTTGTCGTGTGCGCTAGTACACATTATAATCAACCAACCAAGTCTGGGTAGGGTAACACACAGAACCATGAAGGAATGCTTGATTCATTGTTCTGTGAGAGCCAGATACAGCTGCTCCGAGTTACCTTCTAAGTGGGGTAATTGACGTAATGGAAGTTGGAATTTGTTTATCAGTTTCATAGAATTGATGAATTATGATTAATTCGGTCACTAAACGTGAATCTCACGAAGGCGATAGATAAATTAAGCGAATCGAAAATTGGTCCTGAGTCTTTTCTCATAAGCATAAGTTGCAAAAATATTGCAATCCAAGAAGTTATTTCATAATGAACAAATCACAGGAGCATCAGGACTGTTTCAAGTATCGCCTTTCCACAAGATTACCCCTACTCATTCACACACTTTTGAGTCGATCAACGAACGAAAAATGAATGCTCATAGGATTATCTTTTGAGTGATTCATCTGGAATATTTGGTCGTAGACCCGATGGTTACACTTATTATAGAAAATTATTCGTTATAAAAAATTTCTTACGTGGTACATTAGCACAAGTAAATGTTGGCAAGAGGGATATGAAGTATTCAAATATCGAGTAAATTTACCTTTTAACTTTTACTTCCTTTATTAATGAAATAACAATGTACATCATTTTTCAGGAAGGGGGCCGCGACCAGCAGAGGGCTGCCAACTGGGTAAGTTGACCGGCGGTGAGAGGACTCGAGCCCGTGACTTTCACGTCCAAGCGCCGCGACCTTATCCGCTTGGCCACCGCCGGCAAAAGTGTCATGGAAAATTTTATTTGAGGGTTTTCAGTTTTCATGAAATAATTCACCATGTGATATCATCGCTCAACTGACCATAAAGAAACCATGGAAGCACTGTACAGATGTTTCATCCTTGTTAGGAATCATCAGCAATGCATATCCACCGCGCCCGAACTTGGACGCGAACCCGGGACGAACGAATTTGAGTCGATTGCCATAGCCATTACGCTACCGGGCAGGCTCTGAACGGTTTGTTGAAATTCACTTCAGTTTATATAAAAGAAAATGGTGTCTTTGGGGGAGTGTATTAACTTTTATTGGATGACTGTACTATTGTTTTTCATTCCACTAGTTGTTCGTGAGAACTTATTCCCATTGCTGGCAATCCGGATGCTTTTATTTGGAACAATGAGAAAAGTGAGCTCCATCAGGGGTTAGGAAAAGATGACAGTGAAAGAATTTGTTTCTCGCTGTTGCTACGGCTGAAAATCGATGGAAACCACACTTAAGAAAGCAAAGCAGACCCAGCATTTACGGAAAACCGTGTTAGGAGCACGAATGGAGTAGCCTTTCTTTTGGTACAAGCACTTGAGTATAACACGGGTATATGCATAATTTGTACCGTAAAACAGAACGCTCTGCTGCCTATTGTACAGTGGCTTTTTGTCACCACCTGCGAGCCTCTCAGCATACCAGAAACCCCTCCAGTACCCACGGATGAATTTAACCAGACTCCACACTAAACTATGAAGACTATTAGATTTTCACCATTGATTGTCTGTTCAACGTTTGATGACGTCAATATGTGAATGCCATTGAAATGGGATTAGTTCCTGTGCTTCCGGTTAATGACCAAATAATTTTGGCGTGTTATTCACTGTGAAACCTGCTACAGATTAGGATTGTAAGCTTTCCGCTCCCGTTTCATCACGGAGATTGAAAAAGGGTTGATTTGAAGTATGCATGCAGTACAGTTTTTACGCGCTAATTAAGCTTAATGTGATTCCAATACAACAGTTTAGATAAATTTCACTGGACTAAAAATGAAGTGCCGTGCACGACAGTTGGAAAAAAATACTGGAAATCATAATTTAATGCCTTAATCCATTGGTGTTATAAGAACACTGATGATGTAATACATAGACATACTTACCAAAAATGTTCTAACAAACGTCACTGGGATGCGCCACTGAATTAGGAACTTCAGTTCATGATAGTTTCCGCTTGACTGCCATATGAATACCATATGCATGCGGACCTGTTCGCGAGCCCTTGTCAGACACTTTGTGGAGAACGGAGTTATATTTACGGCTAATCGTCGCATGAGGCTTTCTGGATATATATATATATAAATCGACAGCGTGTATAATCAAATTTAAAGATATTCACACCTTTACGCGCCCAGTCGACCCAAACGCCCCAAAACAGTCCCCAAACCGATCCCAAAACACCGACTGCAACAACCACACGTGCCCCCATTAAATCCCCACAGCTCACCTCTGAGTCAGGAGACACTGTGCCATCGCCTATTTATTGTGAACATCGAAAAGCTTAAGAACCTACCGCATAGATCTCTCATCCATTGTTCATAGTCCGAGGGCTGTAGTGGTCCTACCTGGGTGCGAGCAACCCTCGGCGCTTCCTTTCTTGGTTTCCACATAGATGTTCTGGAGTGACCACGTACATAAACACGACCTGGGCTCATTTCTTGCCGTAATATTTATAGCGAAATTCCTAGACAGCGGGACTCTTATATAGAAACTGATATTGTACACTCTTTACATGGACACAAAGGAAGAAACAAACTCCAAAATGAAATGACAGGAAAATAGATTAGACAGTGTTTTCCAGGAAACCACCTTAAATATAAACCTAACAGACAGGTTATGTGATTGAGTCTCTAATAAATATTGTTCCCTCACCTAAGTTCCGCAAAACCAAATAATGTCATTCTTAAGGGCTGCCATCCAGGTGATCCACAAAAATGTATGTCAGATAACAAGTAAGTTTTACGACTGCGAGAGCGCAATTAAGCACTCAATGGTAAAAGTAATTTGTAGGCATGAACTTAGCTCACATCTTAGATTTATGTTCAAATAAATACTTTGGTTTCGATAACAACAGCTCACAAGCTACCCCCTAACACAAGTAACACGTGTTCACGCAATTAATAAGGAAGCCCACTCATCCATTCAATATAAACATGACGAAAACCAAGACCACAATAGCGCAGCTCGCGAGCAGCAATCAACCACTCGAAGGCCACGAGACCAAATGACCTTCACGATTTGGCCTCATTAAAACGGCGTAGTAAGACTCGCTAGAACACGGAAGGCCTCAGCGACGTTTTATTCGTGAATTCTATAAATTTTGGGAATTTTCATGAAAGGAAGTCATCAAATATGGCTTATTCACACAGGTATTTATCCGCATTTCCTAAAATTACTAACTGCAGTGCTCAAAATACGAAATCAATAATATACTTTGTTTCAGCTTTCAGAGAAAAATAAAAATTGGACATGTTCAACTTAAGGCTTTGCCAGTAAAAAGACCAGAACAACCCTTGACATGATGTCACTTTGAAAATCCATCCGGAGCGGACCGATTCGGGGGCATCCAATGTGCTGACTGGGCGTTGAGCGATTTTCCAATTATAAGGGAACTTTTCTTTCAATGTTTTTTGCCAGATTCCTGTTGGGCAGGCCATTCTTCGAACGGAGGAAGTGACGTCATTTGTTGTTACAGTCATACAATCAAAAAGGTCAATGCTAAGGAATAATCAAGCAAACTTTTACACGTTGAAAGTGGTCTAAACAGTAGTGCCTACTTTCCTATGCCACTGAGCTACCAGTTACAATTCAACCTTGGACTGTTACCTACGGAGCTGGTATTACCTTTATCCCACCTCCGCCGGATGCTGGACGGGGAAGGGCTAGTTCAGAAATGGCGAACAGTCAGCCGCAAATAGTTGTAAATATTTGCAGCAGCATCTTGATCTACTAATTATTAATTTTATGAAAGTTGGCGTTTTATCGGAGGGGAAGCAATAAAGTGCCACATTCTTCGGGGAATTTTTCCACACTACATTATTCATCATCTTGCTTCTCGATATGATACACATTCTAATGACTGAAGCGGTTATTTCAGATTGTGAAATGGGAATTGGGAATTATGTAGTACAGTTAAGTGTGCCGAATGACGACTGCCAATCTTTGTTTCTATTTGAATTGCTATTTGGAGAGAACAGTAGTATTTAATAGATATGTAAACGAGGAAAGTACGTGACAAAAATTTCAATGAGAACATTTTTTCGGTCTCTTTTGTCTCATGAATGAATTTACTGTGTTGCCAACCTACTCGTGCAAACTGCTTCAGGGTTTAACATGTCGTTTTTTGGTTATAATTCTGGGGACAACGGTTGACGTTGAGCTGAGGCGGTCCCCACGTAACTATCTAAACAGAGGCCTCAGCAAATTCTCAGCGAAAAAATAACGATGGGAAACGAAACGGGGCTCAAATACCCATTTCAGAACAAGAAAACTAGTTGTCCGCACTCGGGTCACACTGCGACTTAAGCCTCTCAGCTGTCCACAGTGACCTCGGGACGGAAGATTTTGCGATTGCACCCTTAGAGCCTGTCTGGTTGCTAGTATTCGGGAAAGAGGAGGTACAGGCCACCCTGTGGATTAACCAAGACACTGGCACTGGCACCAACTCCGGTAACATGTTAAACCCGGAAGGATCTATCTCAACCTGGGTAGCGGGGTGGGGGCATCACAGGAGCACCTCCCGGCAGCTATGTAGTGAGATTTCGGTTGCGAACGTCCACCAAGTGAGTTTAATGCGCCCGAGAAAGAGCAGGAACACAGCGTTCCTGGACGCACCCTGGTTTCTTTGATGCAGAGCTGGGTATCCAGAGAAGTGAAATCTTTAGGACTGGTGCGAGGGAGGGCAAAAGCGAAAGATGTGCACTGCATGCGTACAGCAAGCTGAAAGCTACCCACCTTACCGACCTAATAAAAGATCAAGTTTCACAGGGGTTTTGGGAAACCAAAGGACTGCACGACACAGGGTGCTTTGTGAGAGTGATCTACAGACCCCCAGATATAACAGAAGGCCAAATGCCAGCAGCGTTCAAGTACGCGGACAAGCTAAATCACCAACTCGTACCCATTATAGGTGACCTTAGCCAGACTGAAGTATGCTTCCGTCGTCTGGTATGCTCCGGAGGATTATTATCTACCCCTTGGGCATTCTACAGGGGATATGTCTATATGATGTCCAAGTTTTTTGTATGAACTGAGGTTCATAAGAAGCCGCGAAACATAGCAACGATTCTGACAACTAATGACGATGTCAGAAAGATGACCAAATGTTTCAAATTAAGGGCACCCACCAATTGTGTTCTTTTACTGCTCCTCGGGCCAGGAATCATCGTATGAAAACCATGACGAACCTTCTGAGTCGACGTTCGATGTGACGGCATTGCGTTAGGGGACGGCTATTCAGGGAGAGTTTGTAAAACCGATTGCCCTGGGGCAGATCTCGTATTCCGTTTGCTTGCCCTCAATCGTTGTGACCACTCGCGAGTCAATCTCACCCAGCTCTATACGACTGCAATGCTGACAACCCCGACACTTTTGCAGGCACAACGAAAGGAAAGTCAGAAGCAATGAGGGGTTGAGTATATTTTGGCAGGAGCGCGCGAGCGGGGCGTGCGTGATCAACGCACGAGTGGCGACCGCGCAGGGAGGTCAACGTTTGGTTAAACAAGCGATCCGGAGAAACGAATCCATGTTCCTCTACAGGCTGAAAATCAATGGAGTCAGCGCTCTGTAGCAGGGTTGTAGGATGATAGATCATGACGCTCCTGGGGAGCGCAGGATGCCACTCGGAACGCCTTGGCATAGGTCATTAGGGAAGGTGCTTGGTGGATTGTGCACATTTTGCGCTTGAGGAGAGCATTCAGAGGGAGCTGGAGGATCCGACATAGTGCGACTTCAAAGAAGTGCTTTTGCAGCTACATGTTACCGATGCAATACCATCTGGGGAGTCATCGCAACAGTTGGGCCGATTTTGGGTAGTATGATTAGACTACATTCGCCAGTCTTCCTGGCTGGAGCATATTGTGGCAAATCCAGTTCGACAGATATGAGTCGTATCTGGCTGACACTATGGTAGATCCAAAAGATTCGCTTATCGAAAGAATGCCTCAGCGTTAAAACGGCAGATATTTGAAAGTGATCCAGCACAGTATACTGCAATGTGCACTGGTTAAGTCTACAATTAAACGCAAGAAACTTCACAGTGGATACTTTAGCTGTTATAGCTATGCACATCCCGAGGTTAACGTCAACAGCCGTCTAGTATAGCTTTCAAACAAGGCAGTGCAAGAACGACTGCCATAATGAGGTTCTTGTGATACTTGTGCTTGCTCTACCGCATGTGCGTTTGCCTCACTTGGCGCTGTACGCTTGCAGTACTGGCGGACGTTAGAACGGCACAGCGAAGGCAACGTCAGGAATGATAGGAGGTATAATATATTTGACAACAGCGTGGCAGTGAGGCTCCGTGAGCAGCTTGCAGATGGCAATCGCACTGAGCAGCCACTAATCGGTTAAACAGGCAATCCGCATAAAATTTCACGCCCCGCCATGAGGAACCTCTCTTAGAAGACTGTCGGAGAAGGACTTTGATTAGGATCACATAAAAAACTGGAAAATAGTGGATGTCCCGGCTCTTTGGCCTTCCTCGCAAATGGAAAAGTGGCTTTTGTTTGGTCGTCGCGTAGGTGTTGGCTATTGAGAACTTAGCCTGAGCTGGACAACTTCAAGAGTTGTAATCCACCGGCCGACCCGCGCCTCCACACTGCTGCAAACTAGCTGTCAGCCCAATGTAATTCGGATAAAATGGTGGACCTGGATGCGTCTCACACCAGTGGGTCTTGCACGACCGACGGAAATAGTCAAGAGAAGGGCGCATGATCTTGGGTTTTCTTTGTCCTTTAGTGCTTGGATGATGCTGACGGTGGGGAAGACGGTTGCGGTGCAGGAGTCGGTGATGCCTTTCTAAGGGGTGTTCACCCGAGAGAGGAAAAGGCAAAATTATGTAATAATAATACTGTATATTTCTTGATTTGCGATAGGCATGAACAAGGCAAGATCAAATTTTTACAAGGATGATGTACAAGAAATATAGATGATAGAGGTCGAATGGGATAAGGGGGTGGGAGCAATACTAAGTTATTGCAGAAGCTCACTGGAAAGTGAAATGAGATGCTGCAAAGCAATGGGGAAAGTACAAGTAGGCCAGTGAAAAACAAAATAGAAGAAAACAATTTTCAAGACCAAAAAGGAGTTTCCTGGGACTGTTTGCAAGCAGCGGACTACGAGTCATTTCGTGTTTAAGCGCACCAAATGTGCTCATTGCTGGCGCACAACATGGACGGAGTCCAAGGCTGGATATCGATGTTTGGCTAGAGGCACCAAACACCGGGAGCGTTGCGTAATGGGCGGAAATGTTAAGCTGAAGAGACGACAAGCAGTGGTAATGCGGTAATTAGACGAAAGTGGTGAAAACCAGGCGGAGCGTCAGGCAAATTGAACGAGACGCGTGGTTGACAACAAATGGCCAAAAAAATGCTGGGAGTGGAGGAAGATTGTCTCAAACTATCTGGAGGAAATTTGTGAAGCTTCGGATAGGGAACTCCCAACGATAGTGATTATATTTACATACGGTTGGCGGCAAGCTGTACCGGGAGGTGCGTCAGATAAGGAAAATTTTGTGTAAGAACACTCCTTGAAAACGCTAGCCAACAGTGTCCCCCATGCTGTCATTTTTGATCTCAGTCAGCAGTACGGTTGGGGAATATGAGGTGCGCAAGCCGTTCCGGAGACAGCAGCAATCGCGGTTTTGCTCGATCACAAATGTGCGAGTTGAGATATCCAATGCGATAATCTGCATAGTTTCCGTTGAACGGGCCAGAACTCGAGGGCCAGTTCTAGCTAACAGGTTCTTAACAGGAATGATAGGGTAGCAGATTTGGAATCACCATTACGAGGACAAAAGCGTCAGCAGCGCGTCTGCTGCAGATGCGAGATCTGAAACGTAAGAGGGAAGTAGTCTGGCTTGGGTGCCAGCTTGGGGTTGTGGTGATTATTGGATCGCGGAAAATTACCTGCAAAATAGTGTATGTATTCCGTAAAATGGGGTAACTAGAGTGAGCTATGGTGGCAGTTTTAGGCATAGTTGCAGGTTTGGGGCTACCAAGAACGACCTATTCAGCCCTGACAAGCCAGAAAAGAGGATAAGGACATGAAGAGCGAGGAGTACACAGGCTGGTATTTAAAATCACAGGATGTGATGAGAGCACGGATCCAACGATAAGTACGTTGACATTTTCGTCAGCCCACATTGGGAAAATTTCGAGAGTTAGTTTCTCAA